>ML777754.1:123736-158456 GCA_009831015.1 Picea engelmannii | reverse complement strand
CGGGAACATATCGTGACCGTCGGATTTCCTAACTACAAATGCATACTAATGCATACTAAAGAAACACACTTTTACCTAACGACATATTAGACCAAGTAGATCTTAACTAACTCCTAAGTGTCTAAATATCCTAACAATTTGTAAGGAACAGAACAATAGAGGCCCGTTTTTTAGCCCGCCAACCCAAGAACTTGCGATCCAAAAAGTGTACATGCTCTATAAAATCTTAGCCACCCTGCAACTCCGCTTTTCAATTTGTATATCGTGGAACTCTGGGTGCTATTTGTAGGACATGGAACAATAGAGGCCTATTTTTTGAGCTCGAGAACCCGCGATCCACAAAGTGGCCAAGTATGGAATGTGATATATGTACATGCTCTATAAAATCTCATGTCCATACTTTATAAAGGTACATATTTAGTTTTGCCTGGTTTGTACACATACTGGTCTGGTCACCACACAGTTGGTGTTGCACATGAATTATGAAATATGAACTATGAGTCCGACCGAGCCCTTTCGTTTCCTTAGCCAATTTTATGCCCGCAGGTTCCCTGCTATGTGTTATTGAACTCTCGGTCCCCGTGTTCCGAGTGTACATCTTCCATCCAAAACTTGGGTAATCTATGTCTATGCTCGTGGGTTCCCAAACGGCGGAGTGGCAGATTTCATGTCCATCTATATCTCTACATCACGAGTCCAACCGAACGTCGTTCATTTTCATAGTTTGTGAATTTTATGGCCGTGAGGTCCTCTGTGGGTTCCATCCATCTCTCATTCCCCGTGTGCATGGTATACATCTTACAGCCAAAACTTCGGTGATCTACAATTGGACCCGAACTCGAATCTTGCGACTCATTTTCTAATTTTCTTTAATTAAATTGTACAATATCAATATTTATTATTAATAATTTAGTACTTGAAAATAATGTTTTTAGATAATGTTAGCCATATAACATATATGTTATATGTTATACATGTAGACAATCGCAATATTGAACACACTAGTCCTGGAATCCGTCTGTCAATTTGTATATCACAGAATTCCTAGTGCTGTGTGGAGGACACAGAACAATAGAAGTGCAATGTTGAGCGAGCCAACTCAAATTTCGCATGTCAATTTGTATATCGCAGAACTCTGGGTTCTATTTGTAGGACACAGAACAATAGAGGCCCAATTTTTAGCCCGCCAGCCCAAGAACTTGCAATCCAAAAAGTGGCTAAGTATGGAATGAGGTATCTATACATGCTCTATAAAATCTGATGTCCGTACTTTATAAAAGTACATATTTAGTATGGATTACTCGTTCCTCGGAAAATTCCTAGGTTTGGAACTGGCAGATACACGTATTCAAATTTCCACTTACTTTTATATCGCCAGCCCAACCGTCTGCTTGCTCATTTCATATTGTACATATTACATGTAATATGTATTACATATTACATGTAATGTGTAATACATATTCAATTTTGAGCCCGCCAGTCATGGAGTCTATCTGTCAATTTGTATATCGCGGAACTTCAATTCTTGTTTGGAGGACACAGACCAATGCAATGTTGAGCCATCCAGCTCACAAATCTGCTTCTCAATTTGTATATCGTGCAACTCTGGGTGTTGTTTGCAGCACATGAAACAATATAGGCCCAATTTTGAGTCCGGCAGCTCGACAACCCGTGATCCAAAAAGTGGATATTTAGAGCCCACCAGCCCGATAACCTGCGATACATATTACATGTAATGTGTAATACATATTCAATCTTGAGTCCACCAGTCTTGGAGTTCGTCTATTGATTTGTATATCATGGAACTCCGAATGTTGTTTGGAGGACACGAGACAATAGAAGTGCAATGTTCAGCCAGCCAGCCCGCAAGTCCGCGATCCAAAAAAGTGGCTAAGTATGGAATAAGGGATCTGTACATGCTCTATAAAATGTCATGTCCATAGTTTATAAAAGTACATATTTAGTATGTATTTCTCCTTTCTCAAAGCTCGCCAGCGTTGGAGTCTGTCTGTCAATTTATATATCATGGAACTCAATAGAATTACAATGTTGAGCCAACCAGCCTGCCAGTCCTCTTGTAAATTTGTATATCATGAAATTTTGGGTGCTATTTGTAAGGCATGAAACAATAGAGGCTCATTTTTTTGCCTGCCAGCCCGAGAACCTGCGATCCAAAAAGTGTACATGCTCTATAAAATCTCAGCCAGTCCATAAGTCTGCCTATCAATTTGTATATAGCGGAACTCTGGGTAATATTTGGAGGACACTAAACAATAGAGGCCTATTTTTTAGCCCACCAACCCGAGAACCCACGATCCACAAAGTGGCCAAGTATGGAATGTGATATCCATACATGCTCTATAAAATATCATGCCCATACTTTATAAAGGTACATATTTAGTTTTCCCTGGTTTGTACACATAGTGGTCTAGTCACGACACAGTTGGTGTTGCACATGAATTATGAAATATGCACCATGAGTCCGACCGAGCGCTTTCGTTTCCTTAGCCAATTTTATGCTCGCAGGTTACCGGTTACGCATTATCGAACTCTTATTCCCCGTGTTACGAATGTACATCTTGCATCCAAAACTTGGGTAATCCATGTCTATGCTAGTGGTTTCCCAGATGACAAAGTGCCAGATTTCATGTCCATCTATATCTCTACATCACGAGTCCAACCGACCGCCATTCATTTTCATAGTTCGCAAATTTTATGGCCGCAGGTTCCTTTGTGGGCGCCATCCAGCTCTCATGCCTTGTGTGCGTGGTATACATCTTGCGCCTGGAACTTCAGTGATCTACAATTGGACCCAGACTCAAAGTTTGCGACTCATTTGATAACATTGTTTAATTAAATTGTAGAATATCAATATTTAATATTAATAATTTAGTACTTGAAAATAATGTTTTTAGATAATGTTAGCTATATAGCATATATGTTGTATGTTATACATGTATACAATTGCAATCTTGAACCCGCCAGTCCTGGAGTCTGTCTGTCAATTTGTATATCACGGAACTCTGGGTGCTATTTGTAGGACACAGAACAATAGAGGCCCAATTTTGAGCCTGCCAGCCCGAGAACCCACGATCAAAAAAGTGGCGATCTGTACATACTTTATAAAGGTGCATATTTAGTTTTTCCTGATTTGTACATGTACTGGTCTAGTCACCACACAGTTGGTGTTGCACGACTGCTTTCGTTTCCTTAGCCAATTTTATGGCCGTGGGTTCCCGGCTACGCCTTATCGAACTCTCATTCCCCGTGTTTCGAGTGTACATCTTGCATCCAAAACTTGGGTAATCCATGTCTATGGTCAAGGGTTCCCAGATGGCAGAGTGGCAGATTTCATGTCCATCTATGTCTCTACATCACGAGTCCAACCGACCGCCATTCATTTTCATAGTTCACAAATTGTATGGTCGTGGGTTCCTTTGTCGGTGCCATCCAACTCTCGTGCCCTGTGTGCGCAATATACATCCTAAGCCCAAAACTTCGATGATCTACAATTGGACCCGAACTCGAAGCTTGCGACTCATTTGATAATTTTGTTCAATTAAATTGTACAATATCAATATTTAATATTCATAATTTAGTACTTGAAAATAATGTTTTTAGATAATGTTAGATATATAACATATATGTTATATGTTATACATGTAGACAATCGCAATCTTGAGCCCGCCAGTCCTGGAGTCTGTCTRTCAATTTGTATATCGTGGAACTCTACCTACTATTTGTAGGACACAGAACAATAGAAGCCCAATTTTGAGCACGCCAGCCCAAAAACCTGTGATTCAAAAAGTGTCTAAGTATGGAAGTATGTCTGTCAATTTGTATATCGCGGAAATCCAAGTGTTTTTTGGAGGACACAGACCAATACAAGTGCAATGTCCAGCCAGCCAATTAAATTGTACAATATCAAAAAATTTATATCGCGGAACTTCGATCCGTAAACAATTGCAATCCTGGGCCCGTCAGCCCTACAATCTGTTTGTCAATTTGTATATCGCGGAACTCCGACTGTTGTTTGGAGGACACAGAACAATACAAGTGCAATGTTGAGCCCGCAAGTCTGCTTCTCAATTTGTATATCGTGGAAGTCTGGGTACTATTTGTAAGGCACGGAGCAATAGAGGCCCAATTTTGAGCCCGCTAGCCCGAGAACCCGTGATCCAAAGACTGTACATTCTTCCCTTCGCTATGTTCCCTGAAAGCCTACACAAAATGACACTACTCTACGGGCTACTGAGAATTGGAATGTCATTCACGAGACCTCGGGTTGGCCCGTTCATGAAATCTTCAAACCCTAGTTCCGAAAATGAGCCCGACTGACATTTCCCTATTCTATACTTAGCACTTTCCCGCAATTCCACAAATTTACAAACCGTCCGTTGAACTGCACCATCATGCCCTCTTCCGTTTTACGCGTTTTGCAGTCAAAAATTCTGACTCATGCAATTTCACCATTGGACACTCACCTGTCCTCAATATCTCCTGTAAACTTATTTTGAAGCCCATCTGACTGCTTTTCAGACTTGGCCATTCCTTCCTTGCTTGCTCTTCCCCGTCTCCGTCACCTTCGCACCTGTCTATAATAAAAAATAATGTTTATATATATATATATATATATATATATATATATATATATATATATATATCTTGTTTATAAATCTTTAATGCTAACAACTCATCGTGTAGGGACCATGTAAATTGTCATTGATGGGCGCAAGGCTTGAGAAGATCTTCCATTAATGTACACTAAACCAATATTTGTGGAGCCTTTTGTTATCCCTTCCCAGTGTTAATTTCAAATACCATGAAATTTCATCTACACGTCGTCAGCTTGGTTCGTTCACGAAACCTCCAATCCTTAAATGTTCTTCGTCGTAACTTCGACCTTCACACTTCTAAGTATGCAATAATTAAGCTTTACTTATAACTGCTCACCATACAACACGCATAGAGATTGTCATTAATGAGCGAAGAGCTCGAGGATATTTTCCATTCGCATGCATTGAACCAACATTTCTGGGGGGTTATATTATCCCCTCCATTTGTTCATTTCAACCAACGTATGGAGCAAACCAAAGTTTTCATAAACTACTGGCAGCAGCTCCACAACAGTTCTATAGAGATACAGTGAACATCTTCGGGCCTGAGGACCAGAACCACCACAGTAAAAAATCATCGCTCCAATGGCCTACCACAGTAACAAACCAACCCAAATTTCTTCAAACAGACGAGGTTCATCCTAAAATTGATAGTTCTCACAAGCTTCTCGTGTAGAAGAAGGGAAAAACAATTGTAGGAGAGGCGGAGGAGCCCGAAATTGAGAGTGAAAACATGGATCTTGACGTTGATCGGGATAGCATATTATGCAACATTGATCAGTCGGGAGACGCAATTCACCATAGCTACCCAATGGACATAGTTGATACCAAATTTTTTTACAAAGATGAATCCTTCATATTCCAGAGTGTTGTTTTTGAAAGTGAATCTAAAAAATTAATTATTGAAAATAGATATGTAAAAAATAAGAAAAGAAAACATCGTTCAGAACTTGACCTTGCCAATATGCAGTTGTACAAAATCTCTAGACTTCACAGAGTAACCGGAGATGCTCTTCATGATTCCATTGGAGTCATTGAGGCCGAGAATGCCAAACTAAAGGACCAAATCAAGGAATTAGAGGAAGCTTTGTTTCCTATGCCATTGCTTGGCAGTCCTTTGTCAATAGCCATGTGCTGGCACCAGGCCGAAGGGAAGAGAAGGACGATCGTGGGCAAGAAAGCATGCAGAAGTTGAAGTAACAGCTGGCAAAAGAACAACACACACACATGCAAGAAAGCATGCACAAGGAAAGCGACAGCTGGAGGAGGAACAACACGCGCATGGGAAGAAGACCTAACATCGGTAGGGTTAGGGTTTTGGTAATACACTGTAAATGGATGAAGAGCCTGAAATGTATAAATATAGATACGAAGGTATCATATAGAGGTTGGTTAGTTAGTTAGTTGTTGTTATTGTAATTACACACGGGCATATGCGAGATGTAATGGGTTTTGATTTTGTGACCCAATTTTGTAAGTTGTTGAGCAGAGGAGGGAAGAGGGAAGATAGATCTCAGGATTAGACCGCAGGCCGTAGGGCCTGGTGCAATCTAGTTCACCTCATATAGATCTTACCTGTAAGGAGGAAATTGTAAGCGCACGGCGTCGAAAATGCAGAACGATCTTAATAAAAGAGCCAAGAGCCAAATCTTTGTGGACGTAGCCCAGGGTGGGTGAACCATGGTAATATATGTGTAATGTGATGAATGCATGAATGCATTTACTTTCTTTCAGCAATTAATGGTTAGGTTTGATGAATGAGTTAATACATTGTTATGAATCTGTTTATGTTGTTTGGGAAATAACTCGGGAAACATGTGGATGCGACTGGGAAGAATAAGTAGATTTCGTTAACAGCTCATAATACTCGACTACAGTCAAGAAACCCCTATCTCCTACTCTATCCTAGGATGTAAACACTTGAGTCTTACAGTCACCCATTTAAAGCTATCTCGGGTGAGACTACGCAGTGCATTCTGTGTACTGCATTGCCTTCTGGTTTACTAGGAGGGACGATAGTTTTAGAGCCTTTGTTGGAAACCCGAATGACATGAACCCTGGGTCAATAACACAGACGACCAAAAGAAGGAAACTAAACCAACAAATCGTTTCGTTGTCATGTTAAGAGGAACAAGAAAGGACTGAGTAGACGAGATAGAGTGAACGAGAACCGAAGGAGCGAAACCGGAGAACAATGAGCCATTATAAGGGAATGTTGAGACCTTGGAACCCCATGAAAGTGGAAATTGAGGGCTGGTTGAGAATGAAAGAACTAGAGTTTGCACAAAAAGATAATAGAAACCCTAGAATCACACCGCGTCAATACCTGGATAAATACATATTTACTTATTTACACAAAGTCTTTTTCTGTGATTTTCTACATCTTCTACAGGAGTGGATCCTACGGTTGAAGGATAACCATGCAATGAACCGGATTCGACAGCTAGATTGGACCCCAGTACAAATTGAGCAGGTACAGCAGGTGAACAAAAAATTCACCCGCGCTAGACTTTTGGCTTGACAGTATTGTGGCAGGATTCATCACAGAGTTTTCAATAGACACAGCAAAGTCATACAACGCAGTCGAGCAAGAATTTCTATGTGGACCCCGAGGAAGTTAAATTTGATCCCTGTATACTTCTATCAAGATATTGTTATATAACAAAGGTGTGATGACAATGGAATTAGATAGCTAGACTTCCCTGTGTGCATGGGGGAAGGGGGGAAGCACTGACCGAGAGAGGAGGAATGGAAGGAGGGCAGGATAAAGACAAGAAGAAGGAGAAACCCTTGGAACCGATCTTGATGGATGATGACCAGCTCAAGTGGATCTTGGCATCATTAGGAACGACGTGTAGCGGAGTACCCTACATATATAAGATGGACACCAAGAAGAGAGTCGTAGCCGAAAGGAATGGCTTGGCGAGCGATGAGGAAGAGTTAGAGGATCTCTGGTATGTGGAATAGATTGAGGAAATCATGCGTGCCACCTATGAGAGGAAAACAAGAGGCCTAAGAAAAAGAAGAGAAGATAGCCATCCCTTCCATATCAACGTTAGTGTGGAATCCATAAACCCATGTGCGACCAATACACCAAAGAGAATACCACTGTTTAGACAATTGAAGTTCGAAGGAAGTCTGACAGCAGGAAGCACCTCTACACAAGGAGCAACAAATGGAGGAGCCAATTCAGGTAATCTTAGTCAAGTATCTACACTGCGCAGAGGAGGCAGCGGTTCAGTATTCAGAATGGCAGAACATGATCCTACTATCATATTACCATAGTTTCGAGGAGAAGAAGCAAAATACCTTGAGAATCATTTATTCATTTGCATAAAGATCTGGGAAGAAAAGAAGATCATTGATGAAGATACCAAACTCGTGCAGCTCGCGATCACGCTAAGAGACCACGCACTAGACTAGTACATGAGTCTAGAAACTAACAGTGTTCCTGGTATGATGAGGACACTGGACGACATTAAGAAATTATTGATCCAGAAGCTGAGCTCAGAAGTACAGTACATGAACGAGATGATTGAGATAAGACAGAAACCAGGAGAATCTGCCAGGGAGATTGATCAGAGATTCAAGCGATTGAAAGGAAATTTAAAATAGCTTATGACTAATATGCAGCACCGACACCTGTTTGTCAACTCACTACTCTCACACTTAAAATATCCCTTACGACAACAGAAGTTTCAGACGTAGGCCAAGGCTCTGCAGGAATCCTTACAATTGGAAGAGAACCAGTACCAGCAAACAGACCCAGCTATCGAAGAACTGAAGGAGGATTTGAAAAACTTAACATTTCAGCTAAACCAGAATAAGAACAAGGACAAACGAGAAGCCATTTGGTGCACTACCTGCAGGATGGAAGGACACCATAAGAACGAGTGCCCAACATTCGCGCAGTATATGGCAACAGGTATGCCCAACCCACTACCACAGGGAGGATTATGGTGTGAAATATGAAAGAAATTGGGCCACGACCCCTACCACTACACGATGATGCAGAAATACCAGACAGTCCCAAAGAATTCATATTGTACCTTTTGTAAGTCAGTAGGCCACGGTGAAAAAGATTGCAGAACTATGGAGCTGATGCAGGAAAGAACATCATACGCATACAGGGTACAGGTTGAAATGATGACTGGGCAAGAAAAACCACAGTGCAATCAAGCCCCAACCCCATACAACACTACACAGCCGCAGTATAATACTGCACAGCCACCCTACAATAACGCGCAACCGCAGTACAAAACGGCACAGCCCCAGTATAATACCGTGCAGTATAATCAGGCACCATAGTATAATGCACCGCGAGGAGATCGCGCAGGATATAGAGGAGAAGGATGAGCCAGAGGAGGTTTCAGACGTGGTAGAGGACCTGTCACATGTCACAATTGCCAACAACCAGGACATTATGCACGGGAGTGTCCACTACCACCAGCGACTTGTATGTATTTTCGTGCATCGGACAACGATACAAAGGAATGTTCGACACTACTTGTCAAGATTCAGGAAAAAGGGAACCTAAACAATCAGAATGTACACTAGATTTCAGCTGAAGCAAGGGACAATGGACAAAACATCAACATAGTCACTCGAGGAGGAACAAAAACAGGAAATGACGTAGATCAACAGGAACCAACGCAAAACCAATGGGTAAAGAAGAACACGGACCCCAAGAAGCAGTTTGACACGCACAAGGAAAAGGAGATCTTTACATAAGCCCAACAAGAATTCCAGAAGAAGGACATAGCGTCGACTGCACAACAAAACAAGGAAGGTCTGGAATATCAGATGCTGCCATCACTAGACCATACCAACAGAATACAACCCAAGGGACAAGTAAGTACTATCAAATAATTTTTTCAATCATGCGTTAAAGTGTTAAGTGATCCCTCATCTTTCAAAGTATTACAAACCATCCTAGAGAAATGTAGCAGTGAGACGGAACAAAATCTAGAACTGAAAACTGTTAATCACCTACACATGAGAAGAAGAACAAGTAGGGAATTTAGACTAAATGCTAACATTGGCGAATATGGGAGATATTATACTGGACCTAGGATCCGAAGTGAATGTGCTACCAAAGACCACATGGAAATGCATGGGGGAACCCACATTGGGATACTCAATCCTTCAATTAAAACTAGCAAATCAACATAGAGTTCTACCAATAGGTAGACTGAAAGGAGTAACAGTAGATCTAGATAAAGTGCGCACTAAGGCAGACTTCGAAGTCATCGAAATAGTAGATGGCACAACACCTTACCCGACACTACTTGGTCTAGATTGGGCATTCAACAACCAGGACATAATTAACTTGAAAACCAGAAAAATGACATTTGAATCGGGAGACTACAGGGTCATAGCACCACTAGACCCATCATAAGGGGAGAGGTTCATAGAAACCACTTGTCTGGATTTAGACGAGATCGACCAGTTGTACAGAACAAATTCACGCGATGAGCATTACGTAAACCCAACTGCAGACGGGGTACTCAGTTGGTGGAGCATTACTTCATGCACAACAGACTCAGACACCGGGTTAGAAAACTAGCAACAGAGACTACATGAAGTATCCACGAGAAGATGTGCCAGAATAGACCACGCAGTAAGATGGGTAGGCACCGAAATCAGGTAACCACCCAGTTTTCACAGACTGAATGATTTGGAAGCTTTCTTCACATAATATGAAGATAAAGTATTGGAAAACCAGAGATTACTAGCACTGGATTTAGCACTAAAGGCCACACCCGCAAGATGGTGGGGTGCACACAAGGAGACTATCATAGACTGGTATCAATGCAAGTGGCTATTGCGCATAAGGTTCGGCGCAGAACAAACATATAACAAACAATAGAAATATGAAGGACTAGGGACACCAACGGAACACTTGAAGGAGTGTCAAACATTGTGAAAAATGACACCACCAGAGGAATGGCCTCATCACTTCATTCATATGTTAGAAGGCATACCAGAAAACTGGTACACAGACCAGGAATTGCGCAAAGGAACCAAGATATGGGGGACACTCTGACATAACTTTATCATTACTTTCTCATTCGAGGATGAGAACCCCAACATCGATGCGGATTTAAAACGGATCAGAGGTGTCATATTCATGGAAGAACCGAAAGTATAACTTCTCACAGAAGCACAACAGTGGAATAAGCTGACAGTCAAGGAACTACTGTCATGTTACCATGTACAGGAGGAAGCACCAGAAGAAGACGATCTGCACGATATTCAGATCGAAGAAGTCGAAGGCGAGAGATATGTGGAGGGACCACCTATAGAATCAGAAGTCATATCTACACCAATCATGATAAAGAAGGTTAACATCGTCACTGTTGAGCAGCCCAAAATGGCCAGCATTGGAGATTACTAGGATGAACAGACCGTAGAAAGAATCACGGAATTATTGTGCGAATATAGTGACCTTTTTCCCACCACCTTTACAGAAATGAAGGGTATAGTTGGAGAACCTATTAAACAGTGACCCTACAGACTGAATCCCATATACAAACAGAAAGTTAAAGACGAGATCGACAGGATGCTTGAGGCTGGCATCATCGAACCAGTCGAAGAATCAGAATGGATAAGCCTGATGGTGGTACAGGACAAGAAACATGGGAGAGGAATTAGGATATGCATCGACTTGAGGAAGTTGAACGATGCATGCCTACACAACCCATTTCCTACACCATCCACAGATGAGGTACTAGAGAATGTAGGGGGCCACGAAGCTTACTCATTCATCGACGGATTCTCAGGCTACCATCAGATTAAGATAGCATAGGAAGATAGACACAAGACCAAGTTTGCGATAGAATGGGGATCTTACCAGTACACAGTCATGTCGTTCGGACTGAAGAATGCACCTTCGATATTCTCTAGAGTGGTCATCGCAGCATTTAAGGAATTCATCCACCAATTCCTTGAAGTATACATGAATGATTGGACAGTGTATATCCTATTGAAAAACCACGTGGAAGTTTTACGACTGATGTTAGAATGATGCAGACAGTGCTAGATATCACTGAATATCAAGAAATGCATATTTGGAACACCATTTGGGATACAATTGAGACAAATAGTATGAAAACAAGGCTTGCTAGTGGACTCAGAAAAAATTGTCGTCATTGTTAACTTACCAACACCAAAAACAGTCTGCCAACTAAGAGCAACGTTAGGACACATGGGATATTACAGGAAATTCATCAAATTCTACGTGTAGATTACAGCACCAATGGAAAAATTGCTAAGGAAGGATACAAAGTATCAATGGAATGACGAGTGTCAACACGGTCTGGATACCCTGAAGGAAAAAATGGTCACCGCACCAATATTGGTATTTCCAAATTGGGAGAAAACATTCCATGTACATGTAGATGCATCAGCGATAGCACTTGGAGCTATCCTAGCACAACCAGGAGTGGGAGACTTGGATCACCCGATAGCGTTCTCAAGCAGCAAAAAATTATCAAACTCAGAGTAGAACTACAACACGATAGAAAGAGAAGGCCTAGATATGGTTTACGCACTGCAAAAGTTCAGACATTACTTGTTGGGAAAACACTTTAAGATGTTTACAGATCACTCATCCCTGAAGTACCTAGTCAACAAGCCAGTGTTGGGGGGGAGAATCTATTGATGGTTATTGTTATTTCAAGAATTTGACTTCGAGGTAATAGTTAAACCAGGAAAACTGAATGCAGGACCGAACCACCTATCAAGGGTCACCAATGGAGAAGAGTCGACGAATTTAGAAGATAACTTTCTAGATACATAGTTATTCTCAGTACAGATCATTGATTAATACTTCACAGAGATCATCCAGTACCTAAGTACAGGCACCGCGCCACGAGAATATACCACTGCGCAGAAAAAGAACTTGGTAGTTCGTGCAGTCGACTATCAACTGATTGCCTGACATCTATACAAGTTGGGCCCAGATAACATCTTACAAAGATATGTATTAGAGCATGAACGTCTAAAAATTCTAGCAGAATCCCATGAGGGAATAGAAGGAGGGAATTACGCGGGAAAAGCTACCGTGCAGAAGGTACTACGCGCAGGATTATGGTGGCCAACGATCCACAGAGACTCAAAAGAGTATTGTCAGTGATGTGATGTTTGTCAGAGGGTAGGCAAACCCAACAAAAGGGACGAGATGCCACTGCGACTGCAAGTGACATTACAGGAATTCGACAAATGGGCAATAGACTTTGTGGGACCAATTAACCCACCAGCCAAAAGAACCGGGGCAAGATACATTATCACCGCGACGGAATACTTAACAAGATGGGCAGAAGCTGCACTAGTAAGAGATTGCAGTGTAGAGACAGCTGCACACTTTTTGTTTGAATAGGTAATTACTAGATTTGGCTGCCCAAGAGTCTTGATGAGCGACCAAGGCACACACTTCATAAACAACACCATCCGCGCAATGCTCAAAGAGTTTGAAGTTCATCACCAGAAAAGCACACCATACCACCCACAAGCAAATGGCACAGTAGAAGCCTTCAACAAAATTCTAGAGAATGCTCTGACAAAGATCTGTAACGTCAATAGAGACGATTGGGACCTCAAGGTACCAGCAGTACTATGGGAATATTGGACTACATGAAAAAAATTGGCAAGGCACACACCCTTTAAACTAGTCTATGGCCAAGAAGCAGTCATGCCTTTAGAATTCTTAATACCCAGTCTATGTGTAGCAGCAATGACACAAATGACAGAACGAGGCGTAGTACAGGAAAGACTAAATCAGCTATTGTCAGTGGAGGAAGACCGAATCCTGGCAGGATTCCACCAAGAGGTGCAAAAAGCAAGAGACAAAGCATGGCACGATCGACACATCAAGAGGAAAATGTTTAAGGAAGGAGACCTAGTATTTCTCTACGACAGTAAATCGTTGCAGCACCCAGGAAAGCTGAGAATGCATTGGCTAGGACCATACGAGGTAAAATATGTCACAGACGGAGGAGATGTATAGTTAATATATTTAGTAGGCGCAGACCTCAGAGGAATGATCAATGGAAGCTAACTGAAGCTGTACAAGGACAGTCGACCACCCACCGCACAGTTAAAAAAAAAAAAAAAAACAACGCGTAACATGCCAGCAACGAACAGGCTACATGTAATATGAAACACGAAGACAGAAAATCAAGGACAACAATCATACCAAAAAGGGAGATAATCGGGAAAAATAAATTCGGTTAAAGCAGGCTGACAGGACAGCATAAGGCAGAATTAAAGCAAGGAAAGAATTGATGGGACACCACATTAAACACACCAACTGGATCCGGCAAATTAGGCATAATGGCAAGTATTAAACCGTCGTAGATGCATTGAACCCACAGTTATGGTGCATTAATTGCACAATGGAGGAAGCGTCTTTGACAAGATTCAGGACAAGTCCATACAACACACGAGCACAGAAGCAACTGGTTTATTTGAGAAAGAAGAACAGAGAGAATGCAATAACAGCAAGAACGAATAGAGCGAGACCACGGAACTCATCGAAGCCATTTGAACTCAGCAAACGTTCGACCATCACCATTATGGCACCACCGAAGCTAGCCAAACCAAGCCAGACAGCTAGAATGACCAGGGTTCAAACTAGGTCACAAGGACCGCTGGAAGAAAATGAACAGTAGCAACAGGAGATAGTTGATATTGACAAAATCCCATCACTAGAGGAGATACCAGTAGACTCTATGCCAATACTAGAAGAGATTCAGTGGCCACAAGCAGAGGCCATGGAACATGATACACCAGTAGTGACGTAAGAACCTCAAAACAAAGAAGCAGAAACCCAATAGGAACTACAACCTGAACACACTGACACAGCCATGGAAGTGAACAGAACGGCACAGAACCTGGGAGTAGAGGAGCAACCAGACAAAATGCAAGCACTCAACTTAGGTCAATCAGAAGAGGAGATCACTCGAACTACCTGGGCTTGGCCAGAGTGGATGACAGGGGAGCAACCGGGAGTTGTTGGAACTTAGAACCAACCGCCGCAGCAGGAGGACAGAGTTCAGATACCGAGCTCACCTCGAAAGAAACCGAAAATAGAGATTGTACTACCACACATACCAGAGGGAGTACAGGTAGACCCACAGCTATTGGGTCATGTTGGGAAGCTCAAGTACTCCGACCATGATGTAGCAGATGAAACCAAATATCCAGAGCTTGCACCACAGGCCTTTATGCAGAACATAGTCATGAACCAACTCAGGGAAACAATCAGTCAGCCACATCAGTGGGCAGCTGGACTGGACAGAACAGGAATTTTAAGATTGTTGAAGCTACCACAGTTTGGCAGAGGTCAATACGTCATGGAATGTGTCAATCATTTGTTAGAAGTTACGCACGGAGGGGATATATGGCTGGACAAACCCGTCCCCATAATTGTTGAGCTCATCGCACAGATAACTGTAGTACCCACCCAGGGTATGGATCCCACGTTGATTCTGGATGACAAATCCAAGGAAAAGACGTTGGCAAAAGAAATGAAGAAGAAATATGGTACCGATAGGGGCACAAGAGGAATCATAATCAAACGGATCAACAATGCAGCCACACAATTGGGCGCAAAGATCTTAGCCTGCAAACTGCTAAGAAAATGCCACAAAGAAGAAGTACCGGCAGGATTCATCAACGTTGCATCTCAGTGCACAGAAGGCACCTCCATGAGCTGGGTGCCATACCTATCAAACTTGTTCCAAGTGGACTGTAAATATGCATAGGACGTAGGTATGGAATTTAATTATTCATGGTTGATCAACCTCATAGCATTTATGGAATGGCGAGAACCCGAACACGTATTCTTTGCTACCAGACCACAACCAGAGGGAGCGAGATATCGCGTACTGAGATCCGCACCATAGGCCAAGCATAAGAGGGAGAATGGAATCATATTTGAATCATACCTATGGGACATACAGGAATCCATCAGCCGAGCATGGAGAATAACACCAGAGGTTGTCGCACGATATGGGGACATCGCCAATTTCTGGGCTAGACGACAAGCCATGTGGATACAACCAAGGCAGGATCCGGATAAATAGTGCCTACGGATGTGCTATTGTGTCACTGAGGGTGATATCGAGATGATCATCAGTGAATGGCCTGATGAATGGAGGATCCCAGCCATACCCAGAGAAGTATCAGGACAAACAAGAGAAGGAGGGACTACGCAGCCAGAAACACAGCCTCCACAAATCCCAGTACCCAAAAGATGAAGAATGGGCAAAAGCAAGTCAACCCATGCAGACGACAGCTCAGAGTAGCCAGGGACCCAGAAGGGGAAGAAAGAAACCACTCAGCTGACCAATGGACAGCGGAAACAGGCTGAGGGAGCACCGGAAACCTCTTCAAACCCCATCACACAGGAACCAGGGGGAACTAAGAGACTAGTTGTACCGGCAGCAGGCCTGCACAAGAAAACAAAGGCACAACGAGCAGCACCAGACTACATGATCATAGAGAATGATGGAGAGTCGATGATCATGATAATGGTCCAAGACTACCTCGCAGAAGATTTCGATCATGCAGCGCACCACAGAGACAAAATGTAGAAGGAACTGGTAGAAATGGGACAGCTTCTTAAGAAATTCGGGGAATCCCAGAGTGCAAGTAGCAGTAGAGGCATAGAGACATCAACAACATAGGCCAAATATAGAGTGGAGGTAGAAGAACGAGACCCAGTTCTTCTGATGCCACATGCACATTCAACGGTCTAAATAAACCCTAGCATGCTACGGATGGATGAAATTGTGGGACAAACGCCATTGAAGGACTTGGACCACATCCAATTGGTCTTGACGAGGATGCCATCAAGGGCATTATACAAATTGTAGGTTAGCGTCGACCACGAGATGCAATCATGAGCACACAAAAATTTATTCGAGCTACAGCAAGCAACAAAGAAGCGGGAAGCGCTGGAAACAGTTTGTGCGCAGGCCAAATATGAAACTCGGGAGGAGAAAGAACGCATAAATGAACTGGAACACAGAGTGGAAGAAATTTTTTGGAAAATTCCAAGCACCGCGCAAGGGAATGAACTCTCATCCGCAGAAAAGATCGACGAGATTGCACAGGCAATTGATCGATACCAAAAGGGGATCGAGAATCTCCGAGAACAGATTAGACCAAGAACTCCATCAACGGTGAAGGAGCAAAGGAAGCAGGAAGCAACAACACAACTGCAGAAGATAGAGAAACATGCTAGCATGACAGCTAACTTGTTCGAGAAAGCAGCGCAACTTTGGACAAGACTAGAAGAAGATCCACAGGTCCAACACTGGGACAAGAAAGAGGAGAGGATCAATGCAACGATCCAAGAACTCAAGCAGCGACAGAAGACCATACCGATTCCAGAATGGGTCAAGGGAATGAAAGAGATGAAGAAGATGCAAGTAGAACTTATCACTGCGCAAACACAGAAACAGGAGTGTCAAGCTCAAAAAGAACCGCTGCAGGAACGGGTAGCATAAGTACTCACGCAGGCAGAAGGATCCAGAACACAGATAACACAGACCCAACTAGAATGCGCAGGATTGATGAGTGATGAAGTGGTAGTTCAGACAGTCGACACCATCAAGGAGAAAACCGCACAGGCACTAACAAAAGCAACAGAATTGCAGGAAAAATTCCAAACAATCACCAAGGAGATCGAGGAAGCACAGAGAGGTTAGGTGACTCGGGATGAGTCACATGTCAGTGTTGGGGGCCTGTTGACACCAGGTCGAAGGGAAGAGAAGGACGATCGTGGGCAAGAAAGCATGCAGAATTCGAAGTAACAGCTGGCAAAAGAACATCACACACGCATGTAAGAAAGGGTGCACAAGGAAAGCGACAGCTGGAGGAGGAACATCACATGCATGGGAGGAAGACCTAACATCGGTACGGTTAGGGTTTTGGTAATACACTGTAAATGGATGAAGAGCCCGAAATGTATAAATATAGATACGAAGGTATCATATAGAGGTTGGTTAGTTAGTTAGTTGTTGTTGTTGTAATTACGCATGGGCGAATGCGAGATGTAATGGGTTTTGAATGTGTGAACCAATTTTGTAAGCTGTTGAGAAAAGGAGGGAAGAGGGAAGATAGATCTGAGGATTAGACCGCAGGTCGTAGGGCCTAGTGTGATCTAGTTCACCTCGTATAGATCTTACCTGTAAGGAGGAAATTGTAAGCGCACGATGCCAAAAATGCAAAACGATCTTAATAAAAGAGCCAAGAGCCAAATCTTTTTGGACGTAACCCAGGGGGGGTGAACCACAGTAATATCTGTGTAATGTGATGAATGCATGCGTGTATTTACTTTATTTCAGCAATTAATGGTTAGGTTTGATGAATGAGTTAATACATTGTTATGAATCTGTTTATGTTGTTTGGGAAATAACTCGGGAAACATGTGGATGCGACTGGGAATAATAAGTAGATTTCGATAACAGCTCATAATACACGACTACAGTCAAGAAACCCCTATCTCCTACTCTATCCTAGGCTATAAACGCTTGAGTCTTACAGTCACCCATTTAAATCTATCTCGGGTGAGACTGTGCAGTGCATTCTGTGTACTACGTTGCCTTCTGGTTTACCAGGAGGGCCGATAGTTTTAGAGACTTTGTTGGAAACCCAAATGACATGAACCCTGGGTTAATAACGTAGACGACCAGAAGAAGGAAACTAAACCAACACCATGCCTGCGACTCCCTGCACCCCTGCAGCAAAGCTAAAACGCTCCTCCAGCTTCCTCGCATCATGTAGAGGATATGTGGAGAAAAATATCAACAAAAGAATGGAACTGATTACTAAGCCTTGGGAAACATCACAAAATATGGATTAGTTGGGAAGTAGGGAACATAATTTGCTCGAACTTCTGCAGACAGATTTAAAAAATGAAGAAAATTTCTACTTGTACAGGGTCATCCCTTTTTCCTTTCATGTCAACAACATGGAAGACACGACAAGAAGACAACATGATCTCCCCTCCAAAAAATGGCTCACTCAATTAGAAGCATGCTCGAAAGAGAATGTGAAGAACCTGTATCTCATCATCCAATCATGTGAGCAAGCAATATCAAAGAAAGAAACATTATTCACAAAGCTCACCAAAATAGACTTAGCCGGAAGGACCAATGACTTCCAGGACCCCAGCTTAATCATCAACTCGGTGGCGTTAACCAAGCAAGCTTTCGATAAACAAGTTAATAATTTTAAGGCATTGTATTTAGAAAACATTTACAAGATTCTTGAATATCATGAAGAACACGTTGACAACTGGCTAGTCCGCTATTCGGTATAGAATGGAGACATTCATCAGGCTCTATCTAATCTTTCTATTGATCTAAGTGAATTAGAAAATGAACTTTTCAGCATTAAAATCTGGAATGACATCAACGTCGCCCCCTTGAGAAGCTACATTGAATAATTCATCGAAACAAACTTGCAGCGGGTTGCCGATGAAATCCAATGAAAAAAGGCATCGGCAAGAAAATAGAAAAAATACTTATATGAAACATCGCTATAAATCCTTTGTTTATCAATCCAATTATTCAAGTGGGTCGGCGATTAAAACCAACAGGAAAAGGCATCAGCAAGCAAATAGCAAAAATACTTATATGTACCATCAATGTAAGTCTATACTGATAGTCCTTTGTTTATCAATCCAGTTATTCCACCTTTTCTGAATAGAAATCTATAGCCAAAGACAGATATCTTTCCATTTCTACTTTTCAGGTATTACACTCTACCGTCTCCCACTTCTTCTTTCCACGATTCTATTTCTTGTACATATTTCTCTTATGGTCCGCGGAAGCCCCAATCCCAGTCTATATGACAAACGCATTTAAATTTCCAGGAATATGTAACAAACTATTATTTTTTCATATATTCCAAATAAAACTATTCTTTTGTCTCCTTATATATTTATGTGCTCCTAGATTTTTATCTTCAGCTATGTTGAATGTCAAGACATTCTGTTTATTTTATTTCAATTCTGGTTTTTTCTGATGCATATCTTTTTCTGCTTGGTCATTTTCAAAATTAAATTTGAGATAAATCACTCATTCAAATTTCAGATATCATATATATATATATTTAATTTCCAGGAATATGTAACAGGTTTTTTTTATTTTTTTATATAAATGTCATAAAATTGTGTTCAATACTTTTTTTCTACTCACACATATAGAGAGTATGTCATTTATTGCATGCTTACCACATGTCCTTCATACCGCTTGCCACATATGCGTTGCAATATCAAGGCCCAAGTCCACTTGTGCTATTACATTAACACAAGGCCCTTAAAATTCAAATAGTTCGCAAGTCTCCTTGTCAATTTGTATATCGCAGAACTCTATGTGCTATTTTTTTATTTTTTTATATAAATGTCATAAAATTGTGTTCAATACTTTTTTTCTACTCACACATATAGAGAGTATGTCATTTCTTGCATGCCTTCCACCTGTCCTTCATACTGCTTGCCACATCTGCGCTGTAATTTCAAGGCCCAAGTCCAATTGTGCTATTACATCAACATGAGGCCCTTAAAATTTAAATAGTCTGCAAGTCTGCTTGTCAATTTGTATATCACGGAACTCTGGGTGCTATTTTTAGGGCACGGAACAACGGAGGCCCAATTTTGAGCCCGCCAGCCCGAGAACCCGCAATCCAAAAATTGGGTAAGTATGGAATGAGGGCTCCATGCATGCTCTATAAAATCTCATACCCATACTTTATAAAAGTACATATTTGGTATGTATAAAAGTAAATATGTACTTTATAAAAGTACATATTTGGTATGTATAATTTATGGTGTCCAGGAACCTATAATTTGATAAATTTCAATTTCTTTTGTGTTCAGGAGCCCTTCTTTTAAAGAAAACTAATTCGGGAATGCTAATTTTTTTGTGTTTTTGTCCACGAACCTATGTAACAGATGTTATTACTATTCTATTGTATGCTAAATTTTTTGTGTACAAGAACCTTTTAAATGTATTACTATTGTACACTAAATTTTTTTGGTCCAGGCTCCTTTTAAATCTTTCCTGTACGGAACCTTTGTTGATGTACCAGACATTAATAAAAAAAAATTAATTTCAAATAAAACTAATTCGGGAACACTAAATTCTGCATGGATACCACATGTACTTCAACTTGCTACCCATGTGTCTGTACTCAGTCGCATGTATTCCCATTCCAACCTGGCATGGACTACGCTGCCATGCGGCACTTGTTTATTATACCTGCCTCCAATAGCATATAGAATTCATTTTTTCCTTTGAATTTCACATTATTTTGCCTTTGACTTAAAAATTTTGTGTCAAATCCAATGTTGAATATAAAAAATAGAAAAATATATATTTTAATATAATAAAAAAATGTATTTTCTAATTTGATTAGCCAATAAGTTTGGGTTCTTAATGCAGCCTTCATGTGATTCAAGGTTTAAAATTAATTACACAATACAAGCTCATTTATTTAATTAGGATGATGTACTGTACAATCCATCCTACACTGTGTACTCTGCAATTTGGGGAGATTCATTCTGCTTCAAGAGGTCTGCTTCCATTAGACAAATTTCATGAAACCTCATGGTCGTAATCCCCAAAATTGAGATTTTATATTCAATGAAAAAATATTTCCTGCATAGTCAGCTTTCGTTAGACAAATTTCATGAAACCCTATGGTTGTAATCCCCAAAATTGAGATTTTATATTCAATGCAAAAATATTTCCTGCATAGTTAGAGATCCCGATGAGCCACATGGAACATATTCGAGAGTGTGTTCAACAAAGTCATGGGCTCCGTAAACAATACCCACCTTTTATTACATAACACGACTTCTTAATATAAATTTATGGGAGTCCCTAAATGGGGTGTTTGAAATGACTCCAAAGGATGTGGCATGTGGAAAGAGGTAAGGCTCTCTCTCATTATGCAAAGGCTTCTTCTTAATCGGAAGCGACTCTTGTTTCTTTTGCAACCTCTATTAACCCTCCCTCTCAGAATTTTCTTCATTCCATTGAAGAAGACATTAAGGTTATTCGGTCCTATTGTGAATATCAGGACATGGATGAATAGGTGGCTCTATTTGTCCCTGATTTGGGATCCAACATTACTAGGGACGCCAAATTATTTTTCACTGTGAAATTATTATACAGGCACACAAAGGCATTTGTATCCCAAGCAATGTTGGCTAAGGAGCCAAAGTTTCAAGAGTTTAGGTTGCATATGGAGGCACTAGAGAAACAAAACAAGCTTCTACTCACACTCGTTTTATGGCTTGTCAAGAAACAAGGAGGAAACATTCATATGGCTCTAGAAAATATGGATTCTACCTCTTAGGTTCCCCTTTCGAGGATAACCGATGAAAGACTTTGAAGACCCTCTCTCAAGTTCATCCAACATGATGAACTTGACTGGTTTTTTTCTTCATTTCTTCTTTGTTGTGTAGTTTATCATAGATCTTACTTGTTATAGGCTATATGCTCAGAACTTTCACAGTCATATGGAAATATTTAGTATCTTTCTTATCAATATTATAAGCTGGCTTGATTTCCCTCATGGTAGGTCAATAGTTTCCATAGATAAATAAAGCTAGTATTAACATAATAGGCCATTCTCTTAGGCCAAGAACTTTTTGTATGATATGTTTATAGTATAATGAAAAAATCTTACTTTATATTTATATACATATATATACATAAAAGAGGAAGGAAAGAAGGAATATTCTTCATTCATAATTTCATTTTGGTTCATTGTCTTGAAGTAGTTTCAAGTGCTTTCACATTAATTTACTTTATTTTTCACTAACTATATATATAAACTTTTGTTTACATTAAAGATAGGTGATTATATATATATATGCTTTACATTAAATATTAAATATAGTTGATGTTTTTTAGTTATTAGTGTTTAAAAATTTTAGTTGAATTTAAACATTTTTATTTAATTGATTATTTTTAATATTATTTTATTATTGTTATTTTTATTTAGCAGAATTAGCTACCACTATAACCTTGCATGCTAACACAGCCCCACTATAACCTTGCATGATTCATTGGTCATCACTAGCTAGCAACCATCCCATTTTCAAATCTGGCCCATGTCTATCTGAGGATGATTTGATGGTCCAGCCTATGGGTTGTCCTCTATTTTATGTGTTTGTTCATGCTTCTACCGCACTGTCTGGAGCCCCTGGCCTTGGCCCTCTACCCAAACATTGGCTGGAGGAGGGGTTTTATTTTGGGTAAGTTCTCTCTTATCTTCCTGATCTCTCTTTTATGGTTTCATCACACGACCATCAAGTATTTTTGTCTCAAGGCTTACCTCTAGACTACTCTTCGGGAGATCTTCTGTCTCGGCCTCCTTTGGCTCAAGATACTTAGATTCCTCTGGTTCCTACATTGTCGTGTCCCCTTTTTGATGGTCCATCTTTGGCCCCTGGCTCAGAGGGATTCTATGGCTCTGATTGGGGTTTTCTTTCTTCGTGTCTTTATCCTAATCTAGAGCAAGCTCTTCCTCTTGGTTTTGGTTCATCACGGCAAGAAGTAGGGTTGATCGCATCTTGTCTTGACCCTACAAATATAAACGGTTGGGATGGCACTTCGGGGGGGTCTCCTGGAGATTTTGTGCCCATTATTCTAGATAAAACCTATCCTAAACACTATGGTTACAAGCAACGAAGGAAAAACAAGTGTGTGTCGGCCTCCTCTGATGAGTCAAATCTTGTCTTGGGAGAATATATCACCATGGCTTAAGAAATTGAGATGGAAGACAAAACCCTTTTTGGGAAATCTTATGGACGACTTTTTAGTCTCAAAACCCTCCATTCTTGGGTGGTTTTAACATGGGGCCCCTCCTACAATCCTCCTCCGAATATAATTTGTTTATCAAAAGGGTGGTTTATGATCAAATTTGTTGAAGTCTCCTAGGCTGAAAACACTCTACTGAGTGGTTGGTGTATCGACTCCTCCCCTATTTTTTGAAGAAGTTGTAACCCTCCTTTGATGCAAGAAGTGAAAAAATGGATTCCATTCATTTTTGGGTCATGTTATCCTCCACAGTGTCCCAAGGCTGAGAATGGAAACCGACGAAGGTAACCTCAAACCACTTAGGATTTGGTAGCTATCCCTACCAAATTAGAGAGGGCTCTCTCTATGATATTACAGTCAAAATATAACTGAAGAGGGTAAAAGGATATTAGGCTAGGTCTAAGCTCTAGGTTTTTGAAATTTAGGGTTTTAGCTGGATCAGGAGGATGAAATCTAGGAGCTAGATCTGGACTTCAAATGATGATTTGCAGGGATATATAGGAGCAAGGTAAGTATGCATAAATGACACTTTGGGGTTTGTCATTGATGGTATAGGGTTGAAATAGTATAATATCAAAATGAGCACAGATTATGTGAATTCAATTTGATAGAAGAAAGAAACACATGCATGAAAATCTCTTAAAAACAAAGCATATAATTATGAATTTTGTTTAAAGACTTTAGATATAGTCACAAGAAAGAAATTCTAATGGTAAAATGAAGAAAGATGTATTACATTTGCTGATAAAACATAGAAAAAACATTGCCAATGCACATACCATAGTAATTCCTAAATAATAGCTACAACTTTGCTTTTTATTTACTATCAAAATGGTACACTAGCTTCAAGCCTTCTAATCTCTGATGTCCAACCTTGAGTTTGACTCAATCAGGCTACATATATATGAGAAACCACATTTCCCCCTCTCAGGGGTCGAATCCACCATGCTAGGAGCAGTTTACAACAATATCTCTAACCAAAACCTAAAACTAGGGAAGTTAGAACAAACTCCCAATTTTAGCTCAAACTGATTCGTTTGACTTTTTGAGCATGAATCTACATGAATTCGACCTTTACCAACATATTTACAATTAATTACATCATTTAGAATCCCCATTTAACTAATTACATCATGAAAATCAAAATTGGCTGTAAAAACTCAGAAAAACAATCTTGCTGACAAACTAAAATCTTGGGGAAATTTTGGGGAGTAGGGATTGGTGTTAGGGAGTGTAGGGAGTTGGAAATTTGGGAAATGGGTGAGGGGAAAGGGTAAAAAAGTTGGAAACACAGTCCTAACCTAGAAAAGTGTAGTGTAGGCTAGGGTTTGTAGGGAAAATAAGAGAGATGGAGGGAATGGGTATGTGAGGTGTGGATGAAGGTGATAGAGTAGGAAACCTAGGTGTTTTACCACTGCAATGAAGCAAAAGCATATGGAAACCAAAAGACTATGACTTTGACCAAGACACTCATTTGGTAACCCATCACAGGAAATGATGATATGACCATGATGTTTATTTATGACCTTGGATGAGTGGAGGGAGTAGTAATGACACATGGACACACCAATGACCATTTGACAACCAAGAGATGTCAAATTTTATTTGAGAATTTTATTTGAAAATATAACAATTTGACCTAATGACCCTATCAATCACATGGAAAGAGTACATTTGATCACTTGGACTAATGGACTAGTTAGTGTCCATTTTCCCGGTATCCCACCATTGTACTCGTCAGTTAAATGTTTTCAAGATATTGGTAATATGTTGGGGGAATTCCTAGGTGTCGATTTTTCCTTCAAGGAGACGGGGGAGATGTCTATGGCTCATATTATTTTTTCCCTCAACATTAGGGGCGAGCTGAAAAAACAGTTCAAAATGAAAGACATGGGACGCACTCACACACAAATATTGGATTATGAGCAGGTTCCTTTTCGGTGCATTCGTTGCCATGAATATGGACACATCATCGAGGATTTCCCTCTCCCCTACCGTGGCCATCTATAAAATCCTTCTCCTAATCAGTTCAGAAAGCATTTTGGTTCGCCATCTAGTGATGGATCCAAATCTATCCCCTCCTCAACTGATCATTCATGCTCCTCGGGTCATCCTCCCTTCAATAAACAAATGGAATCTATCATTCGAGAGCCTGCCACAAGCATTGGATATCTTGCCCTGGTCCATTTCTCGGTAGTTGATGTCTCTGTGGTTGTCCCTCCTCTTGGGTTGCACCTTTTTCATCCTCATTGATCCTTTTTGGGATTGCATCTCTCTATTCCTTTTCCTATTAATGGTTTAATTTAGTCTCTAAATTTTTAAAGATGGATCCCCCTCCTTCCGTTCAGGACCTCCCTTTCCCTGAATCTTTAATTTCATGGGACCACACTCCTCCCTTAACCTCTTCCACTCTCCCTATTGCCTCTTTCTCCCTCATTTCGATTTCTCTTCCTGGATCCCCATCATTGAACTCTACTGATGAGCTCTCCTCTAATGGCTCTGAGTATTCGGGCCATATGTTTCCACCTTCGAAACATAAACATTATGTCCACAGTGTCGAGTGGTTATGGTCTTGGTTCAAATCCTGGTGTGCACAAACCCAAAAAGGGTAGAGGGTGCATCTCACATCTCTCAAAGGCACAAAGTCGTGCCCCAGTAAACATCACATCTGGAAGACAACGTTCCATTTTAGGGTCCCTTAGAGCATCTCATGCCCGTGAGGCCGTTCCCCCATGATGTTTCTCTCTTTCAACTATAGGGGGGTGGTGAGCTCCCAGAAGAAACTCGCCCTGAAATGGTTGATTGTCTTGAAGCAACCCAGTGTTATTCTCCTCCAAGAAACGATGTCTATTGAGGTCTCTATGACTCGGATGTTGGATTCATTATTTCCATCTTGGAAGTTCATAGGAACTGATGCTAACAGTTGTTTTGGGGGATTGGCGGTTGGATGGAATACTCGGCTAGTGAAACAAATAAACTCATTGACCCTTGACTCATGTCTGGGGATGGATTTACTAATGGAATGAGTGGGGATGGAATTCAAGGTTATAAATGTGTATGGGTCGTATTTTGAGCGTGTTCCCTTCTGGGAATCTCTCCTCAAGAATAATCTACTCAAAGTTGAGAATCTTATCCTGGGAGGAGATCTAAACTTATCCTTGGGGGAAGCTGAAGTTTGGGGCCCTACTACTCGATCTGATCATGAAACTAAATTGTTCACTCATCTTCTTATTGAGAATGGCCTCATTGATATTGCTCCACTCAAGCTCCTTCCCACTTGGAGGAATATGAGGTCCGGCGAAGCCCATGTGGAAAAATGACTTGACCCCTTTCTAGTCTCGAAATCTCTTTTGGATCTTCCCGGTGTGGCTTGAAATTGAAGGAGGTCCCAAGAATCATGTCATCCCTTTTAAATTCAATGAAACCTAGTTATTTGATGACAACTTTCATAAAATCGTGAAAGAGAACTGGGTTGGCTAAGATCTGGGCATTGGCCTCTCTGCGGTTGTCCAGTTTGTGGCTAATCTAAAGCGAATAAAGTAGTTGGTGATCCCATGGGCTCTTGCAAAGTGGGCCAGTGAGGAGAGGGAACTAAGACAAATTGAGGCATAGATTGATCGTATCTCTCCGTCTATTGATGGTGGTTTTATCTCGATGGAGGCTAAAGCAAATATTAAGGCTCTGGAGACCCATCAAAGGAAGTGTTGGATGATCAAGAAGTTGAATGGTGTTTTAAGAGCAGGGCCATCTGGTTGGATAAAGGGGACGAAAACAATAAATTCTTCCACGCCTTTGCAAAAGGTAGGAAAGCGAATAACACTATCTAGAAGCTTAAGGACCAGGGGGGAACTTTTGTCTCTTCTTTTGAGGGTCTGGCCCAACTAGGAAGAAACCATTTCCAGACCCTTTTCAAGGTTGACCCGAGAGACAATATTGCATACATTATAAGGTTGGCTCTTCACTTTACCAGATTCGTTGACGAGGAAGGCAATATAGATCTATTTTCTGAAGTTAATGAGGAAGAACTCAAAGAAACGTTCCACAGCTTTCAAAAAGATAAAAGTCTATGTCTTGATGGATTGATTGTCAAATTTTATTTGGGGTTCTTTGAGATCCTTGGCGCTGAACTACTGAAAGTAGTCAAAGAATCCAGAAGGAATGGGAGACTGCATGCACCTATAAACTCAACTTTCAATGCTCTCGTCCCCAAATTGGAAGAGCCTCAAACCTTTGATGATTTTGGGCCTATTTCCCTATGCAATTGTCTCTACAAAATTGTGGCCAAAATTATTTCTTGGAGGTTAAATCCCATTCTCTCAGACACTATCTCTCAAGAGAAATTTGGTTTTCTAGAAGGTCGTCGGATTCAGGAAGCGATTGGAGTCGCTTAGGAGGGCCTCCATAGTTTAAAGACTTCCAGATCTCAGGGGGATATCCTGAAAATTTACTTATCCAAAGCTTATGATCGGGTCAACTAGTCCTACATCAGGCTCATTCTTACTCATCTGGGGTTCAAAGTTCCCTTTATCAAATGGGTGATGACATGCATAACCTCGATATCTTTTGCAGTACTCATTAATGCGGTTGTCTTTCCTTTCTTTCAGTCTGAGTGTGGCCTAAGACATGGATTCCCTCATTCTCCTCTATTATTTTTGTTGGTGGCGAAGGGTCTTAGTTGTGCTATTGGTCAAGTGGTTAGCTCAAGGAACTTTCAAGGCATATCAGATTCCCCTGGCCATAGAATTATTCATTTACTCTTTGTAGATGATGTGCTAATCTTTTGTAGCGAGTGACCTGGAGATGCAAAAAAACTTATAGAGATCATCAATTTGTTTCGTACAACCACTGGGATGATAATAAATGCTCATAAATCTACCATTTTCTTTATTTGCATGGAGGCGGAGGCTATATATTTCTATCAATATCTCTTTCCCTTCCTGACTCTGGATTTTTCGGAAGGAATCAAATACTTAGGGTTCTGGCTAAAACCAAATGACTATTGAAAGTTTGACCATAACCATTTTGAAATTTTCATATGCCATTTATTATTTATAAATCATGGGTATCTTGGGTTTTATATATCTAATAGAGTGACTTGTTTATAAATGAAATGATCAATTTATTAGATGTAAATTCATATAAATAATGAATTATATGATATTAATTAATCACCTAAAGTTTTGGTGATATTTTACTTAACATCCACTTATCCAATCTTAAAAAATAAATGGTTTGTTAATTAAAGATAAATTATTATAAACAATGAGTTATATTTCCTTTTTATCCAATTATAATTCGATAGACACAAAACTAGTTGATCTCCTAGAATTCAAACTTCTTTAGATTGATTCATAGAGTTCAAGGGGTGGCAAGTAGTTTTGATTCTATAGAAGACTATTAGGTGTTGAGGGAATTCAATAGCCTTGTTGATATTGAAGCAAATGAGGTGGTTGCATTAAATGCTAAAATGGTGAGTATAAATTTGGGGAGAGGGGGTTCCTATCAATTGTTACCACTCATGATTTTTAGTTTATGAAACCTTAGGATATGTATGTCAAGATATCATGTACAACTGGGGTGTCAACCTTATGTTGATGAGATGGGAATTAAATTTAGCTTGCTCCTATCCACTTCTTCATTCCTTACTAAGTGGTGGAGGAATGGTTATTAATTGCCAAAGGATGGCTCTATGTAGTGAAGGTGGGGTTTTCTCTCTTCTTGTTTTATTTTTATTTTTGTAGGTTCTTAAGGGATGTCATATTGGTTTAGGCCATGCATTCAATTTTGTTTATCTTTGTCTTATAAAACTAGCAAGGCCTTGTGGTCTGGTTCCAGTCTGCTTCTCTAGGTAAATTGGGCCTTTGTTCTTGGCTTTCAGCTTTGGGGTATGCTCTTCTTTTGGCCATCTCTAGTTTGGAAGTTGCTTGGTAATATTTAGCATTATGATTTGGTCCAAATGTAATGTTTTGAAAAGAATTGAGGATCATAGGCACTCCAGTTGTTGTATCCCTTGTAAAATTCAGCCTGCATTGAGTCCAAAAGAGGAATTTTTGCTAGATTGAGGATCAACTGGTGGCGTTTTTTCACTACAATAGTAGGATGACAAGTCAACTTGAATCTTAAAGATCCAAGAATATTGATTTATCAAAAGTAGTGGCTCATCAAAACAAGAAAACAAGGAAATTGGAAGTAGACTTCAACATGCTTTATGAATTAGTCTCGGGTCTTGTTAGGAGCTTGCATTCTTTAGTTTCTCTTCCAAAGATTTATGTTGGGTTTGTTAGAGCAATAATTTGGGATTAAGAAATAATGGAACAAATGTAAGGAGACATGGTAAATAAAAACGCAGCCTTGGATTTCAACTTCATGGCAGACATCAAGCAAGAAACCCTTAGTTGGCATGTTTTCTTCTAAGCCCAAGTTTTATTATGCATTGTAAGGTAGTTTTGTTACTAGCTTAGTTTATTAGGCTTTATGCTAGTAGAATTTACAATTATGTTGTTAGAACTATAAGAACTTCTTAGATAGTAAGTAGTCATTTTGAAATTTAGGTCTTTTTGAAGCCCTAATATCAAAGATTCTCCATTTTTTCTTTGTATTAATTCGTTGTACGATGCAACTGCAATGTACTTTTACTACAAATGATATTTTAGTTAGAAATATTTTTTTGAGAGTTCCATTTTAATTTAATGAAAATATTTTAACCCTTGAAACAAAAAAGATATATATGCATACAAGAATAAAAATACTTCTTAGATATCTTACTTATAATGTTTTTTCATAATAATAGTTAGGGTTTTGTATTTAAAAAAGTATGTGGTTGAAATGTATAGCTAGGTTTTACAATATGGAAGGTAGGCATGATGGTTTTACTCCTAGGTCTTCCATTACAAATGTTCCATTCAAATATGATTAAAACTTTTTGTCCAAAACACTTGGTCATGGCACCATATATGTATTGTTAAATATGTTGTCCCAATAAAAAATGAAAATACATCTAAAAACACAAAATAAAACTAACTTATCCCATAATGGTCGTCAACATCTAGATCCACATGTGTTGTTGAGTCTTCATGTTCCATAGTCATGAAAGTAGTGTCGACAAAGTGGTCAAGTGAGGCTCCAACAATGTGCATAAGGTTAGGAAACACCATGGTCCATGGAGGTACCAGGTAAAGCCAGAGGAAGTTGAGTCCATATAGCTATTCATTCTACTAGGTTGAGGAGACATCATGAATGCATGAGGGATTGTGCCACTATGTGCTCTGCTATAGAATGGTTGAGGCCACCTCTATACACTTTCCCCTTAAAACTATCATTAGGGCCCAAGACTCCTCTTCCCATTCTCTCAAACTAAGAATATGCTCACCGATGTCTACGATAGATTGATCTTGAACCCTATTATTTCCCTTTAGTTGACGTTTGAATCCTTCTTTCAAGTGGTTCCATTGCAAGCTTGACCATGTCACATTTCCATTGTTTCTACCACATCCTTTAGAAATTGCTTTAGTCCTTTTTGCAATGCTTCCAAGTTGTAGAAGAGGTAGCAACGATTTTGAAAACAACAATGTGCCATGGATACATGCACACGGTGACGAGGGATACCCATAAACACAATACATAGAGTTGGTTGAGATGCTAGGATCTTTCATTGCAAGTAAAACATATCCTCTGCATCTTTCATATCTTGGATTAAACATCCAGATAGGAGTGAATGAGTTCTCCATTCACACCAGTGTAGTTATGAGAGCTCATTCACGAGATATCTTGGTTGATGCTACTCTATACAAACGGATTATTGGATCGTTGATGTATTTGACGAATACCAAGCCGGATATATGCGTTGTTGTGAACACCTTGAGTCAGTATCTAGCAGAGCCTAAACGTGTTCACCTTGTAGCTGCAAAGCATGTGATGAGATACCTTAAGGGTACATTGGATTATGGTCTCTGTTATACTGGAGATCATGACTTCAGACTGTATGGTTATACTGATTCAGATTGGGCTGGAAGTGCTTCTGATAGAAAGAGCACTTCAGGATGTTGTTTCAGTCTAGGGTCAGCCATGACTTCATGGCAAAGCAAGAAGCAATCCAGCACTTCTCTCAGCACGGTAGAAGCGGAATACATTACAGCATGTTCTATCAGTTGTGAAGCCATATGGCTTCGGAATTTGTTGACAGGTCTATTCGATATGGAGATGGAAGTCACCATGATTCTATGTGATAACCAGAGTTGCATAAAGATGACGAAGAACCCATTGTTCCATGATAAGTCGAAGCACATAGAGATCCGGTATCACTACATTTGTGATATAGTGCAGAGGGGAGTTGTAAAGCTCCAATATGTTGGCATAGATGAGAAGGTTGCAGATGTGTTGACTAAGCCTCTATCTTGTGTGAAGTTTGAGTACCTCTGAGACAAGTGTGGTGTTGTTCGAAAGGACCTCCCTCGAAAGGGGGAGTGATGTTGATGATATTATGGTATCCTGACCAACAGCGGGTAGCTCCATTAGGATTTTATATCCTAGGGGATTGATCATCGTTGGGAAGATCCGGAAGGTCCGATAAGGACATTGTCATAGTATCTGTGCATGTATATGCCAGTTGTGGTCAGTAGTGGTAGCTACATTAGAATTTTATATCCTAGGGAATCTTATGATTCTTGGGCAGATCCCTAAGGTTAGATAAGTACAGTTTGTCAGAGTACCACGTGGTATCTTGTTAGGATTTTATATCCTAGGGAATCTTATGATTCCTGGGCAGATCCCAAAGGTTCGGTAAGGATGGTTTGTCAAAGTACCACAAAATGTTGTTGTTGCACCTGCCTCATTCTGTTGCCATATGATGATGATGATGTTGTCTCAACCTCGTGTTGATGATGTTTTTGTCTCCACCTGTGATGATGATGTTGTTGTCTCATCCTGTGTTGATGATGTTTATGTCTCAGCCTTGTTTTGATGATGATGTTGTTTCAGCCTCGTGTTGTTGATGATGTTGTTGTATCAACCTCGTGTTGTTGATGATGGTGTACCAACCTCAGGTTGGTGATATTGTTGTTTTAGCATTATGCTAATTGATGTTGGTGTTTCAGCTTCATGCAGATGATGATGATTATGCTACTCCAGCTCCATGTTGTGAACGATGATGATATGGATGATGACAAAAAAATTCAATGATTTGTAGGTATGTCAGTCAATGTTTCAGATGTTGATAACATTGTTTCCCTCTCTCTCTCCTGATGATGTTGTACTAGGTTATGTCATTAGAATACCCTTCTCGTTAAGGGGGAGTGTTAAAATATTGTAACTTTGAAGAATATTCTAATTATATTTGAGTTATTATCTTATAGATCAGATCCCCTTTTGTGTATTGATCATGTCAGGTCTTGTATAAGACCAAATCCCCTTTTTTGGATTGGTCAAACCATATTTATATGGTGGTATTTGTAAATTCGGCCCCTAGGGTTTATAAAGTGGTTTTAACCACTCTTGGAAGAAGTCGGACCTACTAAGTGAAGAGACATAACCCTAGCACCTCCTCAACTAGTATTTATAAGTGAGGATGGCACCTCACTTGGTCATTCACTCACTCACACTTCTAGTGCACATCTTTTGAAGGAAGTTACAGTTGCAGGAGGAAGGAGAAGAGAGGAGCATGCTCATTCCTAGTTTATTTTTGGTGATTTTGTCTTAGTCTTGGAATTGTATTGGCAATCTTTTATTGAGGAAGTTTTGTTGGGTTTTATCCCCCATGAGGGTTTCCCAAGATAAAATTTTGCGTACCTTGTGATTTTGTTTCTTTCAATGATCCTCTTTATGTTGTTGTTTTAGAAATGCATTGAAAGCTCATGTAATTTGGAAATAACCTAATAACATCATTAAAACTTAACACTTTCAAGACTTCTTCACCTTCCAAGTCATGAAAGGATGCATCATAGAAATCAAAATCTTGGAAAAAAGTGCAACTTACCATATTCTTATCTTCTTGTGAAGGAGGGATGGAAGCTTGGGTGACTTCATCTTCATCAAATGAAGGAGAAAATACCAAGGTCTCATCTTCAGGAGAAGCATCACTCTCAATAGGACCTTCTTTATGGAGTTGGTCTTCATCATTATGTGCTTGCTTAAAGTCTTGTTCTTCAAAAGGTTCATGACGTAGCTCTTGTTCTGTTTAGTGTACTTGGTAACTTATTTCCTCATGATCTTGTTCTAGAGGTATTTGATCCTCGAGATTCAAATATTCATACATGGATCTAAGGGCTCTTCATTAATAACCTTATGGTTTTTGATACGCTTGTATTCCTCAAGTATTATGGCTTCTTGTTCTTGGTCACCTTCTCTCGAGAGGTAAAGAAGATGGTACCTTTCCAAAGATTTTGTTAAAATTCTGAGGTAAGGTATGCTTTTCGGATCACACTTGTTCTTGAGCCAATTATTTTGTTCTTGTCCCAAAGATAATAAAAATAGTCTTATTAAAACATCTTCATGTTTTACCTTTAGAATTGAGGCATAAATCATGAATAATTCAACATGTGGAATGACCAAGTCATAATACCCTTCGAATCTTGGAAGGAACTTCTCACAATCGGGAGGAAGTTGATTTGGGTACCCCAGGATGTCCTTAATATCAAGAGTTGGAAACATTTCATGAAGTTCCCATGGTGCCATGATTCCACTAGTTGAGAACATGCAACTCTATACAAAGATTTGAGAACCGAATGACACTTCAAAACATATGAATTGAGACACCAGATGAAATTGTTATACAAGGCTCATCAAAATGTGTATAAGGTAGAGGGTTTCTTCCCTCAATGAAGTCACTAGGTAAGCTATATAAGAAAGGTTTTGAAGACAAGCTTACCAAAAAATTATCGTGGGAAAGTGACTCAATTCTCCTCAACAACGGCACCAAAATGTTATCACATAATCTAACACTTGTGCAAAGCCTTCACAAGATGTCAAACTTGTGTAACAATTGGAAGTAATTGCCACTATCACTTAGGCAAGTACTTCCCTCGTTTTAGTGATGGATGAGGATCCAACACAAATGAGGCTTCCCTTGTGACCTAAAGGAATCACCATAACAAGACAAAGGCAAGTCGTTGACCCCCTATCTTGGTCACTTAGTGAGATAAGCTAGGTCTAGGAAGAAAGGCAAATTTAGGATGAGTTTATACAAGGTAATTGATTGTGTGTGTGTGTGTGTGTGTGTGTGTGTGTGTGTGTGTGTGTGTGTGTGTGTGTGTGTGTGTGTGTGTG
>ML777754.1:89824-117853 GCA_009831015.1 Picea engelmannii | reverse complement strand
CCTGATGCTATCGACAGGCGTTGAAGGATGTGGGAAAAATTCTCCATCATTTTGTCCCTCTTTCACGTGAGAGCTTGCTCAAGCAACAGACTGATAGGATCGTCTGCTCCATCGTTTTTCTTTTCTTCTGCCATTGAGGGTTTCTTGGGTGTGCGAGAGCGATTGTCCTCGAGAGAGACAAGATCGAGACCCAACTTGCTATACTCGGACCTCGTCGGGGACATGCACTGAAAAAAACGAACAAGAGAAGCCTGCTCTGATACCACTGATCCAGATTATTTTCGGCACGAAATGAGAGCGGATATATAATAAAGAAATGAACAGAGATATTGCAGATATTGAATAATATAACAAAAATGTATCAGAGATGCAACCATAAGCAAAGATATACAGTAATACATGATTTCTATTAATCAAAGAAATGTACAGAGACTGTAAAAACACAGAGTGAAAGACTCGCTAGAATGGCGGCAACTTATCTTTGAGAAGAGATGTGACGGCTACTCGCATTCACAAGAAGATGGTTACAATGAGGCTCTGGAGGCCTTTTTACAATAATCGGGAATGCCAAAATTCCTAGACATCCAAAAACCTAACCCTAGGAGATGAAGCGCCAAAAGTCATGTGGGCCCCGTTTGGGTAAGTTGGTGCATCAACTTCCCAGGGTCGTAACTTTTGCATACGATCTCCGTTTTAGGCGTGTGATAGCTCGTTGGAAAGGTATCGTCGAGGAGATTCATTTTGGGGGCTCAATCATGCCTTTGGCTATCATTGAGAACCTCTATCTCGAAAAAACTTTATTTAGGCCCTCAAAATGGCCCCGAAAGTGAAAACCTGCTAAAAATAGTAAATTGCCAAAATGGCCAGAAAATTGTTTTGAGCCATTTGGAAAAGGTGGGTGGCCCTCGATATCCACCTGGATCAGAAGCGTGGTGAAAACTTTCTATAACAGAGATATTGTATCAGAATGGTTACTCAGAAGTCCAAAATGATGGATTGTTAATCCATGATAAACACTTATGATGACAAAAGAAGTGCCACTTGGATATGTTCCAGTTTGAGCCTTACCACGATGTCATAAGCTAGCAGGAAACAAAAGAGTTGAATCCAACCATGATATACTGTAATGATCAGAGCTATATGAATCCTTCATAGAAAACCATTGTTCCAGAAAGACCGAAGTACATTGAGATCAAGCATTACATTCTCCGTGATGAGGTCCATAAAAGAGAAGTGGTTCTCCAATATATATATCTCCACAGATGAGCAGATAGAAGATATTTTGGTAAAGCCTCTGTCCAAGATGAAAAAGTTTGCATACTCAAGAAACAAGCTAGAGCTCGTGGAAACGACTTCCTTATTGAAAAGAGAAGAGATGACTTCCAGGTTGGGAGGGAGCACTGATGTGTTATTGATTTATGGACTGTCATTTTTCAAGTTCGAAAAATGGTCCAGGATGAGAAGTTCTTTTCCAGTTCAGAAAGTGATTTGAGATTTCTAATGGACAGGCATTTTCCAGTTCAGAAAATGGTCCAGATCGAACGGTCATTTTCGTAATGAAAAAAATGGTTCGATGGATTGTTGATGTACCATAGGCAGTTATTCCCCTTGTGGCCAGTGTGGGGGAATGGTCGAGGACAGTCTTTCTTCTTGGAAGTCACTCTCAGTAGTGGTTAAGAAGATTGGTTCGCCTCGCCGAACAGTCATTCTTTCGAAGCTCACAGTTGTGAGAAGTTTCGAAGAATGGTACGTTTTGGAGGTTGGTGCAAGACAGTCATTCCTTAGGGCAGATTCATTCTCTCCAGGTTGCACTTTGTTTAGTGTCGGAGGAATGGCTCAGATAAGTGAATGGTCCAGGTTCAGCAATCAGGGACATGCATTCCCTAGGGCAGACTCATTCTCTCTAGGTTGCACTTTGTTTAGTGCCGGAGGAATGGTCCAGGCTCAGAAATCAGGATGGTTATTCTTCTATGCTTGAGAAGAATAGTCCAGTAGCTCATGATTGATGATTTACCTTCCGAGGGAAGATTCTCTTCCAGATCTCACAGATGTGAGTGGAAGAATGGCCCAGATGATTCAATTTATATCATGACATTGTTTTTCTGTGCAGGTTGATATCAGATGATATGATTGCTATGGAGACTATATGTCTCTAGACAGTAGATGTATGCTATTGTGGTGGATGTGTTCCACTGGTTGTGACTATGTGTCATTGATTAAGTAGTTGTGTGCTATTTGGTGTGGTAGTGTACCATTGGATTGTAGTTATGTACTACTATGGATAGACACAGTTGTGTTCTATTGAATGACATTGTTATGATTTTACTAGAAGACTATCGGTAGTGTTGAAAATGATTATCAACTAGATGGATGGTCAGTGTACTAATGGACAGACATTCTCCAGACGGAAAATGATCCAGGACAATTATTCTTCTAGGACATATGCCCAGATTAGAAGAATGGTTCTTGTATCACTCTTTGGAGTGAGTGACGTATTCAACATCATGTCTGATTACTCAGATGGAGTATGGTTTCGAGAAATGATGCAGTTGATGCTGTCATATGACACTGATAGTGATGATGGTGCTCGTGATCTAATCATAAGATAGTCTATACAACTATGATGATGCTACCGGTTCAATGGTATGTTTGTGCTCAATACCATTGCCTTCAATACGTCCCTAGCTAGGAGGGAGTGTTGATAATATGGTAGTTGCGGAAGGTATTTACCTCCACGTGTAACCCTGACGAGAATAGAATATTCCGAGAAGCAAGAAGAAACACTAAATAGTTGGTTAATAACCCTAGAAGACAATTCGGCTCAAGAGAATGATTTGTATTAAGTTATTATCCTCCAAGAGAAGAAGTCGGCCCAGTTAAGTGACTTGGAGGACTATAAATAGAGGTCGCTTGAGCTCATTTGTACCTTACCTCTCATACTGCATAAGGCAGTGGTGTGCAAGTTTGAAGAAGAGCTGCAATTGCAGCTGCTGCTACTGCAACTAGCCGATTTCAGTTTTGGCTTGGATTCTCTCTTTGTTATGGTTTGGACTTTCTGCTTGGCCTCTTTTGGTTATTCTTGCTTGGTGAGTTATCCTTGGAGAGAGGTGTGCCACCTTGTTTGGCTATCAATCCTATGGTTTTCTTACGGAATCATTCTCTATCAACGTTAAGGTGCTCGAGGGTGGCTTCAACCTATGGTTGGGTGACAATATTGCTATATTATCTATGGTTAAACGAGCACATCCATTACTTTCTAATAGGATAAACAATCTTAATCCCTCTTAGGGTTTATAACAAAATGAACCTAGCATACAAGGTAACATGCAACAATTAACCATCTAATAGAGCATCCACCATAATATACCATGAACAAGCACTTAAACTTGAAGAAGAATACTTACTAAACCAAGTTGTTATGCACGAGGAAACCCTAGCTCAAAGATCATCCACCAAAACAAAAGAAAGCATCCACAAGATTATCTTTCCAAAAGTGCGCACAAGTACTCCATAGCGAAAAAGAGAGAAAAGAAGACTAGTAGTGGTGTTTCTCACAAGTGGTGAGTTGTGTTTTGCCAATGAGGTAGTTTTAGCCTCTTTATATGAGGAAACCCTAGCGCTATAACCCCTCAAAGCTCCCCAAAATACAAGTAATCTATGATACAAAAGAGATAGGTCAAGGCTGACCCCTCAAATAGCCTCCAATGCAAAGATACAATGAAAATATAGCAAGACATCTCATCAAAAGTGACATGTGTGGTGTAGAAGCCTCCAAAAGCTATGACATCATCCTCTAAAGGTGAAAAGGTGCCTCCAGAGGCCACATGTTTTCATGAAAAGATGCAAACAACATTAAAGGTCATGTCCCTCACCTAAAGGTATGCCTCATCACCAAGAAGGAGCATCTCTCGATGTTAGGTCAGCTCAAATCTCATCAAAGCATGACATCATCTCTCACGTGTGAAACATTCAAGGGCTAAGGTGTGACATCATGGGTGAAGAAGGCTCCATAACCTCTCCAAAGAGGTCTGTCATCATCTCCAAGTGAATGTCATCAAGCCAAACTCTAACATGCTTTGGCGTGTCATATCCAAGGTGAGGGGCTTCCTACCCTCTGAGTAACCATCAAGCTATATTTGCAATATCCAAGCTCATATGTCCACCATCCAGGGTCCAAGAGATGTGAGAGGATGTGTCTAAATATGTTATGACCCAACGTTTGGCATCACAAATGCTATGTCCTGCATCAAATGCATAATGTCCTAGGTGAAGTCAGAGGGACATTCTCCAAAAGACCATGTCAAGTGTACCCAAATCAATCAAAGCCATAAAATCAAACAAGACCAATAATCACAAGGTTCAAGAGTCCTTAGAATCATATAAAGTAAGACATCACTTAATATAGAAGCCACAAGAGCAATTAACATTAGATATCCCCTTCAAACTTCACATTAGCTCACGACATTATGCAATTTTGCAAGTTTAGGTATGGAGGGGCCATCAAAAGACCCTATTAGGTGTGTCAATACCCAGGTAGAGGGATATTTCCCAAGAAACCTATCTAAGTGTAATTATGGCGAATAAAAACATGTTGGACTTACTTCATGGTGATGGAGTCATTAACATGCAAGGTACTATGCTCGGTCCATTTCCTTGAGTGCCTTTGTAAAGGGAGAGCTTGATGATGAGATACAATTTCCTCAACAGTGTTTGTATTCCAAACCCTTTTCTTTCCTTTTGGTATTCATTTTACGCATTGAAAATCCCCTTTTCAGGTTTCAAACACTTTATTATTTCTTGTCTTTGTTGTTGGGATTAAGTCCTTTCATTTTGATATGCATTCAGTGTGTTAGGACAAGGGGCAATCGCCTCATAGCGAGGGGGAAGAGCTCAAGCTAGCCCTTGGCTTTTAAAGTTGGCCATTCATTATCCCACATTTCTTTCTTTCTTTTATAACATTCTTTTTTTATTTTATAGCAATTGCATCAACCTCGACATTCTATCCCTTCTTCTCATAGGAGGATGAACCACAGACCTTTTTGGTGTACATGTAACAGCCAAACCAACGTTTATTACACTATGGGAGGCCCCAAGATGGAAAGTGTTAAGTATGGGGGGGAATGGTACATTACCCTTATCAAAGCCTCCCAATTGTACCCCTATTCCTTAAGAGTGACAACACAAAACTAGGATACTAAAGATGGTCACTAAGGTGAAACAAGGCAAAGAGCATAACCTCTAAACTTATGATTCATTACACAACTTCAACCCATGATCATCACTCACATGTCAAATGCATTAAATATGACACTTTATATGAAACAATGACTAATGTACCGCATAATGTGTTGAACCACCATCTTACAATGAACCATGATGAACATGGGAGATGAGCTATGCTAATGAGGAATGGGGCATCTCGGGGGCTGTTGGTTGTGGAGACTGTTGATCATCATCATCAAGATCATGTCTTCATTATGGGCCATGAAACATGATCTCCTCTAGTTACTGTAAATTTTAATGACAAAAATCAGCAAACAAATATTTTTCATACACTTAGCAACCTAGAGATAATTGTCTTGCATGAACTCTGAAATGTCTTAAACCCACATTCAGAAATTTCCATAAGCAGAAATACACATTGCTAAGCAAATGTGCAGCAGAAATAAACACAATGAATAGCATTCAATCACCCATGAATAACTCAAAAATTTAGGTAAATGTCAGAGAAAACCCCAATGTGATGCAGGAGCATCGCCAACATCAAGCGAGTCAGCACGAAGGCAAACGACAGCTGGAAAAGTGCCAGCGCAAATTTTGAATTTTCCCTTGAAGATTGATGCGCCAACCTTAAATGTGATAATTAAATGAAGGCGCACTTGTATAATGTAAACGGACCTTGAGTGATTTGCTCTCGTCCTTAGTAGATGGAGGCATTTATGAAATTAAATGTAAAAGTAGATAGAATTCAATTCTATATTAGACAGTTTTAGAGCGCAAGAGGGAAACGGGATATAGACACCCTCATTTTGTATTGTAATATTATTGAAGTAGGAAGAAGAGAATAGAAGAGGAGCAGAGAGTTGTGTAAGAACACCCATGTACAGATATTTGGATTAATAGAAAGAGGTTGATTCAAATTCATGGTTTCCTGTTTGTTCTCTGTGTGTTGATGTTGAATGATATGCTCATGAATGTTTGATTCATGTTATACATTTGCTTTATATGCTATGTATATGATTTCATGGTTTGAGTTTGAAGGCTGAAAGGAAATAGGAATGAGTTTCAATTGTTTCTCTATCTGAGCAAGAGTTCTTGCAAGGAGTGCAGTCGAAGTGTCCGCAAGGAGTGCGTTGTCAAGGGGCTCAGATAGGATAACTTTTGTTCTCATTCACTTAAAAGTGTAGTTGGGCACAGGAGCCGTGCAAGGAGTGCGCAGGCCGAGTAAAAGTCTCAGGGTTGTGGACCTGAGGAAAGTATTGAAGGACTGATGTTGCAGGTGTGTGCAGGGTCGAAGGAAGTTCAGCACTTGGAAGTGTCTGAAGGTTGCCGCAAGGAGTGCGTGCAAGAGTCTTTTCTAAGACTCGAAGTTAGCAGGAAGCTCAGGAAGGATAAGGCCTTCGAAAACCGTTGGAGCACAGCCAGGTGGAGTTGTGACTAGAAGCATTAAGGAAGCATCGTAAGTTTGCGTCGCAGGTGGACAAGTTGGTGGAGGAACACTTAGTTCATTTGCAGAAATCATCAAGGAGGAACAGATAGTCGGAATTCACTGAGGAGAATTCGTGAATTTCCGTGAGCCGTTAGATCTCGCGGAGGAGCAGGGGAGACACAGCGAGTATTTCCTAAAGGCTGAAAGCTTAGGAGGGGCAGGACCGTAGATATGAGCCACTATGGTCGTTAGATCTACGCGCATATACTCATATTGAGTTTTCATGGGTTAAAATCCCGTAAGTCTTGCAACGAGAATCGCAATATTCCGAAACGCGATATCCCAAAAAGCCAAGAGGATTTTGTGGGCCACGGAGGAGTCAGCGAAGTGGACAGGTGGCACACCGTTTCGGAGTTTTGTGGGAAGCGAAGTCCTGAAAACTTTGGCATTAGGATTCGCGATACTGCGAAGTCCGAAGGGCCGATGGAGCGAAGGGACCGTTGAAAAAGTCAACCGCGCGAGTGTATCGGAGGATCGGCATATCAGGTTTCGGGAGTCGGGGAAGCAAGTTCCTCGACCTCACGATCGTCGAAATCGTGATAGAGAAATCCCGAAAGGGAAAGTGAAAGGTTAGTGTTGACTTGTATCAGGTTTCGAGGATTTGAGAGACCAACGTTCGACCACTAGGCTCACAAAGTTGCGAAGTCCGATCTCCTAAGTGCAAAGAGGGGATCCCATGGATTGTTGTGGGTGCAGATTTCCCGATATGGAAATAGAAGAGTCGTTTAGAGTTCTTTGGGTCGTGGAGAAGGAAAGATCATGTGTGCACGTGGACCTTCCGACCTACGGGTTGTGAGGGGGCTGCGTTGTCGTCAGTTTGGTATCAGAGCTCAGAGAGATTCTTTGTTTTCTATAGCAGAGAAGAAAGAGAATTCACCATGTCGCCAAGGAGAAGGGACAAACAATCACCCAATCCAGAGGATAGGGAAATGCCGAGAAGAAGAGGTAGGCAGATGACTGATCCAGCCATGGAGAGAGAGATGTGTGATCTACGAGCCAGACTCAAATACATGGAGACAGCACAAAGACGTACAGTCAGTGCTGGGGATCTCAGTGATTCCGAAAGTGAGATTGAGGCTGAACGTGAAAAAGAAGTTGCAGCTGAAGATGCATCAAACGAACGTTTGATTAGAGCTATTGCCAGGATGGGTGCAAGAGCGAAAATGGACATTCCAGTTTATGAGGGAAACTTGGATGCAGAGGAGCTTCTAGACTGGATTAGAGCTCTAAACACATACTTTGACTATGAAGATGTCGAAGAAGACAAGAAAGTCAAGCATGTTGTCACGAGATTGAAGGGACATGCAGCATTGTGGTGGGATGAACTACAAGCTGACAGACGTTGCAAGGGCAAGAAAAAGATCAAAAGCTGGGACAGAATGATCGCTAAGATGAAGGGGAAATTCATCCCCAGAGATTATCAAATTACTCTGTTCAGGAGGATGCAGAACCTGAGACAAAAGCTGATGTCAGTGAAAGAATACACTGAGGAATTCTATAGGCTGAACATCAGGGCAGGTCATCGAGAGAGCGATGATGAAAAAGTTGCCAGGTATATGAATGGCCTGAGATATGACATCCAGGATGAGATGAGCATGGTAACCATCCGAACGGTGGAATATGCTTATCAGATGGCTCTGAAAGCGGAAGAGAAGCTGAGCCAAAAGCAAGGTCAGAGAGGTTGAGGCAGAAGTCAGCCCAGAGGCAAATTAGTTGCCCAGGATAAATATCAGAAGCCCAAGGAAGACTGGAAGAAACCTCAGACTCGAACTGAGAGAGGTGGAAGTTCACAGCGAGGGCAATATGCTGAGCAGAGAGGACAGCATAATGAATAGAGAGGAGATTATGCTAACAACAATACTTTTCCTTGTACTAGAGGTAGAGGAAGAGGAAGAGGTGGAGTCATTACATGCTTCACATGTGGAAAGAACGGGCACAAGTCTTACGAGTGTCCAGATAAAAAGAAAGAGAGTGGAGAAACTCACATCGCCGAAGCACAGAGGCGGGATGTTGAGGCAGAAGACGCTGAAGGCGGAAGATCACTGATGATGCAAAAAGCTCTTTTGACACCAAAGGAGGTGGAGAGTTCAGTCCAAAGGACCAGACTTTTCCGGACTGCTTGCAAGACCAAGGACAGGGTATGAAAGGTCATTGTAGACAGTGGTAGCACAGATAATCTCATTTCTACAGAGATGGTAGAGAAGTTGGAGCTGGAGACGATTGATCATCCAAGCCCGTACAGAATTTCATGGCTACAAAAAGGACATCAGGTAACTGTCACTAAACAATGTTTAGTTGAATTCAAGATAGGAGGATATAATGATAAGATATTATGTGATGTTATTCCTATGGATGTTTGTCATCTATTGTTGGGTAGACCATGGCAATACGACAGAAATGTGATTCATGATGGGAGAATGAACACATATACCCTATAGAAGAATGGGAGGAAACACATGTTACTTCCAATTAAGGATAAGGAGGTGAAAACGGAAGTAAGCAACACGGTACTTCTCATGAGTGGGAAGGAACTTCTTACCGAGGTTAAGAAGGAGGATCCACAGTTCATTGTGGTCAGAAAACCAAAGATTGTTTTGACCAGCACAAGAGTGGATGATTTACCAGAAGAGATTCAGGAACTGTTGGAAGAGTTCGATGATATAGTAGTGGACGAACTACCTTGTTCGTTGCCACCGATGAGGAGTGTGAGTCATCATATTGATCTCATACCAGGAGCCAGTTTGCCAAACAAAGCCGCGTACAGATTGATGCCGCAAGAGAATGAAGAGGTCAAGAGACAAGTCCAGGAGTTATTGGACAAAGGTTTGGTCAGGGAAAGCTTGAGTCCATGTGTTGTTCCAACAGTGCTTAGTCCGAAGAAAGACGGAGGCTGGAGGATGTGTACTGACTTGAGGGATATTAACAAGATAACTATCAGGTACAGATTCCCATTGCCGAGGATGGATGATATGATGGATTGTTTGAGTGGAGCAAAGTATTTTTCAAAGATTGATTTGAAAAACGGTTATCATCAAATCCACATGAGAGAAGGTGATGAATGGAAGATAGCATTCAAAACCAACGAAGGGTTGTATGAATGGCTTGTTATGCCGTTTGGCTTAACAAATGCGTCAAGCACCTTCATGAGGTTGATGAACGAAGTCCTGAGGGAGTTCATCGGAAAATTTGTCATTGTGTATTTGGATGACATATTGATTTACAGTAAAACAATGGCAGAGTATCTGAAGCATTTGACTACAGTGATGCAGAGGTTGCAGCAGGAGAAGTTGTTGATAAATATGAAGAAGTCCTCATTCATGAAGACTAAGCTCATTTACTTGGGGTTTGTTATTTTTGCAGATGAGTTGAGGATGGATCCAGATAAGGTAGAAGTAATCAAAAATTGGCCATCACCGAAGAATATCTTTGAGGTGAGAAGTTTTCACGGACTGGCTAGTTTCTACCAAAAGTTCATTAGGAATTTCAGTGGAATTAGCGCGGCAATGATGGATACAGTGAAGAAAAGACACAAGTCTTTTCACTGGACTGAAGAGGCTGAGAAAAGTTTTAATCTGTTGAAGAGGAAGATCACAGAACACCTAGTTTTGGTGTTGTCGGATTTCCAAAAGACATTTCAAGTGAAATGCGATGCAAGCGGGTTTGCAATAGGGGCAGTCTTGAGTCAAGAAGACAGGTCGATAGCATACTTCAGCGAGAAGCTGAATGAGGCGAAAGTGAAATACTCCACTTATGATAAGGAGTTCTATGCTATCATACAGGTATTGAAGAAATGAAGGCATTACTTGATCCCAAAAGAGTTTGTCTTATACAGTGACAATCATGCATTACAGTTTGTGACTCAACAGGAAAAGTTGAATCAGAGACATGTAAAATGGGTTGAGTATATGCAGAATTTCACATTTGTGATTAAACATATTTTTGGTACTACTAACAAAGTTGTTGATGCTTTGAGCAGGAAGTGTTTGTTGTTGCAGGAGTTCTGAGTCAAAACGTTAGGTTTTGATGATCTCAGGAACATGTACGCAGATGATCAGGATTTTAAAGAGGCGTACGAAGCAGCTAAGAATCCAGTTCTCAGAGATAGAAGCCAGTGGGTCGAATACATGATCCAGGAAGGATTGTTGTTCAAGGGTAATCAGCTGTGTATTCCGAAAAGCTCCATGAGGGAGAATCTACTGAAGGAGAAACACAGTGGAGGATTGGCAAGACATTTTGGTCACGACAAGACGTTCGCAAAGCTGAATGAGTCATATTTTTGGCCGGGAATGCGAGTAGATGTCAAGAGGTTTGTGGACAAATGCAGAATTTGCCAGCATTCAAAGGGGAGGAGACAGAATGCGGGGTTTTATCAACCATTGCCCATACCAGAGAGGTCGTGGGATGCAATTAGCATGGATTTTGTATTGGGGTTGCCAAGAACGCAAAGAGGTTTTGATTCAATCTTTGTGGTGGTGGATAGGTTTTCCAAGATGGCACACTTCATTCCATGTCAGAAAACCAGTGACGCAACTCACATTGCGAATCTGTTTTTCAAAGAAGTCATTCGACTTCATGGTTTGCCAAGGAGCATAGTTTCGGATCGAGATACAAAGTTCATAGGGCATTTTTGGAGGACATTATGGAAGAATCTGGGAACTAACTTGTTGTTTAGTTCAGCGTATCATCCTCATACGGATGGACAGACGGAAGTGGTAAACAGAAGTCTGGGAGACTTGCTGAGAAGCTTGGTAACAGAACACCACAGCCAGTGGGACAACATATTAACACAGGCATAGTTTGCATATAATGACTCAGTAAACAGGAGCACAGGGTGAAGTCCATTTCAAGTTGTTTATGGCATGCAGCCTAGAGGAATTTCTAAGTTGAAGGATTCATAACAGACTACGACTAGGAGTGCTAGTGCAGAAGAATTCGCAGAAGCGATGAAGGAACTTCACAGCAAGGTGAAGGAGCGACTACAGAATTCAAGTCAGGAGTATAAGCGTAGGGCAGATCAACACAGAAGACAACTTCAGTTTAAGGTTGGTGACTTGATTCTGGCACATTTGAGAAAGGAAAGGTTCCCGAGAGGAACATATAATAAATTGAAGATGAAGAAAATCGGGCCATGTAGGGTCTTGAAGAAATTTGGGGCGAATGCCTATGAGATTGAATTACCCGATGGGATCGGAATTTCTTCGATATTCAATATCTTTGATTTGTACCCATATAAACCTGAGGAAGCAGGGATAGGAAATGAGCAGCCAGTGATTCAGTGGCGAAAGCAGATGCCAGTTGCAGATAAGCCGCAGATGGAGCGCATACTGGACAAAAGGATTGGTAAGAAAACCAGGAGGAAAGAATACTTTGAGTATTTGGTCAAGTGGAAGGGCCATCCAGTTGAAGATGCCAGCTGGGAAAACGAAGCAGAGATCCAGAAGCATGGACAGACCGTGCACGAGCTCATGGACAGGAGCCCATGAAAATTTTCAAGCAAGGGAGTATGATGCAGGAGCATTGCCAACATCAAGCGAGCCAGCGCGAAGGCAAACGACAACTGGACAAGTGCCAACGCAAATTTTGAATTTTCCCTTGAAGATTGATGCGCCAACCTTAAATGTGATAATTAAATGAAGGTGCACTTGTATAATGTAAACGGACCTTGAGCGATTTGCTCTCGTCCTTAGTAGATGAAGGCATTTATGAAATTGTAAAAGTAGATAGAATTCAATTCTAGATTAGACAGTTTTATAGCACAAGAGGGAAACGGGATATAGACACCCTCATTTTGTATTGTAACATTATTGAAGCAGGAAGCAGAGCATAGAAGAGGAGTAGAGAGCTGTGTAAGAACACCCTTGTACAGATATTTGGATTAATAGAAAGAGGTTGATTCAAATTCATGGTTTCATGTTTGTTCTATGTGTGTTGATGTTGAATGATATGCTCATGAATGTTTGCTTCCTGTTATACATTTGCTTTATATGTTGTCTATACGATTTCATGGTTTGAGTTTGAAAGCTGAAAGGAAGTAGGAATGAGTTTCAATTGTTTCTCTATCTAAGCAAGAGTTCCTGCAAGGAGTGCAGTTGAAGTGTCCGCAAGGAGTGCGTTGACAAAGGGCTCAGATAGGATAACTTTTGTTCTCATTCACTCAGCAGTGCAGTTGGGCACAGGAGCCGTGCAAGGAATGCGCAGGCTGAGTAAAAGTCTTAGGGTTGTGGACCTGAGGAAAGCATTGAGGTACTGCTGCTACAGGTCTGCGCAGGGTCGAAGGAAGTTCAGCACTTGGAAATGTCTGAAGGTTGCCGCAAGGAGTGCGTGCAAGAGTCTTTTCTAAGACTCGAAGTTAACAGGAAGCTCAGGAAGGATAAGGCCTTCGAAAACCATTGGAGCACAGCCAGGTGGAGTTGTGACTGGAAGCATTAAGGAAGCGTCGTAAGTTTGCGTCGCAGGTGGACAGGTTGGTGGAGGAACACTTAGTTCATTTGCAGAAATCGTCAAGGAGGAATGGACAGTCGGAATTCACTGAGGAGAATTCACGAATTTATGTGAGCCGTTAGATCTCGTGGAGGAGCAGGGGAGACACGGCGAGTATTTCATAAAGGTTGAAAGCTCAGGAGGGGAAGGACCATAGATCTGAGCCACTAGGGTCGTTAGATCTACACACATATACTCATATCGGGTTTTCATGGGTTGAAGTCCCGTAAGTCTTGCAACGGGAATCGCGATATCCCGAAAAGCCAAGAGGATTTTGTAGGCCACGGAGGAGTCAGCGAAGTGGACAAGTGGCACACCGTTTCGGAGTTTTGTGGGAAGCGAAGTCCCGAAAAATTTGGCATTAGGATTCACGATACTGCGAAGTCCGAAGGGCCAACGAAGCGAAGGGACCGTTGAAAAAGTCAACCGCGCAAGTGTATCGGAGGATCGGCATATCGAGATTCAGGAGTCGAGGAAGCAAGTTGCTCAACCTCGCGATCGTCGAAATCGCGATAGAGAAATCCCGAAAGGGAAAGTGAAATGTCAGCGCTGACATGTATCGTGTTTCGTGGATTCAAGAGACCAACGTTCGACCACTAGGCTCGCAAAGTTGCGAAGTCCGATCTCCTAAGTGCAAAGAGGGGATCCCGTGGATTGTTGTGGGTGCAGATTTCCTGATAGGGAAATAGAAGATTCGTTTAGAGTTCTTCGGGCCGTGGAGAAGGAAAGATCCTGTGTGCACGTGGACCTTCCGACCTGCGGGTTGTGAGTGTTGAAAAATACTGAGAAGGGGGTCGGGTGAATCAGTATTTTGAGCTATCAATAATTTTTAACTTTTCTTTCACTGGAAAAATCTTATTCTATTTTATAGAGATCTGTTGTATATTCTTATGAAAACAGTAATTCATCCAGAGATCTTATCATGGGTTTATTCATTCATCAGATGTCTTTTAAACAGTATTTCAACCAAATAGACTAACACACATGAACACCAGGATTTAAGGTGGAAACCCAAATTGGGAGAAAACCACCGTTGTTGTTGTCTCTGTCTTCAATTATTATTATTAGGAAAACATTATACAACAACGTACTAGTGCAGACTCATACTAGTACACAGGCTTCTACCTGCAGAAGGCTACAACCTTCTCTCGTTTACCAACCTTTCCTGGAAGGGAGCTTCAACCCCCTGAAGATAGCACCAGTTTCTACTGGCAGAGTGCTACTGCTGAAGGGTTTAACCCTCATACTCACTGCTGACCACGTTTCATAAATTTTCACACTGGATCAGGCAGTTTCATCTAGTGGTTATGACAGTAACAAATATTATCTCAAGGGTAAACACAGATCTACAGACTGTCAGGCATTTCCCAGAGGACATATGTTAAATAACTCATTAAACCTGGAGAATGATGCCTCTGACCTGCTGCTCTGCTTCACCTTCTTCTGCTGCGCCTTCTCAGCTTTTCTCTGCTTCGTGGGTTCTCCTCTGCCACTGTAGCACTTGCAGAGCTCTATCCCTCTMYCTTCAAMCRCHRCCTCCACAGTCTGTTTCCTCRTCTCTTATACACACAGGCACARCGTTTCAACTTCCCAACTCCTTGGGCAGAATGACAGCAACTGTCCARCCAACCRGRACTCTAACTGATCRAYAATTAATTTGCAATTATGAATCTRTTTCACTAACRGATTYRTAATTGAAGGAGTTAAATGTGTGTGGAGGAACARCAACCCTYCGATCAATTCAAKCTTTATCCAACGGTTCAGATCGCATCGGGATTTCACTCATCGTGATTTCGGCATTCACTGTGTCGAGATGCACATGCACTCGGAACCTCCGATTCTCCGATCCCCGATGAGCTCCTTTCCGGAGCTTTAGCCTCTTTCCATGTGCTAGCCCTGCTGGCTATAGGCCTTGGCCCCATAAGACCGTCAACACATGACCTCGGTCAAACCATTCATTGGGTTTTCGACGTTTTCGATGTCACCATGCACATGCCTCCGAGATTCCCGATCCCCGATTTCCGATTAGCCGATCCTGCCACGCGTCCTCTCAAATGAACGGTCCCGATTGAGTCGGGATTTCGGGACTTCCGATGTCCTGTTTCTTTTAACCTCAGGAACTCCAATTTCCCGATGTCCGATATGCCGACGGTGCCTTGATCTTCGACACTTGTCCCTCAGATGGACGGTCCCGATCCTCGATGCCCCTGCTGACGTCACACGTGGTTTGACACATGTTAGATCCTGCCACGTGTCACTCTAATTCGTGACTTTTATGTGCCTGAAGTGTTGAATCTGCCTGACACCTGTCATTCCTTGGTTGTGCCACGTGTCATCACCTGGTTGTGCCACCTGTCATCACCTGGTTGTGCCACCTGTCAGTCGGGATTTCGCATATCGCGAAATCGGGATTTTCGTTGCATTGTTTTCCTTGCATGTTGAAACCCCGATCCCCGAAACTCCGATGGAGCCTCCAAGCTGCCATGCGTCCACACGAATAGACGGTCCAGATCTCATTCTCGATTCAATGGCTGAGATTGAATCGTGATATCACATATCGCGAAATCGGGGTTTCTGTTGTAATTGAACACAGGACTCCTGAACCTCCGATTCTCAATTCTCTGATGCCACCTGTCCTCTGCGTTGTCACCTGGACCCCAGTAGGTGCTTACCTCCATCGAGAAATCACATATCGGGATAAAGTGATTTCGGCGGTTGTGAGTTTCTTGTCACCGAGAACTCCGAAACGTCGAATACCGACTCGTCCGGATCTCCTGCCACGTGTTCTCACAAATGGACGGTTCAAACCGCCTATCGGAGATCGCGGATCGCGATTCCAATGTACAAGAGTTCCATGTCCACGGAAACTCCGATTTTCCGATGAGTTGACCTCCGACTCTCCTCCGGATGTCTGACGCATGTCCTTCTTATCCTGCCATCTTCGTTGTTGCCATCAATGACAACAACCATCAACACACATTCGTTGTTGGGTCAATATTTGCCAACAGTGAGGGGGTTGCGTTGCCGTCACAATGTAGAGAGACCTAATGAGAAAGAAAGAGATCTTATTATTCAGCTTCAGGAAAGTACATAACAACAGCAAAATCACATTTCCAGCCAAGAAAAAAACCACTTATAGCACCCAAACTGTCCCACCAAATCTGCCTTGATTTATGTGCCAAGTTCATACTATTGTACGAACCACCCAGAAAAGTTGCACCTCAAAAATCGTGCAAACAAATTGTTGTACGGACTGTTATGTATGGTCCAGCAACAACAAAAACAACCTTGAAAATTGTGCCAAGCCCCGCCTCGATTTTCGTTCCCTTTCCTCTTGTTGTACGGATCCGTACAGTACGGCCTTCAACAATAGAAAATCAACTCACCCTCAAAACAAAAATTTCTCCTTGGGATTTGTGCCCTAGCTCTCTTGGAAAACATGCCCTCTTTGTTGCCCTCTTTCCTCTCTCAAGCTTACTCAGAAAATTCTCTCTCAATCTCCTCTTCTTATGTCTTGCACACTACCCAATGTATTCTTTTATAAATCTAAAAATGACATTTTCCCTCCAAAGTGTCTTTTCACCTTCCCCAACCCTAAATCCAAAGGCCAAGATCTAATCTTGTCTTTTTCAAAATCAATGGTCATGATTCATTCCCTCCAAAATGAATCACTTAAAATATTAAAGTACATTTCACTTTATTACATAAGTGCACTTTATGAAATAAAGTCACTTTAAAATTAGAAAGTACACTTTATTAAAAAGTCACTTTAATAAAAGAACCATTTTACAACTTTGTAAAAACCCATTACAAAGTTAAGTGTCTAGTAGTGTCAACATAAGGAAACATCCGCATACAAGACAAAACATGTGGAGTACCTCACGAGCTAAACAACTAACACTCCCTCTTAGCGAGAGATGTACTCGCTGCCCTCTCCATCATCTGATCCTATCACGTTGTGCTCTATAGGAGCTCCCTCTGAACCTAGAGTTATCCTCAACACCTGCACAAAACTTGAACTAGAAGATCTTCTCCTGACAACTACCCGAAACCCTGAGCTCCTTGGAGAATCCACTCCACCCCGAGCATTGGTTCGACCACACTAGCTGAGCCTCCTGCCAGTGCTCAGAAGAGACGTGCTCTCTTCTTTCGAAATGCAAGACTGAATCCATGGGCCCACCGCAGTCTCAGGAGCCTCCTCATGCTCCTCATCCGACGTTGAATCATACACTGAAGGTTGTCCTCGCAACATATACAACTTGTTCACCCGATCATCGATCAACTGCAGTTCCACCGAGTCCGCTTGCTCCCTCCCTGTAGATAAAGACATGTTCCCTCTTGAACAATGTGCAATATCCTACACCCTCCAAGGCTGAGATTGTGAGCAAGTTAACCCTCAACCCTGGAACAAAGAGAACTCCATCAAGCTCCAGGAATCCTCCATACTCGAGTTGGAATCTAACCCTTCCAACTCCACGTACAGCTCGCGCCATACCACATTCATTTACCACCTGTCGGTCAAGACCTGTCTCTGTGATATTTAGGAATACTCGTCGAATTCCCATCATGTGGCAAGAGGCTCCACTATCCACAATCCATCCGATATCACCTCCAAATCTTCCACTACCGACACTGGAAACTAGGGTAACCAAAGAAAATTCCATGTCATACTTGGAAGCAAAGTCCTCCATGGTTGTTGTAGCAATTGTCTCAGGCCCCTCTGGTTCCTTCTTCTTCTTCTTCTTCTTCCTCTCGGGACAATGAGAAACAAGGTGCCCCAACTGGTTACAACAATAACATCTAACTTTACTCAAGTCCCTCTCGAAACTTCCTTTATTCTTGCTCTTTGCAGTAAAAACAACATTGTCATCAGCTCCATCTGTCTTCTGTCCACTGCTCTGAGATCCTTCCTGGATCTCCTCCTGAGTGAAATCATCCCACAGTCTGCTCCAATCTGGAAGATGCTCACGACCCACCACACACTTCACGAAGACTTCTCATTCTTTGGTGAAGCCTTTCAAGGCTATCCTCACCAACTCTGAATCCGATATGACCTCTCCAACAACAGTCAACTCATCTTTCACTTAAACTACCCGGTAAGATAAGAAGAAACACTCTCTTCCTTACCCATCTTGGTATCATGCAGCTTAGCCTTCAAGGCCATCTTTTGGTTCTCATTCTTCGCCTCAAATAAATTCTTAAGTACATCCCACATCTCTTTGGTTGTCTTCTTCTCGGCCAAGTGTGGGATAAAGTGATCATTCACCCCATCCAGAATAATCCTCTGAGTTTTGGCCTCCTTGACCTCATGCAAATCCAAAGCAACAAGATCTGTCGCGGGAACCACAACAACATAACTGACATAGTTTCAAATCTTGTTCTCCTTGAGAACATCTAACATTCGAACCTTCCACTGCAAATAGTTGGAAATGCCATCCAACCAATCCTCAAATCTAATACATGCAAAGCCATATTCCCTGTCATGGCTCAAGGAAAACAATCACAAATTCCCCCCCTTCAACCTTGCCCAAAAATCGCACTGTTCACTATCACTCAGAGACAAAGCTCTGATACCATGTAAATTTTAATGACAAAAATCAACAAACAAATATTTTGTCATACACTTAACAACCTAGAGATAATTGTTTTGCATGAACTCTGAAATGTCTAAAACCCACATTCAAAAATTTCTATAAGCAGAAATACACATTGCTAAGCAAATATGCAACGAAAATAAACACAATGAGCAGCATTCAATCACCCATGAATAACTCAGAAATTTAGGCAAATGCCAAGGAAAACCCCAATGTGGGGAAACCCAATGAGAGAGATCTTATTATTCAACTTCATAAAAGTACATAACAACAACAAAATCACATTTCCAGCCAAGAGAAAAACCACTTACGACATCCAAACTATCCCACCAAATCTGCCTTGATTTATGTGCCAAGTTTGTACTGCTGTATGACCCAGCCAAAAAAGTCGCACCTCGAAAATCGTGCAAACAACCTATTGTACAAATTGTTATGTACGACCCAGCAACAGCAAAAACAACCTTGAAAATTGTGCCAAGCCCCACCTCAATTTCTGTTCCCTTTCCTCTTGTTGTATAGACTGTACAAATCCATACAATACAACATTCAACAACAAAAAATCAACTTAGCCTCAAAACAAAATTTATCCTTGAAATTTGTGCCCTAACTCTCTTGGAAAACAAACCCTCTTTCCTCTCTCAAACTTACTCAAAAAATTCTCTCAATCTCCTCTTGTGTCTTGCACATTACCCAATGCATTCTTTTATAAATCTGAAAATGACATTTTTCTTCCAAAATGTCTTTTCACCTTCCTCAACCCTAAATCCAAAGGCCAAGATCTAATCTTGTCTTTTTCAATTTAAGACTCATGATTTATTCCCTCCAAAATAAATCACTTAAAATATTAAAGTACATTTCACTTTATTACATAAGTGCACTTTATGAAATAAAGTCACTTTAAAATTAGAAGGTACACTTAATTAAAAAATCACTTTAATAAAAGAACCACTTTACAACTTTATAAAAACTCATTACAAAGTTAAGAGCCTATAAACAAAACATGCTAAGTACCTCATGAGCTAAAAAGCTAAGAGTTACTCCTATGCAAGAAAGAGGGTGACAATCATTTTTATTTTGCTTTTGGCATATTCATATTTCTCATTTTTATTCTACTTTTAACACATTTATATTTCAAAACATTTCATTAAGTCAATTTCTTTTTTAAATATTACATTTACAATAACATAAGAATGCAAATGATTTAAGTAAAACTCTTATGAATACAAACTTTTAAACATAGACAAATATTTCTCTCTAAATCACCTTTTTAATGTAAATTCTTCCATTATATTTGTTGGGAATCAAAATATCCTAATATGTCAAGATATTATTTGAAGACATCCATTGCTAGATGAATATAGTACAGAGCAAAAAGTTTATGAATGAAATCCAAATGATAGCACATCTAAGTCTACCATCTCCCTGCAAAAAGATACAAGTGATCATTAGCTATTGCTTGAGATATGGGCTCAAAGATTTGACCACTTCCTCCTAGACAGATTAGGAAGTCGAGGATCGAAAATTCAAAATCTTGATGTGTTTTAAGATTAATCGTAAAGACCTCAAAAATATTTTAATTATCATTCCCAGCTAACATTCTTACTCTCACATTGTATTTTCCAACTGATTAAAACATCAACACAAATATGATTTTGTAGCTAGCGTTTGAAGGATGTTGCGTGACTTAGGATGCTTAAAATCATCCCTAAAAACTCACAACTGACAAGAATTATGATCTACAAACTACCACACTAATTTAAACATGAGTACAATTATTCAACATTCTACTTCAACATGGGTTCAGAGATTTCGTTGCAGATCTACCATGGTGCCTAAAGCTCCCTGTAAAGCATGACTTGCACTAGAAAGTATAAAAGGTGCGAAGAATAACAAGAATTATGATCTACAAACTACCCACACTAGTTTAAACATAAGTTCAATTATTTAACATACTACTTCAACATAGGTTCAGATATTTCCTTACAGATCTACAAAGGTGAGTAAAGCTCCATGACCTGAACTAGAAAATATAAAAGGTTAAAAGAATGAAAAGCAAAATAGTTAAAACTGAAACCATACCAGATTTCCAAAAATCACGAATCAAAATTGAAACCAAACTGAAATCCATTGAAAATCCACTCAAAAAAAAGAAAAATTAAATTAAATTAAATTAATATATATATAAACCAAATATGCAAAGTTTGCATATATATATATATATATATATATATATATATATATATATATATATATGCCGTGGAGATAAATTCCATGTGATACATATAATTGATGTCCTGAATGACAATACATAAAAATTGAAGCTCTAAATGACTTGGACTCGAGTCCAAAAATAGTACAAACAAATCGCTACATTTCAAGGAATTCATCATCAAGATCCTCATCAACATTTACATGGGTAGCACCATCCTTGTCCTAAATGAAGATCCGGAGAGATCAATCTCCTCCAAGGCAATGGGATCTACATCAAGTGTTTTGCTCTACAACTAGTTCTGCTTCCACTAAAGTTTGTATTGCACAAAGACCAATGATGTAGATTCGTTATCCACCAAAATCAGTCCACAAACAACTCAAATTTCACTCTAAATCAGTTCTTTTTGCTACAGCTCTGAAATCTTCTAATACTCCCAAGAGCTCAATGATACGAGAGTGAGGAAAACAAAGCTGTTTTTATATTTTCGTTTTTTTGGTCTTCTGGGGTGTTGCAGGTCGAGTTGGTGCCAAACCGGCGAGTTCAATCCAAATCAATGAATTCAACTAATTCTTATTTGGACAGGACAGTTCAGCCCATTCTTAACCGAATTGACTGGTTTAGTTAAAAACGAGTCTAAAACCAATTTGAGGTTTGGAGTTTGAACCAGACCACAAATCCCCAAAACTGGTCTGCACTGGAACAAACCGGTTTGAGTACTATGACGAAGGGATAAACTATTGCCAGCTAAACTAGTCATAGCAGTTGCTACAAGAACCAGTTTCTTTCCAAAATAAAAGGAGCCTCCATTCTGAAGAGCTAGCTAATTGTTAAGGTTTCAGACATAAAAAAGAACGAATGTGCAAATGTACCTGAAAAAGAACCAAAACTATACAAGATAGAAAATGGAAAAGAAGCAAGAAGAAAAACTTGGCTACAAGTTAAAAAATGTATCGGTTAAATATTAGGGAAAACTACAAATAGAAAAATACTATGCCACAAATATGTTAAATGTATCGGTTAAATATTAGGGAAAACTACAAGTAGAAAAATACTGTGCCACAAAAATTTAAAACTTCACTTGACTAGTCTCCAACGATAATTTATCTGAAAGATCAATGTTGCTGCAACTTAAAAAGAGTTTTGTTATCTGTTTATGGTGGAGAATAAGTAGTTCACTTGGGACTACTTTAGAGTTGTGTCTTTACCTCTTACCCAACATATAGATGGGTTAAATACTAACATAAATCCATCATAACCTTGGATTTATCCAACACAAAGAAGGAAAGAAGGATCAGGAAACTTTCAATGTTTTTTTTTATCCCTCTCAACATATAACTAGATCCAAGTTTTAGATAGATTCTAGTTTATTTATAGTTTAAATAAGATAAATAATGATCATCTCTTTCTTCTTTTATCTTGACATTACAGTAATTCAGAGAAATAAAATATTGACTCTTTTACTCATTTTTTAAATATTACACAAAGTCTTGAACATCCCCCCACCCAAGTTGTAGAGCATCCCACTTCTATAGGCAACAAAATATATTATTTGTCAAACAGATTCAAATATTGTTCATAAAGGCAAACAAATTACATAAGACAGTTTCATTAAACAATGCATACCCTGAGAGGCATCCAAGACATATAGTCATCATTAAAGTCTTCTTCTCATAATAGAAATAATATCCATTTTGAACTGTAAAGTAGCCTATATATTTGCTAACGGATCCCTCTTTTGATTAACCGCAAAAACTTTTACTGTTACCTTGTAAGAAACGCATATTAACAAATACCAGTTATTGGGTATTCGTATAAACTACCAGAGATATATTACTTCAAGAAAGGAACCTTGGGAAAGCTACTAGCATGCATTCATTTCAGCATTCAACAAAACAATTTTGTTATTTTTGGCCATTTTGATATATGCTCCAATGCCAGGAGATGCAATGCACATTCATGTTCATGTGTGTTTTGGAATGACAACCTTGAAAGTATGAAATAAACAAAGTTAAACATTATATACGATTTCTTACTTCCTCGTTAGACGAGTACACAATTTCTTCAATTATAATTCTTATTCAAACATACCTATCTGATACCTATCTGTGTTTATCAGAGATTATCATTATAATTCCATTATAAAGCACTGCTTAAATGAGATGATATGTGGGAAAATAATGGAGACTACTTGAACAAGTGAAGAAGATATTTTAAGCACATGTCAAAAAAGAAATAGGTGCACTGCATAATCTGAAGACTTATCTGGACTCTGAAAAGACAGTTTAAGCACTACCATTAGCTAAAAACATTAACGTTTCTTCATAAACGAAGCCCTGATATATTATATTAGTTGCAGAGAAGGAAAAGGTGCATTGAAAGTAATACTCACTATGCTTTAACAAATACGACCTTGAAGAGTGAGTTGAATCCTGCCAGAATAAAACTTCGATGCATATAAATTATACGGCATAGATCCAACCAACAGCAACATTCCGATGGGCAAAATCTAAACTCAGACATTGAAAAAGGAGGATAACTATTACGACATAATAGATCCGACTTGAAATTTCTAAACCAAGTCAATTCTTAATTCCAGAAAAGAGAAACACCCGTTTGCATGTCAATAATTTCAGAAGACTCAACGACCTAGCAAATTTTGGAGGAAAACAATAAACCAAATCAATACCCATTGCAAATTTCAAAATCTTTGTGCATTTAAAGAAAACAATTATCTAGATGCTGTTCAGTAAAACACATAGAAGAAACTCTGGCCACCAGAAAAAATATATGAAAGAGATTTAATATCCAATTTCATTGTATCAAACAGCATGAGCTGAGAAATGGAACACTGAATAAGTTACATTATGTTACCTCACCTTCTGTCATAGTTGATACACTTCTCTGCAAGAAGTAAGTGGTTGCAGAGATCAACATTGAAATTGCAGGGCATGCCTCAACCAATCCAACTGCAGAAGACTAAGACTAGGTATGTCTGCAAACTTTACATACCTTTTTTCGAGACGGTTCTAAATAAGCAAAATAATAACAACCAGCAACATGCAGTATTCAAAACTCAAGCTTCCGACATACAGAGCCTAAAGCTGCACCTCGCGACCTTGACTTGGGCCTTGCCTTGATTGGAGCTCCAGGGCAAACACTTACAACTCTACTAAAACCCTTATTTGGAGTAACTGGAGTGCCTGGGACAGGCTGATCTGACCCATAACAAGAAACATCCTTGACTCCACTACCAGATATATTTAGTTTTGCATCTTCATACTGCTTCGAGAGAATCACCTCCAAGAATGATCCACACATTGATTGAATAAAAGTTTCTTCATTGGAAACATCATCAACAGGTAAAATAATATGTCTATCATTATCACTGACTGGACCATCAGTGCTATGTGCTTCTGGAGTAGAGCGCTTCTCATAATGCAAATCTAAAACACGCACTACGCGTGACCTTGACTGGGAAGACAGATTGAGAGCTTCAGCAGAATCTAGCGAGTCACATTGATCTGTATTTGCTGAACTAGGTACAGTGCTGGTATTGAGGCCCAAGCTGTGATTCTCGTTCTCTGAATCTAGGCAGCTCTCAAAGCACAGATTGCGGGCCACACTGAGCCTAGACTTCTGGACATTGGAAATCATTTTAGTCCTGCTGGGGCTATGCGACGGAGCATGACCATCATCATCAAATATCACCGTTTCTTTATGAGACTTCTTCGGCGCAAAGATGAGTTCTTCTGGACCAGAAGCAAATGGGTCAAAAGTGTTTTTCTCAGGGGTCTCGGCACCACTGCAGGGCTTCTCTGCAACCTTTTCATTCCACTCAATAACCTCGTCATAACAGAAATCACCAAAATCACTCTTCCTTGTTGAAGAAGAAATGCTGGTCAATGGAGTAAGGTTGGTAACCGAACTCCTAGCATTCTCCCTGTCAGCAAACGGTGTCACAGGTGCCTCTGCCAATATGACCTTGTCCACTGAAGAGCCCACCGATGTGGCCTTGTCATTAACCCTAGTATCCTCTACAGCCATTCCCTTCTTGAAAGATGCACCAAATCCCAAACCCAGATCTACTGATCCATGCTTGGGGTTGTTGACCACTGAACTAAGTTTAGTGGGAACAGGGGTTGAGAACACCAGAGGTTCCATCAACAAAACCAAAACTCACCTTGGAGATCTGGGGGCTGGGTGAATTCAACCGAAAATGCAATGAAATACCCAAAAACAAAATTTACATAATCTCTAAGCCTTTTTAAGCAGAACTTCGGGTCTTCAGATCATACCTCGTTTTTCCCAATTGTTGAAGCGGCAGAAATTAATACAGAAACACAGAGTTTGGGATTGCCTCTCCCACATACAACCCACAGATAGATCCAATGTAGATAGACAGCCCTAATAACTGGTTTGCACTCTGCAGATGACGGATTCGGTGATGGAATGAGTAATGAATGAAGCTTTTCTCCTTTTTTCTGCAACGAACTTTTGGGTTTTGGCGTCTGAGCAGATAAAAGGAGGAAGCTGCTGCCCATTTCTTTCAATTTCTTTGGAATCGTATAATTTATATTGGGATCCAAGAAGTCCCAATGGCGGGAGAATCTCGTTCTTTTGTATTTCGGAAATTGACCATTTAAATTTACATGAAGTTCGTGCTTTGGCCGTGTGAATAAGTCGTTTGATCTGTGTAGTTAGTACTTGGGGAAGTCTATGACTTCATTACTTTTTTGAGATATCATTGGTACTATTTTGCAACTTTGCATTAGACATTTTGGACTGTACATTGCAATTTATTTGCAATTTTTGGACTGTATACATAGGGATAGAGTTACTAGTAATTATCGGGATATGTTTTGTAACTGAGTCTGTATATGATGGGGGATTTTATCTTTAGTTGAATGTAATTTGAACACATGTACTCTCTTATGAGAACATTATTGAGAAAGGTCGTTTGAATTATGATAATAGTTTGTTCACGAGAATGGTTTTCAAGTATGATTATATTCTTTTAGTGGGTAAGGTTTTTTTTTTAAGTAAGATGGCGTGGAAGATGTTTTGTTTTTAAAGGTTACAAGTTTAAATTAGAGCTAAGATATGTATATTTTGATTGCAGTGAAAGAGTAGTTAAGTATATTTTGATTGCAGTGACACTAGCAACGTGCTATAAAATAATCAAATAAAAAATAAATAACTATGTATGTACATATGTACATGACAACATCTAAAATATTATCTCATCCATAGATCCATCTTAAGCCAAGATCTATCAAGCACCAAGAAATACTTACATGGAATGAAATGATAAAACATTTATTAGAAATGTGATCTCTCTCAATGCTTGATAGATTCGGATTTAAGATGGATTTAAGTTAGTTGCATAAGAGTAGTGAGGTGTTCTACAATGTTGTGAGATAATGTTATGCGACAACATCTCCACATCTCCTCCATAGTGTGTTGTAGAGCACCTAGCTACCTTAGTGCAAAAATTTACATTTTAAGAAATTTGATAATTTAAAATGGATCTACACTAGTATACTTAATAATTGAGTAAAGGGGTCTTTTGTTTCATAAACAATTTGGTATTTAGTTAAACCTAATTTTAAGATTATATTATTATCATTATAAATTTTAAATCAATAAATTGTGGTAATAAAACATTTTTAAAATGGAAAAAAATGAAAATAAGTAATTTTGTTATTATTATTTGTATTAGATGAAAGTTGATTTACATATATTTTTTAATAATGATTTAAAATTTTTGAGTGATGAATGATGGAAAAATTAGAAATCATTTTAAATCATTTTGATTTTATTAATTAAAATTTTTAGATTAAATTATGATGAACAAAGAAAAAAAAAGTGGTTGGTTTTGAGTAAGTTTTAATTTTAATAGTTATGTTTGAAATAGTTTTAAAGAGATTTATCTTAAACTTTGATTTATCAAATTTCTTGAAGTGTACATGTTTTTATCATTTAATATGAAGTAATTAATATATGACATACAAGTAAATGATAAAAAAAATTACATCTTGATAAATTTAATCTTGATAGATTTAGTTTTAAAATGGATTTGCATTGATTTAATTTTTTTTACATTTTTCTTAGATGTTGATATATCTATGTCATACTAGATTGTAAAGCACCTAACTACTCTCGATGCAAATATATGCAAGATACGTTCTATTTACTCATAGAAACAAGTGTTGCATGACAACGAAGTCCTTGCTGGGTTGAGTTGGGGAAAAATGCAGATGGATGGGGAAAAAGTAGCAACGGCATATGGAAATTGCAGCGCAAATGTGGCAAGCAGAATGAAGGACAGGTGGTAGGCATGCAAGAAATGAAATATTGTCTATATGTGTGAGTAAAAAAAATCTATTAAACACAATTTGATGACATTTATATCAAGAAATAAAAAGTGTGTTACATATTCCTGGAAATTATAATTATATATATATATATATATATATATATATATATATATATGATATCTCAAATTTGAATGGGTAATTTATCTTAAATTTAGTTTTGAAAATGACTGAGCAAAAAAAGATATGCAGCAGAAAAAAAGACAATTCAAATAAAATAAACAGAATGTCTTGACATTCATAATAGCTCAAGATAAAAATCTAGGGGCGCATAAATATAAAAGGAGACCAAAAATTAGTTGTATTTGGAATGTATCAAAAAATAATAGTTTGTTACATATTCCTGGAAATTTAAACGCGTTTGTCATATAGACTAGGATTGGGGCTCCCGTGAACCATAAGAGAAATATGTACAAGAAATAGGACTGTGGAAAGAAGAAGTGGGAGACAGTAGAGTGTAATACCTGAAAAGAAGAAATGGGAAGATATCAGTCTTTCGCTAGAGATTTCTATTCAGAAAAGGTGGAATAAGTGGATTGATAAACAAAGGAGGATCAGTAAAGACTTACAACGATGGTACATATAAGTATTTTTGTTATTTGCTCATTGATGCCTTTTCCTGTTGGCTTTCCTGGCCGACCCGCTTGAATAATTGGATTG
>ML777754.1:58758-84013 GCA_009831015.1 Picea engelmannii | reverse complement strand
AAATAGCACCAAGAGTTGCACGATATACAAATTGACAAGCGGACTTGCGGGCTGGCTAGCTCAACATTGCAGTTCTATTATTATGTTTCCTCCAAACAACACTCAGAGTTCTGCGATACACAAATTGACAAACAAACTCCAGGACTAATGGGCTCAAGATTGAATATGTATTACACGCACGAAGACAAGTGAATGCAGAGGAAGATATGGAATGTCAAAGGAGGAAAAAATAAAAAAATAAATAAAAGAGGTGCAAACCAATTCAAAAAATACAGACAGAGTAAACCAAAAAATATTGAATATGGAACACAGGCAGAAAAAATGCACCTTTGCATGGATTCCTCTACATTCCTGGTTAGGAGTTCTTTGTGGTGTCTAGTTTTCTTGTTTGCTTCTATGAAGAAAAGCACAAAACAAAATGGATATGGACATAAGTTAACATGTAAAGAAAAAGGCAAGTACTATGTACATATACTAAATAAAAAAAAATAAAATAAGATGAATAGAGTAACAGATAGTTTTAGAAGAATGTACCTTTTTTTTTTTAAGTTCATTCTAGTTTCTGTGTGTATATATCTACAATATGCATAATGTATATTTCATAATTCAAGTGCAACACCAATTGTATGGTGACCAGACCAGTATGTGTACAAACCACGAAAGACTAGGAAGATGGATAATATGTTTCTTTTTTGGGGGGCAACAAGCTATACATATATGCTTTGAAACATAGAAATATGACTTTGCAATATGTTTGATGTATATCTCATAATTCAAGTGCAATACCAATTGTATTGTGATCAGACCAATATGTGTCTAAGATAATAAAAAAAATGTATTGAGGAATGGGCACATTCGACCACACATGGTCAATAAGTGTGTTTTGCAGATGGCTTGTGTTGTTCAAAAGAAAGCGGAGACTGTATTTGCACATGTAGTTTTCCAATTCTTTTGTTCTCGCATTATTTTGTAGCATGTCAATATTGAAGTCTCCTACAAGCACAATGGGTCCGTTCAGATGAAAATGGCCCAATGCATTGGAAATAACATCTACTATGATGGAGAATGTTGCATGGGGAGCAACATATAGGTTCAGTATTGCAACTTCTGTTTCATGGAAAAAAAAATTGCAAGCACCACCTCAACATTCTTTTCTTCAATATGTATATGGTCCAAAATTGGTATATGTTTTTTCACCAATATCATCACCCCATGTGTAATGTAACTTGATATGCAATTGTGATTTGGGAATTGTTTGTTCTGCATGCATAATGCCATGTATGTTTCCTGCAAGCACATAATATCGGATTGCATTGTTTCATATTCATTGAGTATATCATCCATGTGTGCATTTAAGATGTGTGTGTTAAGCGAGAGAATTGATACATATGACTTTGTTTGTATGAGTTGGTAATCATACTGCAGTTGCCATTTTGTGATGGTCCTAAGTCATTCCATTTCAATATCAACTTTATGTTTCACTTTGGAGTTATCTTTTGTAAGAGGACTTAGAAAATACAAGGAGTCTATGCTTTTGACACAGGACAATGTTGTGTATACAAGTCCATGTATCTGAATTCCACCAAGCTGAATTGCAACACTATCAAGTGTTAGTCCTTGTGATCTGTGGACTGTACGTGTACATGCAAGTTTAACTGGAAATTGTTTTCGAATCTTCAGTCGACCTGTCTTTGTTGATGTCGATATTGGCTTTGATATTCGCAAAATAGGTGTCCAATCGCTTGCAGTGTTTGAATTATATAGATAATCCAACTTGCTTGCTTGTCGCGTGCCTATATGCGGTTCATGGAACGAAATCCAAAGGACATCAAGTTTTTTTGTTTTCGTATAGCCTTTGAGTATTCCATCTGCACCATTGACCAAGCCATCTTGTGAATCATAGTTACAGGCATATATTTCAACCAACATTTATAATTTCAGGACAAGCCGCAGAGGTAAAGTGGTTGTATGTTCATGATGTGGCACATTTCCATGGTTGTCTTCTTCCAGGTCAATTGAATTGATGATGATATCATCTCCAGGCATGAGCAAGAGCATGTGTCTGTTATGCATTGCAACATCCTTATTTGTGTAGAATGGGTAAGGGAACCTTGGGTCTGTTGGTACAGGCCGAAAGCACCTCGAATTAATATATGTTAAGTAATCATATGTTTGGTTGTTTGTCCACATTCTATTCAGAATTGCAATGAGTGTTTCATCTGTCTAGGGCATCGTAGTATGAAATTCAACGCATTTAATATTGTCTCTCCAGAAGTCATGTGTCATCAAAGAATCTTGGATGGGCTGTGCCTGGTAAAGATCCCCACGAAATATCATGTCAATGTTTCCAAAGTATTTCGTGTGCACGTGTTTTATGCTTCTTAGTCGGTTGTCAATGGAATACAAGAACCGACTTCTAATCAAAGATGCTTCATCTACAAACACAAGTTGGATTTCGTCATAAAGCTTGGCCACTGTATCCAACATTTCCTTTCTAATGGAAGAAACTGTGACTTGCTAAAAGGCAATAAAAATGCAGAGTGGACTGTTGTTCCACTTCCATTATACACAACCTTTCCTATGTATGCAACTATTAGGCCCTTTGGTTTCATAGGATCAGAGGAATTGTTTGAATCATAGATTCGTATAAGCATTTGGAACAGTGCTTTCGCTATGAATGTCTTGCATGTTCTTGCTCCGCCTGTAAGGAAGAGGTGCGCAGGAGTGTCCATGTTCAAGCGTTTTTTAAGCGTAATGTCCTTTACAATTGTTTGTTGTTCTCGATTCAATAGATGTCTTATTCTGTGGTATTCATTATTTTCAATTAGGAAAGGATGTTTTGTGACTTGAAAACCAAGATTGATACGTTTTTCACTTCCACCTGCTCGAGGATGAGGCAAATCCGCTTGTAAGTCATAGGACTCGCAAGGAGTTCTGCTTGTTTTTCAGTTTGTGAAAGTCTCATCAATATTGTCAGGGTTTTCTATCTCATTAACTGCAATTTATAGATCACCCCATGTTGGATTAACATTGTAGGTAAATCTAGCTTCATTGATGTGCACTATAGTTTCAAAGGCAACATACGCAGCCTCCCATGTAGAGAAGTTATGTTTTATTGTCTCTTCGTTTTCATTGAATGAAACGTATAGTAGCAATTTTTCTCTACAATAGTTTTCATAGTCAGAATGTTTATTGTATTTGACAAACCGTATCACAGAGGGTTTTTTTCTTTTTGATATGGGTGCACCATTTTTTTGTAATGCGATACGAATTCTGCAAAGAAGATATGGCTAATAGGAGATGGACGTTGGAGGTAATAATCAACAATAGATCGGCATAGCACATCTTCTGAATTGTCGGGCTCTTGTTCTAGCAAAACCGGTGGTTTAAGAACAAATGTGTGTTTCTCAAGTGGAGATGTGTTTATGAAGACACATTTTCTTGAACTACAAGTGAGGGGCAAGGAAAGTGCAATGTGAACTGCTTGTTGGGCAGACATTTGTTGAATATTAAGCAATGTATTTCCAAGTGTGTGTATCATTTGTATGGCATAAATATGACTTATTTCATGTTCTTTGCGTATTCTTCTGAATTCACTTGTCATAGATTTCTTAACCTTTGTCATATACGAGGTGCAGTACGATGCTGCAACATATGCATTGAGCACGTACTGCGCATCTGTATTTTCTTTCCACATACTTGGCATGTCCTTGGAGAAACTATTGTTCTAAATATGGGAAAGTTTTCGCTTAAGGATAACTGTTGGTTGTTTAAGCGTACATTGTATGGCTTGGATGTACTCATCTTCTGATAGATTTAGTTATGTCAAGAAGTCATCGAAGCTCATCAGCTCGTCAAAATCTCCTTGTTCTAGAAATGCGAGCAAGGATTTAGATTTCTCAACAACAACATTGTCCTCTAAACTAAGTGGCTCTATGATTGTTGTAGCTCTCATTGGTGGCACAGAAAAGTTGTATCTGCAATGCGAGCTTTTTCATTTTCTGCAACTTCTTGTATGGTAATGTCTATGAAATTTGGCAAGTTTCGGATACAAATGATCTGTGTTGCATGTTATGTATTTGTCGACAAATTGTTTGATCTGTGAATTGTTGTCATCTCCATATACTGGTGCACCCTCTATCCACAACAGTGCATGGTCATGTAAATTTCCCCTATTCTGGAATTCAGTTACAAAAAAACAGTCTGATATTTTTCTGAAGAACGTTTCATCATGGGATATCAATTGTCTCAAAGCATTTATTCTATGTATATAGTAGCGAGAACATGTCACTGGGTCTTTTCTTATGAGGTAGTAAATGTCATTATGTTCAAGTGTATCGGTTTGTTTTTTACGTTTCATGTTCCTATGTAGGTTAGATACGACAACCACCAATGGATCCCAACAATGCTCTGCACTTGTAAATGTGATGAAAAATGTTGGCGGGCCCAATTGTCGGATCATCGCAAAAATAGTTTTCTTGTTTTGTTGCAAATAGTCAGGAGAGGTGTGAATGTTTTTGAAATCTATGTATCCAATATCAAATTTCAGACTTTTTTCTAGGTTTACTTTGTACTTGACATCCTTGGCCAACAGAGTTTTTCCTTATAACTGGCCTTCTCTTATTCGGACCCACATGTAGGAGATAACTTGCTCTATTATTATGTGCATTGTTTTGAAAAACAAATTTGTTATGTGACAGGAGAAGTCACCGCTTGAATGTAGCAGCTCTCAGTGGACTATTTTATGATAATTGGATCGTTTTGTAATGTCACTCGCACATGGATCTCCATAGAAGAGTGTTGGGAAGTTCATTTCCTCAATGAATTTTTCCTTGAATATTCCAAGTGGACATTGCCCCTCAGCAGGTGCAATTTCGAAAATCTTGTCTTGCAAGTCATGAATGCACTGTGAATCAGTGAATCCATGCACCAATGTCTCAGCATGTGTTTCATTCTTCGATTCATTACTTGTATCAAATTCACTAAAATTTTCCAAAGTCTTTGCAGAGTTGGCATCCTCTTCTCCAAGAACACTGTTCCAGTTCTCATTTATACAAATGTTTTGTACTTTGTACAGGGCCCTGGAACATAATTCCTTTAATGATTTCATAACAACATGCACAGGCACTTTGCCCATCTGATAGGAATTTTTGTATCACAAGCATCTTTTCAGAGCCACAACAATTGTCATTGTATCACTAATGAATTGTGGCAAGGCTTTTTGCACAACATCTAACTGAACAGGCACATTAATAATTGATCCTATTAACCCCATCTGAGGTCATTTATAGGATCAATAGACCAGTAATGGACAGTCCATTCCTGGTCTATTGATCCTATAATGTTCGCTCGTAATTTGAATCAATAGACCAGGAATGGACAGTGCCATCTAGCAAGGCCGAACAGACCTAGATATTTACTCTGAATATGATAGACAACCATTGCAAACAGAATCTGCAACCCTCGACATTTCCTTTGTCATATGGCAATGCCATCTTTACAAGGTATTCTTTCCAACTTCCAATCGCCGACATATTTTATAGGAGATATGGCGAAAGGTGTTGATGCAAGCAGCTAAAAGCTTGTTGGTTGCCACCTATAATTGCATTTCAAATGGACTGCATAGTGTAAAGCCGAAGCGACTGCACATCGAACTCCGTTTCTACCAAACAACAGACCGCATTGAACATACTATCTCCATAGCTAGACACAACAATTGTTGTTAGCTGCAAACCATGGCAGTCTATGCGATGCATAATTCGTTTCCATTGTGATTCAAGGTCTTTGCAAATGAGGGACAAGTAAATATGAGCTCCTTCAAGATTGCATATGGACAATTTTATGTACAATAGTGGCTCATAATGACCACTGACAACATTGGCATCATGGAACAAGATGCAATATGGATTGTTAGATGCAGTTTTGTTGAATAGTAGATATCTTGTTTTTCTTGTCAATGACCATATTCCAATTGATATATTGAGCCAATTAGACAACCACCGTATACAAAATGTATCTCCCCAAATTATCCTCTCATGTGAAGGTAGAATCGAAGATGCAGACAATCACATATTTGAAAAATACGTAGCGACATCATGTATTCCATGCAACTGCTGAAGAAAACCAAAGTCCAGTTCGTATTCATATGACTCCAATGCCTCAACGTCGCCATTTTTTAAACAAACCAAGAAATAATCTATCAATCCATTGCACAGGTCGGTCGAGGAATAACGGAAATGCAACAAAACCTGAAATGTATCGAAAAGGAAATCCCCTACAGTATACGAGAATGCATCCAATCTAAAAAGGCCATTGCTATGCAACACCTCATCAATGTTGTCATGTATAATGGAGTGTGCATCTATTTCATACGACTCAACATCTATTACTTCTTTCATCTTTTGAACTGTGATTTTGAGGCTGTTTCGTAGATACTTTCAGTTTGCATGAAAAAAGAGAAAAGGGGAAAAAAAAGCGAGGCAAAAAAAAAAAAAAGTAAAACAAGAAAACCACAAGCGCGAAACTGCGTAGCAATCCCCGTATGTATCTTTCAACCTTCTTATTCTCAACTTCAATCCCCCCTATTCCCCATAGAAGATGACAAGAAAAGAAACCCACACTGGAAAGTGAACCAAGCAGAAGAAACAACGCTAATAAATAAGACCATAAATTTACTAAGCAGAAAGATTGATTTCAACCTATTCATGGCGTGAATTCTACAAGATTTTCAGAGCCAGGAAAAGGCCTGCAAAATAGAAAGAACAAGACAAAGGCAACAGGTGGACGACCCACAGAATAAAAGCATTCCCTACGTCTACACCCCGACGGATGGTTCCCTCTTATGATAGCTCCGAACTAGCTTTCGAAAACCCCTCTGCATTGTAATTTTTGAAATAGCTATGAACGTGGCAACCAACATATGAAGACGCATGGTTTCTAGGAACAAAAATTAGGAGCACAAAGAAATATGGTCTACAACCGAATTTCAAGGTAGGGACTCCTACCATTGATAAATAACAACGAAATGATGGCACGAAAAATTACCCATCAACGAGGGATGACAAGAGCTCAGCCCCAAAAGCTGCAAACCGCAACAACATATCCAACAACTTGCAAAGTTGAAGAACAACAAACCAATGAACAACCACAAAGAGGTCCAAATACAAATGTAGAACCTCAACTTTGCAAAGTTGAATCAAAGAAGAACAAGAACCATGGAACGAACTAGCGAACAAGCATCAACCACTGAACCAACGATGTCGGTGGAGAACAATTCAACACATTTTCACTACAACCAACACCATCAAAAAAATGGAACGAAACTGTATTGGAACACATCTATACAATAAACATTTAAGACTGCGAGACCTATTAGGTAAACACTTAAGACTGTGAGAACCGTCGAAGGGCGTAGTCCTGTGCAAACATTTAAGAAAAAATGTAGCGTGGCAGGGCTATTCTCTTGAAGCATGCAAGAACAAAGCAAAAATTGCACATAGTAATATGATAGAAAACATATTCTACCTAGCAAAAAATTCTAAGCCAAACATTCGAACTAATGCTAGCATTAATCCACCTTCCACCAATGCATAAGAAAATATATGATTCAAAATGACCATATGCGATCAAATACTTTGGATATGCTAAGATATATAACATTGGGAATAGCGAAGCCAGCAATAAGACCTCCAATCCGTTGTCCAATCAGATCATGACATATATGGTACTTTTTATTATATAAAAATCGATGTTTTCAGTTCCCTAGTTCCAACAATAGATAATATGGAATTATTTGTGGTCAAAGGACAAACTAATATGAAGTCAACACTTTATTGATCGCTATAGTCCCTCTATGCCTACGGTGGGGACTAAAAAGACATTATAGATTTGATCATAAATTATTTAATATAAATACTCTTTTCTTAAGTGCAAAAAGCATAAGTACTCTTTTCTCAAATCTTCAAATCAATAAATTCAAAATTGGGTTGGAATATAAGAGAAAAAGTTATAAGTGGATTCAAGTGATTTTTATGAGGTTATTAAGTATTAAAGTTTGGATCTAAAATCTCTTATTTAATGTAAAAGATTTAAAAAATTTGTTTACCGGTGATCAAACTCTAAGTTTTTAATGGCAACCACCTATATTAGGAGAAATTAATACAAGGTTCTTACTTTATTTAAAAATATATATATATATATATATATTATAAGTTCAAAGTTATTATAATAATATAATCGTTATAAATTTAATATTTTAATTTTTTTTCGAATAGAAAATTCACTCAAGATTATATTAGAGTATACTTTTTTTTACATCTTCAAAGATCCTTAATAAAAAAAGATCATTCAAATCCAGCTCGATACTAAAAGATCCAACAACTATCCACAAAAAAGTTCCTTACAAAACATATAGGGCCAAAGACATAAACCAACAAGATAAAGTTTATCTCTTCATAATAAAAAAAACATAACTTGAGTTCAGGCTACCAGCCGGATGGTAATCCCGTTTCACTTCAACTACGAGAAATTTCAAAGAGATTCATATGGATAAGTGGACCTCCAGCCCCTCCAACTTGGATAAAAAGAATAACACTTCATCTTATAACCATAATCATTCAAACTACCAATTAACATATCTCTTTCTTATATATTAATAAAATAATTTTAAATATTTCAATTACATTAAAATATATAATTGTATATTTTAAAATATTTATAAAATATTTCGATTACATTAAAATATATAATTATATATTTAAAAAAAATTATATGAATAAAATTTTACATTAATAATGAAGAATGATATTCAAACTTTCATAAATTCGAATGGGTTCACATGACGATGCTTCTTCGACCTTTTCCAACATCCATTTTGATGTACATGAATGTTTTAAACACAAAGTATTTACATCTCAATGTATCCACATGATCGTAAACACAAAGTATCCACATGATTGTAACCTTTCTCAAAGTCAATTTTGATAAATAAGGCATCGTAATTGAAAGAACAAATGCATTCCACACATTCCCTAATTTGGAATACATCATTATATAATTTTTCATTTATTTTGGTACTTTTTGGGTGGAAATTGGAGCGATTGGATTGTAGTGTCCATTTAATGGGCTGGTCTCACTTTGGTTATTTGGGGTCCAAAACCTTCAAAAACCTTCTTAAGGCATTGTTACCCCCTCAGGGGTGACAAATTTTTGGATACCCTAGCAAGGGTGTCATGTTGTTGATTTCATGAGGTGTCATGCTCATCTTTCCCAGATCTAGACAGATTTCCTCTTTATCTCCACCAAATCCATTGTCATGCTAGCTCAGCTATGGTGTAGCTCACTTTCATCCCTGCTCCTTAGATGACATATGCATTGTGGTATGGTATGGTTCTCAGTTTGGTTCATTTGATATTCCATGTATCAATACCTACTTAGACATTATGATATAACCTCTTAGCTTGTCGTAAAGTGGTAAACATCTAATGATTGTCTATTAGCATTTCATAGCATTACATGGTTTTATTATCTGTCTCATAATACCTTGGGGAACATGTTTTCTATTAGAAGTGTGTCACTTATTGGGTTAACTTGTACCACTGGTTGTCTAGGCTAGATAGAATTATCCATATCCTAACCATGCTAACCACTTTCCACCTCCCCAATATCATTCATTCTATCCACATAAAAAATCTCATATTGGTCAAGTATGATTTCTCAAAGGTCAAAAGGAAAGGTCAGAATTAAAGCATGAATCAATAAAGACACTAAGGCTAAGAGGTGAAGAGCCAAAGTTAAAACCCAAATGTTAAGCTTGAGCAATGCCCCTCACTATGAGGCCAATGCCCCTAGTCCATGGTTTTTTTGTGAATATCTAAATAAAAGGGACTTGTTCAATAAAATGAACATTTGAAGAAAAATGATTAAATGAGTAGTAAGAAACAATGTCGAGGATGGTAACTCAACGCTAAGCTCCCTCTAGAAGGATATTATAAGCAAAAAATCCTAGCCAAATGAAGCTAGATGAATAAATAAACGAATAATAAGACTTGTGCATGTATAAGACTTTGAGGATCATCACATGAACCCATTCGCACTTCCCTTTCATCATTGTTACTCATAATTTCTTATCTTCCACCTGAGTACTTAGGAAATATGGGTTATCTTAGGATTTGATGCATGTATAAGGGTTAATATTGTTCCCCTTGGTAAAACTTAGGAAAGTATTAAAACTAACCCCTTTTTTTATGTTTTGCTAAGAGATGTCACCAAGTGCTACCAATTAATGGCTTGCTAAGAGGCTAGACCCATCACTTCAAATGGGTATTGTGCATTGGGATGTATGTATCATGCCTCGATATTTGTGACACTACCTTTGGATTTGTGATGCTACATTGGGCTCTGTGTACTCTTATATGGCCATATCTATAGACATTGGGATTTGTGTACCACATCGAGATACGTGTTACTACAATGGGATCTCTGACAGTGCATCGACCCATAACGAGGATGCCATGTTATCACACATGCCACATAGACCATTTGTATGCATCCTCCTTGATTAGTTGGACATACTTATGCATTATTTACTCCCTTTCTACCACACGTGCTTCATAAGATGATTTTTTATGCTTGGACGACTCACACTTGGAGGTGACATCATCCTTCTTGAGGATGTTTCTCCACTTTTGTACCATTCCTTGGATTGAAGGGGGCTTCTAGGTGGACGTTGGACCACTTGACTTGTTTTGGACCATTTGATTTGACTTGGTTGGACCATCTCCTTGAATGTTGGCACTTTTCTTAAGGGACACGCCTCTCTTGAATTCCTCCTTGACCACACGTGTGGCTTCTACATTGTGCTTTGACCTCTTCTAGAGGAACGTCTCGCTTTATGAGCATAGTATTGGGATGTATTTTATTATTTTTGTATTTTTCCCATGGTTTTACTGGGCTAATGGTTTTGTAGTTAGTGGTTTTGAGCTAGCACATGGTTTTGTATTGTATTTGAGAAGGAGCTTCACCTATAAAAGGAAGACTCCTCCTCCATTTCAAATCATTGGAGATTAATAAGAAGCTTGGCTATTGAGTTTATTGAGTATCTACTACTTCTTCTTTTCATGTGAAATAAATAATAGGAAACCCTTTGAGTACTTCCCCACATTTCATTGATGGTAAACGAGGTAAGCGACTAGCCCTAATTATGGGGCCTCACACCGAGAGAATCAAGAGAGTCGAAGCCGTGACCAACAACAAGCATGAAAACTCACGTCTATCTCTAAACCAATTGAGTTAATCCTTGGGGCTATTGAGTATATGATTCTCTTCTTATAATTGTCTATTTATTTTGTAAGGGTTAGATAAATACTCTTAGAGGTTGCTTGGAAGAAAAAGGCTACTACAAGGCCAAAGAAGTGTGCAATGCTCCACTTGGAATGGCTTCTTCAAGTTAAGTTCCATCACCTTCCCCTTTAATCATCGAAGTTATTTGTTGATGCATTAAGGTAGGATGTTTAGTGGCTCTCTCCTTTTGCTTGGATAACCTTTAAGTACACCTTGTTTAATACTGGGAAAGGATCCTTCATGGACTAATCCTCCCTTACAACTTAGAAGGGAACCTTTTAACCCTAAGTAACACTTTAGGGGAAATCCTCTGGGTGCCTTCAATACTACTTCACCATAAACCCTATCCTTCACTTGAATGTGAAGTGGTGACTCCATAATCCCTCTAAGTCACTAGTATTCTTTGTTGTCTTCAACCACCTAAACTAAAAAAGAAAATTCATCATTTTTTATGTTTTTTGAGCTTCATTGTAAATCTCTTTCATGATTTTGTAGCTAGTCAATTTTCACTTAGTCATCATTAACCAATTGTTGAGGGTTTGATATGGTTTCCTAACTTCCTATCTTCACTTTGTCAAACCCTAGGGTTGTTTTTTTTAATTGTATGGTAGGTTTGATCCATATTTATTTGCAGCTCTAACATCCCACCCTTGGGCTAATCTGCATACTACACCAAATCTGTAGGGTTTACAATTTTTTGAGTTGGAGGATACCCACCTTTATGAGGAACGTTGCAAGTCCTCATTGTTCCAAATTGTCTTAGCATTCAAGCCACATTCCAAACTCCTTCAATGACTTAACCTTTCCATGGATCATTGCCTTATTTGTGTTTTTTATACCCCTATTATTCATTGTCGAACTCTGCAGGTATAATAGAGATAGAGTACAACCTTGTGATTGCTACCTTATATTTTATTCGTTGGTCTCTTTATTGTTTGGCTTAGCAGCAGTGTCTTGGCCTCAAAACCTTTCCAACCACCTACTTAAGCCTCTAAAAGTTACCTATATTTTTTCATTCTAGTGGGCCAATTTCTCAAGTCTTCTTTGCAGTCAGGGTTTCCATTCATTACTTGGTAATCTAGGATTATTTGTATTGTTTTTCAAAGTCCAATAATCATTGGCATATTTCTATTAGAAAATTTTGGCATCATAGTGTGGGCAAGACCATGCGTGCACACCACAAGTGTTTTGATGTCCATGCATGCCATAAATTTTATACCACACAACGCCAATATTCAGTGCATTCCAACTCATTTCTATTGCACCTACACCAACCATTTTGTAGTGCATGCGCTAACTCTTGTACTGGGAAAGGAATTATAAGAAATCATGCATGCATATCTAGACATCAAATATGAATTGTGATGATTAGTAACTGATTTTGTAACCGATCAATTGGTTTTGCTTGAGGTTGTTAGTGAGATGGCAGAGTTGTTATCATTGTAATTCTTATGGAGAGATAAAAGGAAGGCGCGCGAAAAAAGTTGAGAGTTACTTGTGGTTGTTGTAATTCTTGGGTTTTTCTTGTGGTTTTGAATGAGGCAATATTCCTAATATAATATGAGAGAGAAAGTAGATCTAGATCTAAGTTATCTAGTCTTTGGTTTGAGTTCAATGAGTCTTTGAGAAGGCTACAACCCTTTATGTATCAGAATGTTTATTTGTGATTTACTAATGAAAAGAATGGGACCCAAATGATTGATATATGTGTTAGACTATAATTTACATGTATGAATGTTGATATGCATGGGTAGAATCTAATGCACAATTTTTGGCTATGTGTTTCATGTTTGTAATATTCCTTCATGTAATGCACAAATGTTTGGTCTCTATGATTATCATGAGCATCTCGGGTGAGACCTTATTCAATTATTGAATACTGAATATATCGATGTTGATGGGGTATTTGTTGGTAACGTCTTTCGAACCTTAGGTCTGAAACCTTGAGCTAACAACAAAAAACATTCCATTGGAAAGTAGATTAAGGGAAATGCGAGTAATATTACAGTTGGTGCATACACTTTACAAAATGGGCCTAGATGTGATTATATGAGTTATCTATACACATGTTGATACACTTGTTACAATTATTTATCATTGCAGTGTTGTGATAAATGATAATAAATGAGTCCAAAAGTGCAATTTTTATGTAACACTGATATTACATAGGAACACCTTATATTTGCTACAACATATCTATTATGAATGATTGTCCAATAGAGTTAACCATTCATAAAGAAGCATACTTCACTTTTATATTTATGCTACTCCAGTAAATGATCACACTATCCACAAAGTAGGGACATATGTTGCTCTGAATACTTGCATTTGTTTATAATTGATGTGGTCTTGAAACAAATTACATGTTGCAATAATCCTTCTACTTTGAATTTCATACTTTGCATATCATTGGCTTTTTGGTTCAGTGAATATTCTTGTAAGCAATTTTCATATTCCAAGCAGTTATTCCATCATGTTCCTTGAGCCATTTCACGATAAATCAACCTAAGTTAACCTAGTCCTTGTCCTCACCCGTCTTAGTTGCAACGATATGACTTAGCATTGAACCCTTAGGAAAACCCTCCTTCGGTTAAATACTCTAGCCTAGAATAGTATAATAAAGGAAATTGAGGTGGCAGTGGGCGACTTGCTTACTAATTGCCCTAAGCTCTCCCTCACATGGAGGGACTTTCATTTGGCGAGAGTTTGTGTGGTAACATGCATTAAATGGTTGTTTTTGGGGTCAAAAATTTGTGAACATGGTTCACAACCTCTCAACATTGTTCTACACATTGAGAGATTTCCAATGGTGCAAAGATCACCTTGGTTGGAATTCATATGCACAAGTTATGCCTCCCTCAAGTTAACCTATCTTATTGACCACCATGATATTGAGTGGATGCCACATTAGCTCACATTACTCACACATGTGGAGCTAGTCACATGTGTAATTTCAATAAGACTCTAGAGGGTCCAAAACCCTAACATTAATTGGGGTTTGAGGCTTGCAAAAATCCTAACCCTAACCCTAAATAGTTATGAGGCTATGCTAAATATTGGGCTACTAGGAAAGGAAGGGATTCCATTCTTATTGTATCAAGTGTTGTTTCATAAGAGAGTAGAGCATTGAGAGTGGGATATTGAAAAAAAACAGAAGAAATGGTAGATTAGAAGCCATAATAGCCACAATGTCCATGGCAACTACATAGTGAGTACCACTTTCTTTGTATTTGCATTTCCTAATTGAGAAGAAAAGGGTATAGCATAGGCCTCACTTTCTAGCTGAGTTTTTTCTCATATTGGGTTTTCCCATGCTAAATCTTGTGCTCATTGAGTGGATGGTGTGTTATTTGCTCGTCTCTTTCATTTTAGTTTTAATTTATTTAGTATTTCGTGCATTAAGCTAGTACCGTTAATTATGGAATCTAGGTAAACCATTGCATAATAAGATATTTGTTTAAAATTGTAAGATTTGTTGTAACAAATTGTTCCAATGGAATATCCAAGGTAATTTATAGTTCATTCCCAAAATGCATCAATGTCATTATCAAGAATATAACGTAGAGAAATAAATGTCCAATTGTTTGAGATGAATAACCTTTGGAAGAACATTTTTTATATGTAGGGAAAGAGCCTTAGCCAAGATTTTATAAGATGTGTTTAACAGTGTAATAGGCCTCCAACTAGTAACTAGCTCCAAGTTTCATGCCTTGGAGATGAACTTGATTATCCCCTAGTTGATTCTTGCTTGTAGAGATTGGTGTCTGAGAGACTCTTTGTAGACTTGTAGAAGGTAATATCCGATAATATCGTAAATATCGTTATAGAATTCACAAGAGGACCCATCGAGGCCATGTTCCTTGTCGTCAACCATTTTTTGAAGGATACAAAAATCTCATCAAGGGAAAGATAAACTTAACATGATTTATTTTTCTTTTTATAAATCACTCACAAGACCACTTCCAAACAGTTATGTGTGGTCTCTCATCTCTCCTATGTGTGGTCCTATGTATGAAAAAACATTTTGTAATGCTCAATAAATTCATTTTCAATACTTTCCTAAGTGGTGATACAACCCACAATAATTTTAAGGGTAGAGATATTTTCATTGGCCTCCTTAGTGGCCAATGCTTTGAAAACAATTCCTTGGTAGGTTGGCCCCTTAATCTAACCAATACAATTTCTCTTGCAACTAAGTACCTTTATCTTTGTAGATCTCATCCACTTGAAGTAGATGAAACAACTTCACAACATGAGTTTGATTCTCATCATTGTAAGGGGCCCATTTCAAGCCTCACATGAATTCCTTCAATTCACCATGAACTGCTTTGTTGCAATTGCAGTACATGTTTGCATTCTACTTACCACGTCCCCTTAGAAAGCCAATGTTTATGGAAATGATGTATTCCCACTAGGAAACCTATATAGTTTCCCCACAAGGTCAAAGTATTAGGTTCCACATAGTTCCATTGTAGGTCAGGCTACCTGGCCTCTTAAGGTGAGAAACATACATTATGTATATAGTTTATAACATACACATATTTTGATCTCCCCATGAAAGTGAGAACCAAATTGGTATTAGGCCTAAAAGAGTGGTTGCATTGTTAATATGCACTAATAAACACTCATTAGATTTAAAGTAAAAGGAATTATGCTTTGAAAGAAAGGCTCTATCAAGTTATTGGTAAACTATGCATGGCCATTTTTAGAAGTATGAGAGTGAACAAGCTTATTTCTCCCCACGTGTCGATCGTATAGAGAGTGCCCCTCCTTGTCTTCTTGGAATTCCACCATATTGAAATGCACATATATCATCCATGAGGCATTGGACGACTAATTATCTAAACAATTGAAAAATGATTCTCTTTCTCCATCTTCTTTAGAGGAATATATGTAGGCCATACCCAAGAGACAACCATCCAAGTTGTATAGAACCCAAACTAGTCTTTGTGTCGGGTATGTTCTCAAATCAAGTATAGGGTTAGCAAGTTAAGGAAAGATCAACATAACAACACCTCATTTCCCCTCTAAAATATTATAAAAACACACATGGCACTTGGCCATATTACAAATAGGGCCATACTCAACAAAAACCCTAAATTTTTTACTTCTTGCAAACAAAGAATATCCACACAAATTGATTGAAGTTAATATCTGTTGAATGAAATGTTCTATGCTTTAGTCAAATAAGCCCCAAAAATTCCAAGAGGTCGATTTTATGACAAACTTATAGCATCATGCATCTCAACCTTTCATCATTGAGGTCATAAAGAGAACCAAAAGGTTTATTCATTGAAGTGAGTTGTCATAGAATCAACTAATCGTCTAAAGTAAATTGCCTCAACCATTTCAACCAAACATCGACATCAACCACTAGTTCTTTACTTAAGAGTGAAAACCAATGAAGGAGAGATAGCTTTACCACGACTCCCTTAATACATTGAACGAACACAAAGCTTTCTCACCACTGGAGCTCAATACCTACCAAGTCCAACGATGACTAGAAGCCTAGGGATCAGGGCATAATTTTTTGTGCGCTAAAGATTTTATTCTTTTCAACCACTCAAGTATGTCCTTCATATTTAGTTATGGCTAAGAGGTATTGGGAGATGGGATAAGATTTTGTCCGGGTTGGACAGTTGGAGGGTCAATCTAGGACATTAATAGAAAATCATATATACAACGATTCAAGTTTTGGCACGTAAAACATGTGTTGGGAACATTGATGTAATAGACCCACTACAATGAGAACACCTTCTTATGGAGGTTTTAATAGAAACTCTCTGAAAAAATTATCCCTCAGTTATTTATAGCAGAGGCAGGGGGCCTGAGTTTTTTTTTTTTTGGTGCGCCTTTAAGGTATTTACGCATTGGTGCACACATAAACATACCACACCGATGCTTAATTGTTAAAACACACCGTCACTATTCATAGCGTAGGTTGTTAGTGAATGTGAGCGATCGAAAGTTTTTGCAGGCATTTTTGTTCGGAGTGCCTATATGGTACATTTGTCCCCGTACTCAACTACAACATAACGTACTGGAACATAGATGTTAAAACACATTGTCATAAGTTATAACAAAAATAACAAGCATTGATCAAAGTGCACATGTGTCATTGAATATTACATACCAATGTGTAAACAATGTCTGATGGTGCACTGTGATATGGGTAAAAATAAATAAATTACTAGATCGATTTTCATTGTGACACCTTATCCCATGCTTCCAATCTGCACCGGTGCTTACTGCATTTTCATGGACACCCTATTTCTAGTGCTCCTCGATGAGTTGGATAGATCCACCGGTCGATTCTAGACATTTCCAATTTTTGGAAATTACCATGATTTTTCATTTCATCTCAATGGTGGAACCATGCCTCCTTGGGACATAAGAGTCCAAGTAATTTGTTTATTTCTTTCCCACTTGCATTTTTATCAGTTTAAAATTTGAATTTATCTTGAAATTTGGGACTTTTTTCAAAAACAATTCTGACTCCACACAATGCATCGTTTCAATTCGACTTGCCCTGTCATAGTGTGTCATGTGCTAACTTCGTAGTAAGAATTTCCTCTGGTGCATCGAAGTCTTACTTTAAGTGATGTTTCTACTTAAACAACCCAAATCCAGTGTGTTATAAAAGACAACGCCCAACAAATAACATGCTAGTGCTTTTCGAACACAGAAGCACCGATTCATTCCATTTAACCAAGCACAACTCTAAAAATATGACACATGAAACATAAATGAGCGGTGCAACCATTTTAAACAAATGCATTGGCGCTATTAACAGAACCATGCCAAAACAAATATTGACTGATTTGGCATTGCAGGGTGTTTCCCTTGACCCTTCACAATGCATTGTTAAACAAAATGGTGGTGCTTCAATAACACGATAGCACCGATGTGTTCATAGTAACAAATTGCACAACTTAATTTTCAATAAATAAATATAACATAGTGGTTCCCATACTACCACAAACTACACTTGTTATATTATATGACGCACCACTAAACATCATGTCGATGCTATGGAAACTATAGTGCACCGATATTGTGAGTTGGGGAAGTGCATTGTCGTGTTTACATTCCATAAATATTGGGTCGAAAGTGCGTTTATGTTAACCAAATGCATTGGTGTTGTGGGGAATTTTGGTGGATGCTCGTGATTGGTGCTATCGACAACAAAACATATTGTTAAACAAAATGTTGGTGCTCCAATAACACAATAGCACCGACGCGTCTATATTAACACATCACGTCGATTATGTTGATATAAAACAATTTCACCTGTTGGTGCGCCTATGTCCAAACAACACACCAGTATCAATGCATACAAATATTAAATGGAGTTTCGGGGCGTTATGTTCATCGAAACACACCGGTGCCGTAAATTATGTTGCATTGGGAAAAATATTTTAAAAATTAGCATCGTGGAACGTCTTTTAAAATGTGCGCATTACTGATGCATATGAAAAGACAACACATCATTTAAAAGCATCCGATGCTCGAAGAAACATAGAGTGTATGTGCATTTCATATAACCAAGCTCACCGCTTGGTTTAACATTAACAAATTCCACTGCAACATTGCGTTCCATAGAACCAATCGTCACGAGTTACACAATTCATATGTGAAATGACATCGCGAGTCATTTTGTATGACAACCCTTAACCAATGTGTTGTATATCACAACACATTTCTATAGATATTGGTGCTCGACTAATAATGATGGACCGATACGTTACATTTAACACACCTCTATTTGGTGCCTTATGTATGATATGGAGCATCAGATGCGGTACATATGTTGCAAACAAAAACTAATTTAAGTTTTTGATAAATACAAATTAGTTATATATGTTCGTGTTTTATATTTTAAATTACATGCACACTTGTGTGTTTGCGTGTGAGTGCACGCCTAAAAAGGATTTTATGTGAATCGGATACGTCGACGACACCGAGCACAGTAGCAACAATAACATTCATAAGAAAAACAATTTAATTCACAAACTACATATGCAAACCTCCACAATTAAATTTTTTGGAGGTTATGCTTTGCGAATTCAAAAACATAAGTCACTCTTCAATGCCTCTCATAATTTAGCGTATGGACTCGATCCTCTGTCACTTCCTCAGTGCTCTACCTCACATCTCCTCCTTCATGAGCCACACGACTTTCTCTAAGATACCGTAGCGTTAATTTGCTTGTAGATCACATACCTACACCTCCTCTTTTTTTCCTCAAGGGGGATTATCGAATAGCTCTTTGAGGATGGGAAGGAATTTTGTAGCCCCAAAGTATCTGTAACCGGGGCCCTTGCTGGTGGCACCGGGCACATCAACTTCATTCCCTTCCAAGTCTGTCATCTTGGCCCCTATTTTGGCATAATTAGGACTACTAAGCTCTACGATCAAAGCTTCTCAGTGCCCCTTTGCCTTGTTTAACAAGAAAGGACCCTAGTGGATGTATTAATTATAACATTGTGTCAGCCTCAAGAATGACCTAAGCTCCATGTTGTATATTTAATAGAAGTTAAGAAACACATTTGGAAAAACAACCAATGATTCATAAGCTTTGTCAACGTGCCTTATCGCTAAATATTAAGCATTTCCTTGGCCTTTCCCTGCTCCTCCATGATATCCTCACCCATGCAATTATTAATAAGATCATCATGTTTATTCTTCTTCACAACCATGTGCTTGATCACTTTATCATCCAAAAGGGGAACATGGGCTACAAAATTTCACTTTCTCTGTTGTTAATTTCCCTTGTCCTACTCTCCCATTTCTTCCACCACATCCTCATCTTCCTTGAATAGGATCAACTTAATGGAAATGAATTCTTCTCTCTTGATATTCAACTTGGCCTACCTCTAGGTATAATTGATCCTCTATCACTCCCTTGACCCTCTTCCCCACATCTCCTCCCCTATGGGAAGCTCAAATTTCTCCAAGATATCGTTCTCATCATCCCTGTCACCATAATAACTAACATCTATTCACTTGTAGATCACATACATAGAATTCATCTTCTTTGCCTCATGCGGCTTATTGAATAACTCTTTGACACCAAGGAGGAATTTCCCAAACCTACTTGTACAATTGGTTGTTGGAAGATTGTAACATGCCATCTTCCAAAAATCAATTGTACAAGTGCAACTGTGAAATTCCTCTTCGGCGTCAAAGAGATATTTGATAAGCCCCTCGAGGTGAATAAGAAGAGGTATGTGTATGCAATCTACAAGCGAATTGATGCCAATTATTATGACAACATGGATGGTGAGAATGGTATCTTGGAGAAAGTTGAGCGGATCGTAGAGGAGGAGATGTGGGCCAGAGCCCTAAGGGAATGACAGAGGATCGAGTCTATATAGAGGGAGGTTAAGTTGATGATCAAGAGCATGGAGGTTGTTTCCATTAAACTGGTCCTATTCGAGGAAGATGAGGATGTGGTGGAAGAAATGGGAGAACGAAACAAGGGAAACCAGTAGCAGAGAGAGCGATAATTTGTTTTCCATGTGCCCCTTCTAGATGAGAAAGTGATCAAATGCATGGTTGTGGATAAGAAGAAACACGATGAGCTTCTTAATAAGTACATGGGTGAGGATCTCATGGAGGATCAGGCCAAGGCCAAGGAAATGCTTAATATTTAGCGATAAGGCATGCTGGAAAATCTTATGGATCATTGATTGTTTTTCCAAATGTGCTTCTTAACTTTTATTAAATATACAATATGGACCTTAGGTCATTATTGAGATTGACAAAGTGTTATAATTAAGACATCAACCGAGGTCATTTCTTGATGAACAAAGCAAAGGGGCATTGGGAAGCTCAGATCATAGACCTTGGTAGTCTTGATTTCGCCAAAGTAGGGGCCAAGATGACAGAATTGGAAGGGAATAAAGTTGATGTGCTTAGTGCCACCAACAAGGGCTTCTATTACAGATACTTTGGGGCTACAAAATTCCTCCCCATCCTAAAATATTTATTCGATAAGTCCCCTCGAGGTGAATAAGAGGAGGTGTAGGTATGTGATTTACAAGCGAGTTCACGCCAATTCATACGATGGCTATAGAAATGACAAGGACAGTATCTTGGAGAAAGTCTAGCAGCTCATGAAGGAGGAGATGCAAGGAAGAGAACTAAGGAAGTGACAAAGGATCGAGTCCATGTGCTAAATTATGAGAGGCATCGAAGAGTGATTTCCTCCGCAAAACTTTAATTGTGGAAGTTTGTATACGTACTTTGTCAATTAAATTGTTTCTCGATGCATTTTTATGTAACAACCACACAGATGCACTTTCAATCGCACTGGTGGGCTATAAACCATATAGCACACATGTATATTATGTTTTTTCAAATCATGTTGATGTTGTTGTTGTTTGATTTATAAAATGTACTATAAGTGCACTAATGATTTCTCTATTTTAAAATTAAATTTAAGACGTATCACTCTTTACAATTTAGAGTTGACATATAATGTTTAGCTTTAGTTTTATGAAATCGTTTACTTTGGATTGTAATTGCGAAAACTTATAACTATTAATGCCATATAATGTTTAATTCTTCGTCAAGGTGAATTGTTTAATTTTCGGAAATATACAATATGTTGATTAAACATGTTTACAAAAAAAAATTTACTTTTATGAAATGTTATTTTCTCATCTATAAGTTTGATGACATTATAATAATTGTTCATAATTACATTTATAATTGTTATATTTATGAGTAGTGATGGTACACATATCTTCGATATTGGGATGTTCTTGTTTTTTACAAATATTATATGGGGATGACTTATGCCAAGTGTCATATTAGACTACAAAATACACCTCACTTTATATTATTAATAATAAAAATTAATAAAGGTTTTAATAGGATCAACATGTTTTTTTAAGTTTGTAGGCGGAAATGTCAAATTTTAAAAAATGGTTGTGTTAAAATTTAATTGCAAAAACATAGATATGTATTGTTAAATTATGATACATGTTACATGAAAAATATTACTAGCACAGTCACATAATTTATGACTGATAAACCTCGAAAGGCTATAATAGCTAAAGGAAGAGGGGATCTAGAACAATAAAGAGGGGATCCCACACATCAGATCCATCCAACAAATCCAAGTTCTGTAGCTCCTCCAAAACATCAATTTTCTCGGAATGATCAGGATCCAGATACAACCACTCAACATTACTATTACCAGCATTGTTGTGTTCACGGGATTGTAGGTTTTGGACCAACATCCTATGATTGTACAAACAAGAGGTGGAAGAATCAGTGCCACATAATGTAACATCGTGGTCTCCACCAAACGGGCTACATGGGGATGTTTAGTCCTAAACAGGTGCCAATATGGTACTTAAATAACTATTGGATTTCTTTTTTATTCAGGATCGAAGCATTTTTCAATTGACAAATTAATAATATTAAAACACTATTATGACAGTTCCCTCAAATTTTATATCTTTCAACTTCAGAATGTAAGTAGACCGTAGGTGGGTGATTTACCACTGACAGGCCCTTACGCACCATCACTGAATTATGGACTCACATCCGGTAAGACCTTTCAGGACCTTTATCCATTTATCCATCTATAGGGTGGCACTTGGTGATAGCGTAACAGACGAATAAGTGATTCCCAACCCCTGAGTAATAGGTTGGGGTTGTGCCAGGTAGAGGAATGCCTTTCTACGCCTTCGGCCTCCAACTTGATATTTCTGGAAATCCAAGAAGACGAAGAGGGAGAAGACACAAAGGCGGAAGAGGAAGAAGACGAACAGCTGAGAAAATCCGTGATAGCATGGAAATGTGGCTTGCCTATGTGATACCTGTAATCCCTAAAACGGAAGTTGAAGTAGTGGCAGCTAATAATCCAAACATGGTAATCCCAAAGGTTAATCATTTAAACATGGCAATCATATAGTGCTACAATAATTTCTTAATATGATTAGGTAAATGTTAAAAAGTAAACAGGTTAACAGATGCATTCAAAAATACAAGGAAGTTATGAAGAGTAAATCACATTCATTGATTTGGGAGGATGACTAAGAATATGCCAGGATCTTCAATTGTTAGCCATCATATTATAATTTTAGATTAAAAGGTGATTAATTGTGCCCATCTCAGATAGGTATACACCTTTCGACGTAAAAATAATAGGAAACAATAACATTTTTATAAAAAATTTATATATATATATTTGGAATTAATAAAAATATATCTATAAATGCATGCAATTCATTAAATAATAACATTTACATAAAAATATATATTTTGAATCCATAGAAATAGATCTATAAATGCATGCAACTTCTCCAAAGATGAGTCTATGTAAACTATTTAAAAATATTGTCAAAATGAAACACAATGACAAATGATTTGAAAATGATGAATTTAATTAATTGGTTTATGCAGTCCCAACCACCGCCATGTTTTTTAGGACAAAATAAAATTTGACATAAACTCATTAGATAACATGGACATATGATACTTTCCCTCCTAAAAATTTTAATTTTACATAATGTGTTTGCATCCTATGACATTAGTGTTTTATGTACAATTACTAATATTCATTCTTGTAATCATGTAATGAAAATCATATTATTAATACATATGTTTTATCAAATAACAAATATACCACTACCATTTGTCCTCCATAATTAATCCCAAGAGATCCTTAACTAAGTGATGTTTTCCATATTCCCTTTGTGATCCTATTTGATATTATAGGGCCCTTTGCATCATGAATAATCCATAAAGCATCAAATATAATGGTAAAGACATTATTTTTCACATGTGGGCCATATTAATCCCTAATACAATCCCTAGTGTGTAAGGCTTATAATGACTAAGGTTCATTATAAATGTCCTCTGTGATGTTTTCAAACCCAATGCATGATGACCCATGAATTCTAAAATCCCGCAGCATGCCCTAAGGTAGTTGTTTTCATCCTCCAACCATGACTATGGCCTTTAAACACATCATTGGAAATTGGAAAAACTCATAATGGTGCACATACCATATCCATGGAATAAATATTCCCTTTATAGGGCCTATGTGGGTTTGGGACCATATCTAGGGCCCATGAGACATTAAACCATATTTTGAGATTTATGTTGGTGTTCCTCCTCATGTCATGTATATCGTCTCTAATACCCTTTTATGGAGTGAAAAATATTATAACATCAATATTATCATACTTATTCACCAAATATTACCTTCATAGGGCATGTATGGTTGTTTGGGATCCTATGCATGACTCATGAGCCCTAAAAACATCTTCCAAGCCATATGATGTTAGTGTTCCTTCTCGAACAATCATGTTGACAAATTTTTTTTGTTACCTTGCAATAGTCAATTTTAACTTATGAAAACATCATGAAGTGGTTTATGGAACAAACAAAAGGGATCCTGCATGAAGTTGATGGTTAAAAAAATTGGCAACTAGGAATACATGGTCTTTGAGTGGGATACTAGTGCCATCATGGAGGTTTTGTGCACTAGGTATGGATCTCAACCCCTTGACCATGGTCTAGTGAGGAAAACAAGGACCTTATGCTCTATGTGAACCTTCTAAGTCTTATGGGCTAGGAACAAGGCCTTGAACCAACACTTAAGCACTATAAATAGAATTTTTGGGCCTCTGAGTGGGAGATAAGTGCCATTAGGAGTTTTGCACTCACGGGGTGACTCAGGGGACTTTATTTGAGTGGCTAATATTGTATAATCAGAGTGCCCAAGGATTTTTCAACATGGTGAATCCATTTATGCATTCAGAAATGCAATTTAAACAACATGAAAGTGAGATTTCGTCCAAATTTATGTCGTCGGATTCTGAATTAAGCAATACATTTACATTAGTTCCATTGGAAATCCAAAAATACAATTACTCAATCATCTTTCTCTTAA
>ML777754.1:29336-56131 GCA_009831015.1 Picea engelmannii | reverse complement strand
ATGGACTGGTAAGGAACCTTCTCTCACACATCTTAAGGTATTTGGTTGCGATGCATATGTTCATGTTCCAAAGGAGAACATGACTAAGATGGATAAGAAGGCTGAAAAATGTATCTTTATTGGATATAAAGATGGTCTCAAAGATTATAAGATTTGGAACCCAGAAACTAAGAAGGTAGTGTATAGCCGAGATGTGGTATTTAGAGAAATGAAGGATGTTGTTAAACATGAAGTCCTACCAAGTAAGGAAGAACTGGAGAAGATAGAGTTTGATTTAAAGGATGATGAATCAAATTCTACAGAAGAACATGAATCATAAGAAGAAGATCCTCATACTCCAGTATTGAGGAGATCAGATCGAGAAAGAAGGCTATCGAAAAGGTATAGTCCATCTGATTTTCGTTCAAATTTTTCTTTGTCTATTATTGATGATGATCCTAGAACTGTCAGGGAGGGAGTGGATTCAGAGGATGGAAATCTCTGGAAAAGGGCCATGGAAGAAGAAATGACATCTTTGGATAAGAATGAGGCTTGGGATCTAGTCGAGTTGCCAACTGGAAGAAATCCCATTGGCAGAAAATGGGTATTTAAAAAGAAGATGAATGCAGAAGGAAAAGTGGAGAAGAGAAATACAAATCTCGGTTAGTAGCAAAGGGTTATTCCCAGGTTGAGGGAATTGATTTTGGTGAGATTTTTTCTCCTATTGCCAAGTTAACCTCTATAAGATTTATGTTATCTGTTGCTGCTGCATTTGATTTTGAAGTAGAACAGATGGATGTGAAGACAACATTCCTGCATGGGGATCTGGAAGAAGAAATTTTTATGAAGCAACCAGAAGGTTATGTTGTGAAAGGAAAGAAGGAGCTGGTATGCAAGCTGAAAAAGTCCCTGTATGGTTTAAAACAATAACCAAGGATGTGGTATAAAAAAATTGATACTTATATGATGGGACTTGGCTTCACAAGAAGCAATAAGGATCACTGTGTGTATTATAAATTAATTGTTGATCATTTGATTTATTTGGTCTTGTATGTGGATGACATGTTGCTGATAGGAAAAAACAAGGAGATTATCCAGGATGTGAAAACTCAGTTGTCCTCTAAATTCGACATGAAGGATCTTTGTGCTTCAAATTTCATTTTGGGCATGGAAATTAAAAGAGATCGAAAAAAAGGAAACTATGGTTAAATCAGAGAAAATATGTTGAGACAATATTGCAGAGGTTTAATATGCATGAATGTAAATTGCTCAAGGTTCCTATTCCTGTTGGTGTAAAGTTATCTGTGGATCAGTGTCCCAAGACACATGAAGAAGAGGAGGAAATGTCTCATGTTCCATATGCGAGTGCAGTTGCCAGTTTGATGTATGCAATGGTCTATACTAGACCGGACATTGCACATGCAGTGGGAGTTTTGAGCAAGTATATGTCAAAACCAAGGAAGGAGCATTGGACAACAATAAAAAGGGTTTTCAAGTATTTGCGTGGCACTGCTAGCTATGGATTGTGCTATTAAGGAAGACCGATATTGGACAGAGTGGTCAATATACATGGCTTTGTGGATGCAAACTGGGTTGGAGATTTGGATCGTAGGAGATCTACAAGCGAGTATGTGTTTAACTTGTTTGGAGGAGAAATAAGTTGGATGAGAAAAAGACAGGTTGTAGTGGCACTTTCAACTACAGAATCTGAATACATGGCAGCCACTCATGCAAGTAAGGAAGCAATATGGTTACAAAGATTGTGTTAAGGTATAGGGTTGGTACAACAAGCTGTAAGGATAGAGTGTGACAGTCAGAGTGCAATTTTTCTAGCGAAGAAACCTGCTTATCATTCAAAGACAAAGCACATTGATTTTCAATATCACTTTGTGAGAGACATGATTGAAGAAAAGAAAGTATCACTGATGAAGGTGGACACTTTGAAGAATGTTGTAGACTCATTAACACAATCTGTGAGCACTGAGAAGTTCTCTTGGTGTAGAGGATCCATGGGCATTGTTTCCCTGGATTTTTTACTATGTAACCCTGTAACCCCTTGTATGCAAAGAAAATAACAAGTGGGAGAATGTTGGGTATGTGTTATATTCTTTGCATGAGTAGTAGTGTCATGTATTTAGGTGGTTTTTCGGCACATGGTTTTTGCTGATGGTTTTCTATTTCCGGTTAAGGAATTAGGGTTTTGGACTAATCCAGGTCATTGGGTTAGGGTTTTGGATGTCGCTGGCTCCTATATGTATATCGTATTGTAAACAATGTAACAATATGAATGAATATAGAATATGTTGGTTTTCCCGGTTTGGGTTTCCAGGGGAAAAATCTCTGCGTAATGTTTGTATTTGCCATTGTATCTTTTTTGTTCTTTTTTGAATATCTGTTTGCAGTAGATATTGTACAAGGTTAGGATTTACAACAAGGCATTTTGGACGAGTGGTCGGTAGTCTACAAAAGTTATAGTTTATTAACAACTTGTCACCATGAGACAAACTACGTATTGCATGCACAACAACAAATATGGATCCTTCATTTTCATAAAGAACTCTTTGTTATTTGAGTGTTCCTCAAAGGAAAAAATTGCACTAAATAATGAGGCCTTGCAACTATTTATGAACCCTGTGATGTTCCCATGGGTTCATGGATGACCATCAATATATAATAGGTTTTTCCTATTAAAGTTTACAGAAGCATAATTAGTCATGCACATTCTATACATGTAAATGTTATGTTTGTATTTGACAATATTCAAGTAATCAGACTAACTATAAACATGACCAAAAAATGGAATAAGTGCCACTGATTGTTTGGAAAAAATGGATACATGTGAAAGGATAAACAACCCAAGGTTTTCAACATCTATTGTAGACTTGGCAATCATATAATTATTACCACAAAAAGAGAATTTGGTTCCAACATCAGACACATGCATGGACGACGGCTAAGTGCCATACAAAGCTCAATCGTAACAGGTTTGGTATTTACTTTGCAGATGGATAGGAAGAGGGAAGTCATCGCTACCTTCCAACAATTGAACAGACTTTAGTGTGTATTAAGACATTTTTTGCTTTATCTCATACAACTTTTTTGATCTCCTAGTAGTGATGTTTTGGGTAGTATTGATATCATAGTTTGGCTCATTATAAGAACTCTACATTGAGTCAACAAAAGGAGATGAGTTGGCTAATTTAGGATGAAACGTAATTGATTTGGCTTCCAAATTTTCAAAAAAAGAGCATATGGAAGTGTTCTTATGTTTTTTTTTCTATATCACCTATTGGATTATTGACCGTAGTAGGAGGTACTAGACCATCAACTTTAGGTAGTCAATCATTAATATAATGAGACAATGTGACATGTCGGGGTTTTTTCTTCAATCCTTTACATTTTGAACAACCACATACCGTTGGCGTGTCATAAAAGAGATCCAATTCACGATGTAATATCGTTGACCCAGGCTGCAGGTTACTGGAAGATGACATGTTACAATTGGCAGGGAAAAGCAGTTGTCCATTTTCATCAAGCATTTGCCTGTGGTATCTTTTCCTGCTAAGAGCTTGCGACGTTTTTGCAGTAGTGAAATATCTTTCTCGTTTGAACTCGATCCTGATTTATGATCCTACAAAATTCAATGAAAAATTATTCAAATGCACGTGCACAAATGACATAAATTCAATCAGATAAATGAATTATAAATAAAATACACACTTACCTCAAACAACATGAGAGAAGTTGACAAAATTGCAACGATATGGAATGAGATGGGATCTGAAGTATTGGCTGTTTGATATATTTTTTTTAACAAGAACTAGGAAATATATATTAAAAAGTGTGGATAAATCCACTGTAGTACAAAAATAAGGCCATGAGAGACCTTCGAGAAGTAAAATTTTTGAAGCTTGGAAATGCTAAAACAAAATTTATGATCATAGAGTTTCCACCTTCCCTAGATATATTTCATCTATTGTATTTCCCAGAATACAATCTATAGAATACTTCGTTTATATATAACGAAAAACAAAACATAACATTTGAATTTTACAAAAACTCAACTACCCGGTTCCATTTTGGTCTTTGATTGTCCCTGCTTCTCCCAAATTGAGTCTGGACAGGGCTCGTTGAGGTTCGGGATTTCGTTGATTGTGGCTAAAGTTACATTCTTGGATGCTCCATGGGTGCTTTCTGGTGTGCTTGGCTGTTGATGATTTCGTTCCATCTGATCCAATCGACTCTGCATTATCTCCAAACTGTTGCATTGCTCTTCAATCTGACTCCTCTGAGCATAAATTTCATCTTGCATCCTTTCAATAAGGTGCTTGCGTTGAGAGACGGTTTCAAGTTCAAAATTTAGAGTGGAGCTGAGCGCTCCCATCTGAATTCACGTCCTTTGGAATCCAACACATTCCGCCTAAGGGTCTGGATGAACATAACCAGCTAGAAATCCCTTGACACCCTGGTGCACTTTGATTCCTATGGATATTTTCCATGCTGCAGAGAATTGAGTTTCCTGTGAATTGGGAAATTGTTGGGCGGAGTAGAATTCAACAAAGGTTGCAGGGAAAAGGTATGGGCGAAGCAATGAAAAGGCGGAGGGCGGTGAGAGGGACAAGGAATAACGAGGGGGAGCTTGAAATCTCAGGGTAGAAATTCGTTGAGAGACAATCGACACTAAACAACCTATGTAATTCAGAGGGAGCATAGGGTGAGAATGGCTTACCAAAGCCACGAATAGAATTTTCCCCAGCAAGGACGAGCACTGACCGAGATTTCCCTATGTGACGATCAATGTCGAATTTGTGTCAAACATATAAGTCACAAACACTACCTAGTGCAATGTACTTGAAGCCTTCATATCTGCGAGCTTGAGTCTGGACCTAACGTCATCCTGGCTAATCGTCTGCACGTCTAGGTTATTGCATGCACGATCCATATGCATCAGAGCCTTCATCCTTTGATTTCCCACAAGCTCGATTGAACATATTAACTGACCACCCGAAACCATAACGAGGTCGACGTATAATCTGTTAACCCCGACTGTCCTTGGCTAATGAGTCATCGGCATTACACTTGCCACCTGTCTTCTCCATCGTTCCCCTCTTGCGTTGGCCACCTGCCTGCTCCACTTGTCCCCTTTTGCATAGGAGCTCCAAGTGGCTCCTCCTCTAGCCTTTGCACGCTGGCTCCTGGTCACGTGTAGAATTATGCTAGGGGGGATAAGAATTCAACACCCTCCACCCCTAAGGTTCCAGGAGGTCTCCCTATGGCCTCGTTCGCCAATTTTTCTGTTGCCATGTTATTTTCCCTCAGAATGTGAAAGAATTTTGGCTTGAGGGACCTTGAGTCTACACATATTCGATCAATAATTCTTTTTAGACTCAATTTTTTTGGCTCGGTTCCCTGGACCATCATCCTTATGATTTTCTTGGTGTCGCCTATAACATTCAAATTGGAAATTTGGCGGGTCTTTGCTATCTGGAGTCCTTTGAGTAATGCATAAGCCTCTGCTTTATTATTGGTGTCTTTCCTGATATTCCAGTAGCAATTTAATATTCTTTTTCCTCTGGGTTCGTAGAGAACCCCCCCCCGCACCTGCCTCCGCTGTGTTTCCCTTTGAACCGCCATCAAAACAAAGTGTATGATCAGGTTGATTTTGAATCCAATCATCTATGCTATGAAGAGTATGAAGCTGCTAGGGAAATCTTTGCACTGAGTGAGAATTTTTACCAAAGTGAAGGTTGAAGCTTGTGATGCAAACCTTCTTCGGGATACTCCAGTTGGACGAATCTTCTATGTTCATATATTTAATGCTCATAACCTCTAATAGAAGTGTTTTGGCATTTCCAACGACACTTCGGGGATTTGAAATTTTTCCTTGGAAAATTTGTTTGTTTCTTGCTAGCCAGATCTTCCAACAAATGTACTTGGGGAGGGACCTCCATAATCTTTTGAATATTGGTTTTCCCCGAAAGGTGCCCTTGTAGTATTTTTCCCAATTTCCCAAGCATGGTTTTAGATAAGAGGGCCATCTTATTTATTGAGTAAAATATCCATAAGCAACGTTCCAGATTGTTGTCAAAAAGGGGCAATCCTAGAAGAGGTGTTGGATGGTGTCTTGACTATTTTAGCAAAGGGGACAGATGAAGGGACCATGGAAACCTATTTTCATTAGGTTTTCATCCGTTAGGATTTTTCCATGTGCTAGGGACCAAATAAATATGTTTGTTTTGGGAAGAGCATCTTGGATCCAAACATTTTTCCATTTTGTTGAAGTTTGGATCACCCTTAAAGAGGAGAGAAGAGTGTTGTATCCTTCTTTTATTGAATACCCATCTATTCCCCAACCACGACTGCCTGGAATATCTATGAGAATAGGTGTTTCTCCTTTAAGGGTTGAGATTAAAACTTGAGTTTGATTGGACAATTGAGCGGGGATGCCTCCCAGACTCCACTCCTTCCAGCGACCATTTTTGTTCCATATTGAGATATCGAAGAGAGTGAGTTTTTGCTCGACATTCAACCATCTTTCCAAGTCCCCAAGTTCTTCTTTGTGGGAGGTGATATCAACTCCCAAAATCGGATCTTTCCATAGCCTGATCAGTTTTCCATTTCTAGGGATCCACGAGAGATGCTCCTTAAAGAAGGGGATTGCGGCTCTTACGAGTTTCCAGATTTGTGATCAAGGTTGGGAATCATGTGTATTGTCCATGCATCTGTTTCTTCCTCCCAGCCTATATTTTTTTTATTATAGCCATTTTCCACCATTGCTTTCTTCCCGACACTGTCCTCTAGAGGAGATTGGCTCCCATTTCTATATTTGTCACTTCGAGGTTTCAGATTCCCAGTTCCCCACTTTTTTTGGGTGAGGATACTGTATCCAAGTTCATTAGATGAAATTTTTTGGAGTTGGATTTTTCTCCTTTCCAGAGGAATTTGCGAATGAGTTGGGCCATGTCTTTCAGAGCTCCCTTTAGGGACAGGAAAGAGGAGAATTAAAAGAGGGGTAGGGTGGATATAACTGATTTTATCAGGATCACCCTCCCCACTAGATTGAAACACCTTGACCCCAATGACTCCATCTTATCCCTGGATTTTTGAAGAAAGAGGTGCCAATACTCACTAGGGAGCATTTTAAGCACATAGGTAGTCCAAGTTATTTGAAAGTTTTCCAATCACTTGAGATGCCAAAGCCCAGAATTTGAGCGATCCCTACTATGCTATTAGTTGAAACATTCCACACATAGATTTTTCCTTATTTAGGAACCCACCCAAAACTAAGAGGAAGGTGTCTGGGACTTGATTTATTCTTCTTGCCATAATTTTTTAATCTCCACTCAAGAGAATTGTATCATCAACAAATTGTGAGTGATTGATATGTTTTAGACCCTGAGCTATTTTGATTCTTGGAATTGTACCGTTGATGCTTTCTCACTCCAGCGTTCAATTGAGAGTCTCTACCATGATCACATACAGAAGAGGGGAGAGTGGGAAACCCTGCCTTAGTCCTATGGAGGCCCTAAATAAGGGAGATGGTCTTCCATTTAAGAGGGGGGTGATCCAAGGGGACACAATACAAGCTCCCGTCCAGGATAAAAACTCTTGATTGAACCCAAATTTTTTCATAACCATGAAAATAAAATCATGTTCTACTCTATCAAATTCATTTGCCATATCCAATTTAATTTCCATACCCGATTCCCCCCGAGATTTTCTGGAGTGGATTGCTTCTTGCACTAGAATAAAGTTGTCCCATATTTGTCTTCGTGCCACAAATCCTCCTTGATTAGGAAGAATTAGAGATCTGAGAAAAGGATTCAACCTGTTATCAATGATTTTGGCCATGATTTTATAAGATGTATTACAAAGAGAAATGGGTCTAAATCTATCTAGGGTAGATGCACCATGTAGGAGTTGGTGGCTCCTCCCACATTTTTTTAATTTACGCATGAATCTTAGCACTCTGATGAAATCCTGCTAGATTATGTGCCAACATTTTATATAGAAATGAAGGGTGAAACCATCTGGCCCCAGAGCTTTATCCTCATTGAATTGATTGATTGATTTTAGGATTTCTGCTTCTTCAATTTGTTGGTTGAGTTTAAGATTGTCTTCATCCAAAATTTTTCTTGGGATATGGCTGAGAAGAGAGTCGGTGAGGGATGCCTCTGATCTTCTATTTGAGGTGTAGAGCTTGAGAAAATGACTAGAAGTTTGTTGTTTGATTTGGTTGAAATCCTTTATGATTTATCCTTCCAGAGTTTTGATTTTAGATATTTGATTTGGCCAAAGTCTGGCTTTTGATTGCCTGTGGAAAAGGAGGTATTTTGGGCCCCTGCTTTCAACCACAAACTTCTGGATTTTAGTCTCCAGATGATTTCTTCTTCATTTAGTGCTTGAATGTACTCTTTATGAATTTTTTTCTCAAATGTTATATGGCTTTGTTGGACTTCTTTTGTCTCCATTTCTCCTTGAATCTTTTCTAGCTGAATATTTTTTTCTTTAACCTTGTTCTAGATCGGGATCGAGGAGGTTTTTTCCCAAATTTTGAGGAGTCCTTTCACCAACTTCATCTTCTACTCCCAGATGTAGATTGGAGAACCTATGATCCACTAGTTCCAGAATTGTTATATAGAGGGGGGGAATATGGTCGATCCATCCATAAGGGGTTGAATCTGAAGGGGATAGGGCCCCAATTTTTTTGTGGTTCAAACAATAAAGAGATAGGTCGATGATCCGATCCTGGACATGGTAGGATAAAAGAGCAGGCTTTGTCTAGGTGGGCAAGGAAAGAGATGATTATTAAAAATAGATCAAGCCTAGTCGCAATGTGACTTGGTCCCACTCTTCTGTTGTTCCAAGTGTACAATCATTTTGGGGGGGGGACATCGAAGAGGTCCAGATCCAATATTAGATCATCCATTTTTCCCCTGAATTGATCCATCATGATAGTACTCCCTCGTTTTTCTTTTAATCCTCTTATGGTGTTGAAGTCCCCGACAATAATAAAGTTTTGAGGGGGGTTTTCATTGGCCAGATCCTGAAGGGATCGCCAACATTCAACTTTTTCCAGATAATTATTTGGCATGTAAACATTTATGATTGAGTAGAGCATACCTGTGGCTTTCCTAGTTAGATATACCTTCAACAAGAACTGGGACTGCAGCTGCTCCTCTAGCTTGAATTCTTCTATGTTCCAAATTGTACCTATCCCTCCCGAGGCTCCTATGGAAATGATTTCTTTTCCTTCCCCCTTTTTCCATTTTCTTTGCATTTCTTGGAGGGTTTCCAGGTCCCTCATTTTTGTCTCCTGGAGTAGGAGGATTGAGGGATTTTCTGTTTTTAGTAATCTTAAACTTCTTCTTTTTTATCGCTGCTCCTTAGTCCTCTACAGTTCCAAGAGACAACTTTCATCATTTATCAGAGGGTTTTTCCCCCCCCGCCTTTAGAGGGATGAGATGTTGCTCCCTTATGATGGGATGACTTATTTTTCCCAGATTTTCCCTCTTTTTTTAGTGCTTCCTCTATAGTTTTTTGGACGCCTAACTCCTCTCTGTCTGTAGCCGATTCCCTTTTGTTTCTATGAGATTTTCTTCCTGGCGGTCCCCAAGGTCTTTCGTGTTACCTTCTGTTGGTAGTCCAACATACCGATTGTGGCTTGATTCTCCTTTATGAGGGGAGCTTGGGGGCCTTTCTCTCGAGCCTGAATATTTTTCTCCTTGTCCTTGTGGGGGGTTCGAGGAAGTTTTTCTAGTGGTTTTTTTCCTTTTTGGTTGTTTCCAATGATCCAGTTTCAGATATTTCTCATGGGTTTCCTTTCCTAGAGGGAATGTTTTAGAAAAATGTTCATATTCGTGACATCCTTTACATTTGAAGGGAATTTGCTCGTAATCTACCTGTTGAATATAAGACCATTTATCTAGATTCAACTGGATTGATTACGAGAGACCTTTTTTCAGATCCACCTCCACATAGAGTCTGACACAAGCTTGAAGTCCTTCTCATGGCTTGGCACGATCGATATATTTCCCTAGTGAGTTGCTGATATTTCTTAGGGTTTGATCATTCCGGCAGTGTAAGGGAAGGAACAACAATCTTACCCAGACATGAACTACTGAAGGGATATCATTTTATGGGTTGAAGTATGGAGTCCATATATTGAGATACATTCCTCGTGCACCAATGAAATATGGTCCACTTCGGAAAACCAGATCCCTATCCTCATTTTTTTCAAATAAGAAAGTGAAGAAACCTTTACCGCAAAAGGCTGCAGACATTTGTCCCTAGATAAGTTTGTGCCAGTTCAGTTCCAGCCAGTGATGCAAGGCTTTGGAGGAGGGACACAATCCTGTGAACTACCCTATTAGTCCGTTTTCAGGCATTTTAAGAGCTAGCGAGTGAGCCAAAGTAGGATGCACAACCACCTTTGGAATTTCTTCCGATTTTTTGACGAATCGGGAGGAAGCTGCCTTGTGGACCTTTGTGTAGGAGGATATTAGGGCCTAGAAGGACCGAAGATTCGAGGATGAGGAACTAGGGGGTGGATCCCCCCCCTCAGAGGGGGATATGATGGCCTGCACAATATCACAAGAGGAGCCACACGAAAACCCTAGTCTCAGGAACCCTAGCGCTCGAGCAGAAGTTTACCATTCACTATTGTAATTTAAAAAATTGAATGACGTGGGGGTGGGCTTTGATCCACTTATGTGTGGACGGGTCACGATACCATTTAATATAGTATCTCTGGGTGAAACCACACATTATACCACTACCTCAAGGTGCCCCCATGGCTCCAGGTAAATCCCTCAATGGAATTGAACATTGCCCAACGCTGAAAAACTCCTTGATTTCCACCATTGGATCGAACCTCTTTGGGATATTGGCCATTTGATATTATAACCTTATTTTCCTTGCATTTGAGCCAAGACCATCATTATCAATTTTTGACTTCGATATCAAAATTTATCGGTGCTTTTAATATATATATATATATATATATATATATATATATATATATATATATATATATATATATATATATATATATATATATATATATAGAACATCGATGCACCACACTATGAAATGCACTGAACCGTTACATATGTTAGAACCTCCAAAAACCAAAATATTCATAAATTTTAATAGCATAGGTTTGCATTTCTATTTTGTCGATAAAGTTGAGCACTAATCGGTAAGGCACATTGATTTGACAAAAAAATTAATTTTTTAAATATATAGTTTAATAAGTGTTTTTACATACAAACTGAAAAAACAAAGAGAAAAAAGAGAGGGAATTTAATTTTTCAAAACATATTTGTTTATAAATAAAACACTATTCATTATTTCATTTTTTTGGTAGAATTTAGAGGGAAGATTTGTGGAAGAGAGATTTACCACAAAAGGCTTTGGAGTGGCTGGATTTTTTTGAAGAGACAAATTTGGAATGGATCTATATGTCACATACAAATATGCAGAGAAGAAATTTCAGGTATATGATTTCATTCTACTGATAATTTCAATCTTTCCCTATTTGATTCAAACTATTTTCAATGCATGTTAAAAAAAATATAAGGATTTCATCGTTACCGTCGGTATTGGAAGCCATATCTTTCTTGTTGTTTCCCCCCCTCTTTTTTTAATAATAGATTTTTATAGGGTTTATTTAGTTGCATTTGGGGTGTTTGGTATTCGTTGCAATGGTACTACTCATTGCATTGGATCCCAAACCCTGTCAACCCTATCGTTGTCAGTGATTTTTTCAAAAAAAAAAATCGGTGGTACGTGATGCGTATTGTTCAGGAAAATCACCTTGGTGCACATGATACAGAGGTAGCGACCCGATGCTCACTTTATATAAAAGCGCATTGGGGCACATATATCTGGGAAAAGCACCGATTGGTCAAAAAAATAAACAATATTGATTTTTGTATCATATGCATACGGGTTAGCGATGCACAATGACTAATAATATGTATTGGTGCAAGTATATGTTTGACGCACCACTGTGTGTATATGTTTGACGCCCCGATGCGTTCTGTTTAATTATGCGTACCGAAATACTAGATTGTATAAAAATTTCATAATTTCTTTTTTTGATGATTCTTGATTTTTTTATATATACAAGATGACCTATAGAAGTTCAAAGAAAACAACTTATTGCAACATGATTTAAGTGATTTAAGTTTTATTAAAAAGTTAATATATTTGAAATATTTGTAAGTTTATTAATGATGTGTATTGGTCAATGCATGACATGCATAGCAAAAACTTGAAGAAACTCGATAAGATTGTTCACAATCTTAGTGCAAAAGTGTGTGAAATATTTATGGAAATTTTGCAAAGAGAGGAAATAGGTGGATCGAAAGGTAATCAACATTAATTTTTTCTTTGAACTTTACTAAAATGAATTTCTTAACATTAATCACTAACAAGTTTTAAACACTTGATTTCACATTTTTTTTTAATGTTGTGTAGGGATTGATAGCGAGGGAATGGAATCTTGTCCTAAGAGGACAAAAATTGTTAAGGATGTAAATGATGATGACAACTTGGTCATCAATTCATTTAGAGTAGTGCTTGAAGTTAATGACAGGGGAAAATTGTTTTATAGATCTTTGAGGGATATAGTGGAAAGAACATATAAACGTAATTTCCACTTACAATACAAAAATCAATCTAGTGACTCCAAGAATCAGGTTATACATACACTACAAGAAGCATTTATGGAGCCATGGTTAGTGAGACCTGTGAGACTTGCAATAGTAAAAAATTACAATAACAAAAAAGACTCATATAAAAGGTATTATTACTAAACATGTTTTTCTATAATATGTTCCAACAATTACCAAATTAATTTGTTTTGCTATATTTACTTTCATGTCCATTTAAAAAAAAATATTATTGTGCTTTTTTGTTTTTTAGGAAGATTATGAAAATTCCAAGGGACAAACAAGGGGAAAGCCAATACATGTCGGTAGGGATGTCCAAAAAAGTGTACAAGGAAATGGTAAAAGAAATGAACATAATTCATCACAGGAGGATGCATCCCAACAACAACGTGCATCAGAGGTATGTGATCATTCATTTATTCTTTTATGTACATTGAAATTATTTATCATATTAAATACCATTTTTTGATTGTTTTGTTGCAGAAAATAAAAAAAAATGGAACCCAATCAACACATAAAACAGGACGACAAGGAAGAAAAGATTTGATCGCAAAGTTTGTGAGTACTTAAGTTTTCATATTTGTTGTGATCTTTATATTTAAATAATTAATTTACACCGGTCCATGGATGTCTTCTAATAGGTGCTAGCATACAAAGAAAATCCAACCGAACAATTGATCAACATTGGGTTAACTAAGAGTTCTGAGTATATGTTGAAGTATCAAGGTTTAATTGAACAATTTGTAAGTAACTATGTTGTTTAACTTCCCTTGTTTTATAATTAATGGAAGAATAATAAACCTTTATATTAATTATATCGACTATACTTTATCATGACATATTAAACATGCAGGAAACAAAGTATGGAGAGGAGCCAACATAAGATCTTTTGTTACACGACATCAAGCAAAGTTTTGAAAGCATCTGTATGGTTTATGAATCAATCGTTTCTATGGTACACTTTTAGATTTATGCAATAATGCATATTCTACTATATTATAAATGTAGATTTACTTTTTACACTTTATTTCTATGTTTGTAGATGGAAGATGAGCAGTTGGAATGTAAAAAAGAAGTGATCCAAAATGGATTTGAAAAGGCCAAAAATTCAAAGTTCTTGGATTTGAGCGACACCAACGCCATTGCAAAGAGATCATCATAATATTTTTGGAGGCACAAACAGATTGTAAATATGACATCATATACGAAAGTTATCCCATTCTGAAGTTCTGCATAAACAGTAAAAAAAAGTCAAACTAGTCAAAGGGTGACCTGGTAGTGGCATAGTTGGACATGTGGAATTTTGTGGGGAGGACACATGGCAATGGAAGAATTGGACATGTTGCAGTATCAAAGTACATGTGGCAGTGGATGGTGACTAGGCAGGTGATTGTGTTAATGTGATATGGAAATGTTATATTTATTGGCAATTTAATATTGTATGGTTTAAAAAGACCGACCAAGGCACGCCCAAGATCACATATTATATGCCTTTTCAAAGTCGTGTTACCACATACAACAAGGATGCGTGGCAGCGCAGTCCCTGCCAACAAGGTTACAAAGTAAATTGTGGAAAATGGGGTCGAATTATAAATGACGGAAGTGTTCGGTCAAATTTCGTTAGCGATAAGGCGCGACCCCCGGAGCAAGGTAAATTGTGGAAAATGGGGTCGAATTGTAAATGATGGAAGCGTTTGGTGAAAAATGTATATCACGAAAATGTTGTGTTCAACATGTATATCACGGAACATGGGGCATAAAATTTCGTTAGCGATAAGGTGCGACCCCGCGGAGAGATAGGAAACTGCAGGGAAGATGTGACAAGCAACATGAAGCACAGGTGGTATCTATGCAGTAAATGACGCTTGGCATGTAGAGAACCATTTATTTTTTGAAAGTATATAACAAAATACAATTTGTTGATAGTGGAAGAAAAAAATTGGAAATTTATCCATGTAGAAAATGACGCTTGGCATGTAGAGCACCATTTATTTTTTGAAAGTATATAACAAAATACAAATTTGTTCATAGTGGAAGAAAGAATTTGGAAATTTAAATGGTTTTATTTGAAATATGTCCAAAAATAAAAGTTTCTTACATAATAGTGGAAATTTTGAAATATATAAAAAAATAAAAGTTTGTTATATATTAATGGAAATTTCATTGTGTTTGTCATGTAGAATGGGATTGGGGCTCCCGCAGACCATTAGAGAAATATGTACAAGAAACAAGACTGTAGAAAGAAGATAGAGTGCAATACCGGCAAAAAAAATAAAATTGAAAGGTATACGTGTTTTCCTAGACATTTCTATTTAAGAAAGTGGAATAACTGGGTTGATAAACAAAGTAGGATGAAAAAGTAGACTTACAGTGATGGTACATATGATCCCTTTGGCTATTTGCTTGCGGCTATCGTTTCATTAATGTCGTTGACTGCTGCTGAAATCTTGGTAACTGCCTGTTGCCTTTCGTCGGCAACCTGCTTCAATTCCCTTTCGAACCATTCTTCAATGTAGTTTCTCATTGGGGCGACGTTTATCTCATTCCAAATTTTTATGTTGAAAATATCGTTTTCTAATTCTCAGAAGTCGATAGAAAGATTAGACAGAGCCTGATGAATTTCCTCATTTTTTATTGAATAGTCGACTAGCTAGTGGTCGACGTGATCTTGATCATATTCAAGGATGTTGTAAAACTTTTCAAGAGACAACGCCTTAAACATATCAACCTGTTTATCGAACTCTTGCCTAGTTAAGGGCAAGGAGTTTGCGATTAAGTCGGGGTCTTGGAAGTCGTTGGTCTTTCGGGCTAAGTCTATTCTTGACAACCTTGTGAATAATTTATCTTTCTTAGATATGGATTTTTCACATGACTGAACAATGAGATGCAGGTTCTTCACTTTTTCTTTCCAGCATGCATTTAATTGACCGATTCGGTTTTTGGATGGAAGATCGTGTTGTCTTCTTTTTGTTTCTGTCATATTGTTGACAATGGTGCCAAAAGGAAGGACCATCTTTAAATAGAAATTTTCTTCATCTTTTAACTCCGCATGCAAATGTTCGAGCAAACTCTGTGCCCTGGTTCCAAGGGAAGTGATGGTTTGTGATGTTTTCCACGCCTCGATAACCAGTTCCATTATTTTCTTGATATTATTCTCCACATATCCTCTATAGGATGCGAGGAGGCTGGAGGATGCTTTTAAGTTGGCTGCAGGGGTGGCAAGCATGGCTATTGCCAAAGGATTTACAAGCAATGGCATAGGAATCAAAGCTTCTTCCAATTCCTTGACCCGGTCCTTCAGTCTGGCATTCTTGGCCTCCATGCCTCCAATGGAATCATGAAGTGCATTTTTGATGACATTGTAAAGTTGATAGATTTGGGACGACCGCATGTTGGGAAGGTCAACCTCTGAGCGAGATTTTCCTTTGCTATTTTTTACATCTTTTTTCTCAATTATCATTTTTTTGGATTGGTTGTCGAAAATAGCGCTCTGGAACACGAAGGATTCATCTTCGTCAAAATTTTTGGTATCGGATATGTCCATTGGATGGCTATGTTGGATGGAATCTCCAGGCTGATCAAGGTAGTGGAGCATGCTATCCAGATTAGTGTCAAGTTCCATGTTCTCACTCTGAATTTTCGGCTCTTCCGCCTGTCCAACATTTTTTTTTCTCTTCTTCTCTACTGGAAGCTTGTGAGAACTATCAATTTTAAAGTGAGGAGGGTCGTTATATCCTCCTCTATTTGAAGAAATCTGAGTTTCTTTATTGTTGTGGTGGGTCGTTGGAGCGATGCTTCGAGATGTCGTACTTTTTGAGTGTTATTTGCCGATTGAACACTCTTGTCACCGAGGCCTTTCTCTTGTTGCGTGTATATTTTTGTGTAGCATTGCACTGTGTCTAGGTCATCGGCATCAGAAGAAGGAGCGTTGGCGCCAGTGTCTCTGTTTTCGGGCATGTGTTTTTTGAAAAAGCAATCATCGAGGCTAAGTGTTTGTAAATGGTGTCGAAAAATATTATCGGGGTCGAACCCTCTTATGATTTTAGCATATCTCAGGTTGAAGATGCTAGAATGCACTGCGAATTCGTTAATTTTGTTGACGTTTTCCAACACGAACTCCCCTACTTTCCAAGGCAGAGGAATGAACTGTTTTTTTTTTCTTCTTTTGCAATAGATGCAACCAGTAGTTGTATTGTCGTGCTACTTCTGCAACAAACATTATGTTCGTAATGTGACATGGAAGGAGAGCAGGTTTTTCCATGGAGCCAAAAGTTCTTATCATAGTGTAATTATCCAAATGTTCAAGTGCCCCCTTCCTGTCCAAAAAACCGGTTGCCTGTTCAGATATTCGGGGAGCATCTTATCCGAACAACAAAACTTTGAAAACAGACACAAAGCCATTAAAAACCTCATAAAAATAGCGGGTTCTTCCACAAGACTTGGTACCGGAACGTTACTGGGTTGAATTCCCAGTTGACATTCTTGGACAAAGATAGTTGTGGAAACTGACAACAATGCATTATCGCAAAAACTAAGTAGGATGACATATAAGATTTTTTCCCCCTTTTGAAGCTTGACAATTGGGAACAAATTTCATGGGAAATTAATTTGCCCCAATAAAAAATGGCTTGTTCGTTGACTATGAAATACAAAATATAAAGAGCCATCTGGGAAACAGTTGTTGTGGACTCATGTCCCGTTATTCTTGTAAACAACCAAGCAATTTCGCAGAATGGATTTCTAAATTAAATAATCTACAAGCTTGTGATATCTTCAAGAACTAGAATTGGGTCTTCCAATAAATGGGGCAAGAGTCCAACCCGTTATTATGCTTTACTAGGAACTGTTTGAAATCTTGTCCTTTGAATGTCAATGTTGGCTCCAACAATATTAATATCTGGCGAAAGACCCGAGGTGATAAAGAAACAAAAGAGCGGTCCCATAGTGGAATAATTATTTTGTCTGAAATAAATTTATTAGCGCACCAAGAGACCAGGTCCTTACAGTCAAAAACCTCAGGGACACAGCCTGCACGAGCAATCCCAGAGGTCCAAATTACTTGGTTCTCTGCGACAAAGGTTGAGTAATAAGAATATGTCCTGGACTAGTGGAAGTTCTGGTCCTTGCACCCGAAGATGTTCACTGTATCTCCACAGAACTACTGTTGAGATGATGCGGTTTATGAGAACGATGGTTGAAATGAACACTTAGAGGCGATAATGTAACTCTCCGCTAAATCTTAATTAAATGGTTATGAATGGGAAAGCTCCTCGAGCCTTTCACTGATTAATGACAATATATATGGGTGGTGCATGATGAACTATGAGCAGTAAAGCTTACTTATTTCATATTGAGAAATGCGAAGGTGGTGGGTACGACAAAGAGAAATTAAGGATTGGAGGTTTCGTGAATGTGCCAAGACGACGACGTGCGAACGCCATTTCATGATTTTGAAATCAACACTCGAAAGGGATAATATAACCCCACGCAAATCTTGGTTTAATGCCCATTAATAGGAGATCTCCTCGATCCTTTCACCCATCAATGACAATCTATATGGTTCCTGCATGATGAGCTGTTAGAAATAAATGTTAGTAATTGCATATTTAGAAACAAGATATGTATATATATATAAACAATTTTTTTTTCTTTTATTATAGACAAGTGCAAAGGTCATGGACACAGAGGAGAGCAAGAAAAGAATGGAAAGGTCTGAAAAGCGGTCAGACAAGATTGAAAAAAGGGTTACGGGGATACTCAGGAGAGGCAAGTGTTCAACGGTCAAATTTTATGTATCAAATTTTTTTATTGTAAAATGTGTAAAATGAAAGAGAGCATGATGGGGAAGTTCAATGGCCGGTTTGTATATTTGCGCAATTTCGGAAAAGTGGCTAAGTATGGAATAGGGAAATAGTTGGGCAGACTCATTCTCGGAAGCGAGGATTGAAGTTTTCATGAACGGACCAACCCAACGATGCATAAATGGCATTCCATGATGTTTGAAATTAACGCTTGCTAATTGCATGCCTAGAAATAAGATCTTATACATAATTGGTCATTGCTAATTGCAAAAGGGCGAGAGCACAGGAAACAACGATTAGGAACTGAATATTTCTTGAACCTGCCAAACGGACGATCCGCGAAAGAAATTCGAAGAAATGGCGAAGTATGGAAAACAGACAGATGGGCTTCAAAATGGGGTGACAAATGTTCCACAGAGGATGTCAGGACCCGAGGGTTAAATTGTATTTCTTGGAAGTTTTCAATGAAAAATATATACCACGAAAGAGAGCATGATAGGTGGACCGTAATATAGAAGAGGGTATGGTCTAATTATGGTTGTAAATTTGTATATCGCAGAAGTGATGGCACTGTTCACAGGCCATGGAATAATAGAAGTCCAATCTAGAGCTTGCCTACTGGGAATTCGCGGTTGGAGAAGCGTCTGGGTATGGAATGGGGAAGCAATCGGTCGGTGTCGTGATATAAGAGCACAAGTGCAAGCGTGAACCCGCAAGTCTGCCCACGCGTGCAACCAAACATTTTCGAAAAAATGAATAAGTGACAAGAAAGATAAAGTTCAGGGAAAAGAGAAACGAAAATTTGGCTAAGTATAGAAGACAGAAAAGAAGGGCCAATATATTCACATCTGTAACAGATATCCCATTTTTTGCCAAGATATATAATTGGAAAGAAGTGCGAAGGTGGCGGGCACAAAAAACAACAACTAGGAATATGATCCACGAGTTTTCTTGGTTCTTAGTTGTATGCTTCATCTGCCAATTTTTATATCGCGGAACTCCGAGTCATTTTTTTAGCTTGTCAGTCCGCAAGTCCGCTTGTCAATTTGTATAGTGCGGAACTCTGGGTGTTGTTTGTAGGACACAGAACTATAGAGGAAATGCTTTGCCCTTTAATATAGCTTATGTGACACAAATGTGGTATGGCTTGTTTTTATCACTTTTCCATTCGTAAACAATGACAATCTTGAGCCCACCAACCCTGGAGCCCATGTGTCAATTTGTATATCGCGGAGCTCCAAATGCTGTTTGGAGGTCATGGAAAAATAAAAGTGCAATGTTGAGCCAACCAACGCGCAAGTTTGCCTGTCAATTTGTATATCGCGGAACTCTGGGTGCTACTTGTAGGACATAGAACAATAGAGGGCCAATTTAGAGAAAGGGGAAGCGTTCGGTGGAAACACGTGAATCTGCCAAGCCGTGCAGTAAGGAATTTTTGGAAAAAAAAATGATTAAGTAACGAGGAAGAGAAACTACAGGGCATACAAGAGTGGGAAAATAGAAAGGTAGAGTGCAATTTTCGTAAGCGTGAATTGGTTTCAAAGAAGACATATTATTGCAAAACCATCATTTTCTACTAATTGTAAGCAAATGATTTGTTGAAGATTAGATTTTATTGCAACTTGTTCGTGCAAGTATGTTCTTGATACATTCTTCCATGACTAACATATTAACTTAAGTATTAAACTTCATTTTCTACTAATAGTTTGCAAATGCTTTGCTGAAGATTAGATTATGTTGGAGTGTGTGGGTGTAAGTGTGTTATTGATACATTCTTCCATGACTGTAACATATTAAATTAAGTATTAAAATTCTTTCATTATGGGTTGTTAGCATTAAAAATTAATAACTGTATGTCTGGAAACAAGAATGACGATTTTGCTGGAACACTGTACATTGGTATTGCTATGTTGTATTTGCGTTACAAATAGAATTGAATGTTGGTTTGAAATTGTGTAATCCATTTAAAACAAAAAATGGATTACACAATTTCAAACCAAACAAAATATTTCAATGTTGGTTTGAAATTGTGTAATCCATTTGTGTAATATTGTTTTAAAATATTGGCATGGATTCATGGTTGCGTTGTTTTAAAATATTTTGTTTGCGTTACAAAAATATTTTGTTTGGTTTGAAATTGTGTAATCCATTTAAAACAAAAAATGGTTGCGTTGTTTTAAAATATTGGCATGGATTCATGGTTGCGTTGTTTTAAAAGCCTGCTGGATTGACACATTACATTGTCATATAATTGTTACATGTTCCATCTTAGAAAAAATAACTTAAGTAAACACAATATCGAAGAAATACAAGACCACCGAACCATGCCAATGAGAACAAGCRTTAAATCCTAAAAAGAAGCAACAACGAAGACARGAAGGCAATTTTTTTTAATAGCAAATCCATTTAAAAAAARAAGAAAAACACCGAGTATTGTACATCTATCCCTAGAAATTGGACCCAGTTCTTTGGGCCAAAACATTGAACATATATGCCACAAACACAAGCACGAGATCTGCACTATGCAGGATCCTTGCAGTTTTCTCCTTGATGAATCATCCTGTGCTAAAATTGATAGTTTTCAAAAGCTTCGCATGATGAAGAAGACGAAAAACGTTGCAGGGAAAATGGAATAGCCCTTAACTGAAAGTTAGGACACAACTAGAAACCGCCTCTGCACAGTCGAAAAAACTTCAGGGGCACAAGTTGCATGTGCAATTTCAGAGGCCCAAATTAGTCCATTCTGGGTGGACGAAGATGACTAGTAGAAATATTCATTACAGTAGTGAGAGTTGTGGACCTGATTCCCGAAGATGTTAATTGTATATACAGAGAACAGGACAATAGTCCGGCAAGTGTATAATTTTTTGGCTTGAAATATATCTCTCGGAACATCAACATATCATTTCTTTACAGTGAAACTCTTCCGACCAAAACAAACTAATTTGGACCTCTGGAATTCCTACTTTCGAGCTGCAAAGCAGATATTGCGTTCAACATCGATTTCTTTTTTGAAACTCCTTTTGGCGTTGTCAGCACTGCCATCACTGAGACGGGAAGTTCCGCCCTTTGTGGTTGATTTCAATTTGGGTGCAGTAATGGGAACAGTCTTTGCATTGCCATCATCCATTGTCGTATCATCGCCCATCATATCATCTTCTTCTGGCTCATAATCCATGACATCAACCTCTGGGCCAACGATCAATGCAACTAGCCAGGTTCTTAGAGCAGGCAAGGTTGCCTTGGAATTCTTTGGTTTGAAATATATCTCTCGGTGTACCAAGGGACCATCTCCTTTTTTTCTTCTGGGCATAAGGAGATGAGTAGTAAGAATATGCCTCAGAATAGTGGAACCTCTGGCCATTATGCACGACTATGTTTACTATATATGGACAAAACTGCTGCCACAAGTTAACGAGAATTTTCGTTTGCTCCAGACGATGTTTGAAATGAAAATTGGGGAGGGATAATATAACCCTCTGCAAATTATGGTTTGATGCGTATCAATAGAATATCTCCTCGAGCCTTTCACTGATCAATGACAATCTCCAGGGTTCGTGCGAAATGAGTTGTTACCATTAAAGCTCACTAGTTGCATATTTAGAAAAAAGTGTGAAGGTCGCGGTGACGACGAAGAGAGATGAAGAATTAGAGATTTCTTAAAGGCACCAACCTACCGACGCACAAAAACAGATTGCATCATGTTTGAAATGAATACTTGGAAAGGATAACACACTTCTCCGCAAATCTTGGTTTAATTCATAGTAATGACAAATCTTTTGTGGCCTTCCGGACATTAATGACAATCTTAACGGTTCTTGCAGGAGGAACTACTAGCATTAAAGCTTAATTATTGCATATCTGGGAACAAGTACGAAGGTAGAAGTTTCCACGAAGCATTGTACATTTCGTGCACCTGCCAACCCGTGAAATGGATTCCAATAAATGCCCAAGTATGGAAAACAGTCTGGCCGGTTACGAAAAAAAAAAGGGCAGAAGATATACCCAGGGTAGAAAATCCCGCATGTAGACATTTTCCGAAAAATGACTAAGTAAAGAAAGGGAAAGCAGAGAGAAGAGAAAGCAGATGGCAATTTTCGGAAGCAGGAATTGGTCTTAACAGTAACTATGGATTGCATTAACATGTTAACAAGTTCTTCAATGAAGGAATAGGTGCAACGAGCGATGTTTATAGCAATCATTTTTTGGATGTTTACGTAAAGTTTCTGTACTATTAGCTTCACCGCAAGCATAGAAACAACAAATTTGAAATTTAATGTCCTCTCATTCATATGATTGTTCCATTATACTTCACATAGTATATATTCTTTTATTTCAATTTGTTTGCTAATTTGTGGGTCGCGGAAGTCAGGGTGTTGTGAATCCACCAACTTCCGCACCTATAAAGTATGAACATGAGATTTTATAGAGCATGTATGGATCTCACATTCCATACTTAGATACTTTTTGGATCATGGGTTCTCGGGCTGGCGGGCTCGAAAGTGGGCCTCTAGTGTTCTGTGGCCTACAAATAGCACCCAAAATTCCACGATATACAAATTGACAAGCGGACCTGTGGGCTAGCTGGGTCAACATTGCACTTCCATTGATTCGTGTCATACATTGCATGAGATTTTATAGACCATGGACAGATCCCTCATTTCATACTTAGCCACTTTTTGGATCGCAGGTTCTCGGGCTGGCAGGCTCAAAATTGGGCCTCTGTTGTTCCGTGCCCTACAAATAGCACCCACAATTCCGCAATATACATATTGACAAGCAGGCTATTTGAATTTTAAGGGTCTCATGTTGATGTGATAACACAATTGGACTTGGGCCATTTTATATTCGTTTATTACAATATGAAATGGTGTAGTGGTCGGTTGGGCTGGTGATATAAAAGTAAGTGAAATATGAAGACGTGAATCCGCCAACTTCCGCACGTAGAAATTTTTCGAAAAACGAGTAATATATACTAAGTATGTACTTTTATAAAGTATGGACATGATATTTTTATAAAGCATGTACATATCCCTCATTCCATACTTGGCCACTTTTTCGATCGTGGGTTCTCGGTTTGACAGGCTCAAAATTGGGCCTCTACTGCTCTATATCCTACAAATAACACCCAGAGTTCCGCGATATACAAATTGATAGGCGAACTTGCAGACTGGCTGGTATGTACTTTTATAAACTATGGACATGAGATTTTATAGAGCATGTACGAATCCCTCATTCCATACTTATCCACTTTTTGGATCACGGGTTCTCGAGCTGGCGGGCTCAAAATTGGGCCTCTATTGTTACGTGCCCTACAAACAACACCCAGAGTTCTGCGATGTACAAATTGACAAGAGGACTTGCGGACTGTCTGGCTCAACATTGCATTTATATTGGTCTGTGTCCTCCAAGAAACACTCAAAATTCCACAATAGACAAATTGACAGACGAACTCCAGGACTGGCGGGCTCAACATTGCCATTGTTTACGGATGGGCATCCCTATCAACTATCTAACATTATAAAAAAAACATGATTTTTGAATACTAAATTATTAATATTAAATATTGATATCGCACAATTTAATTACATAAATTATCAATATTGAACCAATCGATCCGGTAACTCGCCTATTCGGAAAAACCGCGAGCCAAAAAGTTTGTACAATATGAAACGGGGAAGCGGTCGGTCAAGCTAGTGATATAAAAGTAAGTGAAATCTGAAGACGTGAATCCACCAACTTCTGTACCAAGAAAATTTTCGTGAAATGAGTAATACTACTAAATATGTACTATAAAGTATGGACATGATCCCGCATTCCATACTTAGCCACTTTTTGGATTGCGAGTTGTCGAGCTGGCGAGCTCAAAATTGGGCCTCTATTGTTTCGTGCCCTACAAATAGCACCCAGAATTCTGCGATATACAAATTGACAAGTGGTCCTGCGGGTTGGCTGGCTCAACATTGCACTTCTATTGTTCTGTGTCCTCCAAACAACACTCGAAGTTGCGAGATATACAAATTGACAGACGGACTCTAGGGCTGGCGGGTTCAATATTGCCATTGTTTACGGATGGTAATCCCTATCAACTATCTAACATTATCTAAAAAAATTATTTTCAATACTAAATTATTAATATTAAATATCGATATTGTACAATTTAATTAGACAAAAAAGTTTGTGCAATTTCAAACAGGAAAGCGGTCGGTCGGGTTGGTGATATAAAAATAAGTGGAAATTTGAACACGTGCATCCGCCAACTTCCACACCTAGAAATTTTCTGACAAACAAGAAATACATACCAAATATGTACTTTTATAAAGTGTGGACATGAGATTTTGTAGAGCATGTACGGATCCTTCATTCCATACTTAGCCACTTTTTGGATCATGGGTTCTCAGGATGGCGGGCTCAATATTCAGCCTCTGTTGTTTCGTGTCCTACAAATAGCACCCAGAGTTTCGCGATATACAAATTGACAGGCGGACTTGCGGGTTGTCTGGCTCAAGATTGCACTTCTATTGTCCCGTGTCCTCCAAACAAAACTCCGAGTTCCGTGACATACAAATTGACAGACGAACTCCAGGACCGGCGGGCTCAAGATTGCAATTGTTTACGGATGGTCATCCTATCTAACATTATCTAAAAAAATTATTTTCAAATACTAAATTATTAATATTAAATATTGATATTGTACAATTTAATTACACAAAATTATCAAAGGATGTTAAATACAATTTAATTAGACAAAAAAGTTTGTACAATTTGAAACAAGGAAGCGGTCAGTCGGGCTGGTGATATAAAAGTAAGTGGAAATCTGAACACGTGCATTCGCTAACTTCCACACCTAGAAATTTTTCGAGAAACAAGCAATACATACCAAATGTGTACTTTTAAAAAGTATGGACATGAGATTTTATAGAGCATGTACGGATCCTTCATTCCATACTTAGCCACTTTTTGGATCGCGGGTTCTCGGACTGATGGGCTCAAAATTCATCCTCTGTTGTTTCGTTTTCTACAAATAGCACACAAAGTTCCACGATATACAAATTGACAGGCGGACTTGTGGGCTGTCTGGCTCAACATTACACTTATATTCTCCTGTGTCCTCCAAACAACACTCGGAGTTCCGCGACATACAAATTAACAGACGGACTCTAGGACTGGCAGGCTCAAGATTGCGATTGTTTACGGATGGTCATCCTATCTAACATTATCTAAAAACATTATTCTCAAATACTAAATTATTAATATTAAATATTGATATTGTACAATTTAATTACATAAAATTATCAAAGGATGTTAAATCACTAATTTAAAAAAAAATGAAGGAAACAAAATGAAGTTTTTTAAAAATTCTATCACCGTAAGCATAACAATGACCAATTTGAATTTTAAGGGCCTATTGTTGATATGATAGCACAATTGGACTTTGCACAATATACATTCATTGATTTCAAATTATTCCAGGAGATTAATTTTACTAAGTTCGTCGATCAAGGAAAAATGCTAAAACATGCCACATACTACATTTGCATCACAACGCCATAGAAATCATCAGGACGATTTGCAGGCTAGTTGGAAAAGAAATTGCAATTATAGTGTTCTGTGTCCTCCAAACAACACTCAGAGTTTCGCGACATACAAATTGATAGACGAAGCATACAACCAAGAACCAATTAAACTCCAAAACAAGCCACATACTACATTTGCGTCACAACGCCATAGAAATCATCAGGACGATTTGCAGGCTAGTTGGAAAAGAAATTGCAATTCTAGTGTTCCGTGTCCTCCAAACAACACTTAGAGTTCCGCGATATACAAATTGATAGACAAAGCATACAACTAAGAACCAATTAAACTCCAAACAAGCCACAAGCAAGTTTCCACAAGGTTCCATAGAGCAGGACGCATCGACCTTTGCATCAAACAATTTGATATACAAAGAAAATACGTCGTGGCATTCTTTTCTCTTACATCTGGTATATGTACCCACTAGAAAATAACTGGGGCCATGGGATATATGGGGTTTGTTGCCATGCTTCTGACTTTTTGACCAATCTTATGCGCATGCAATCCCAAGTAGTTGAGTCCGATGAACATTGATATGGATGTTGAAGAAATATTACAAAGACACATGAGGTATTTTCGTTTCCTGCCAAAGTTTGAAAAAAAAAATTCCCCTTCTTCACCTGATATGCAAAATTGCATTGTCCTCATTTAAGGTAAATTTTTTGTGTATCCGAAAGTCGCGCAACATGTAGACATTGCTTGCCTTTTTTTGTAGATATGTTTCATATGACAATTATGCCAACTTAGGAAGCACATTTTGTAA
>ML777753.1:1364870-1375305 GCA_009831015.1 Picea engelmannii | reverse complement strand
TTTGACAAAACGTCACTTCTTGGCTAGCTAACCTGCAGACAACAATTTTTATATAGGTGACGTCATATGCTTTGATCTCTTGTTTATGCATACAACGTTGTGACACTTTTCACCTATCTTAATAAGACATTGAGTTATTAGTTCCCTTTCTAAGCTGATTTGCTAAAACGTTCCACTCAAATTGTCTTAATTTTGACCTAAATTTATGCTTGACGTCACACCTTTTGCAGCAACATTATATACTGACGCAGCAACTTTACATGTGTGAGCTAATTTGAGATATCTATTACATTGACATTTAATACAAGGACTTAATTGTGAACGTTGGATGCTTTTATCTCTATTGCTTTATTGAAGAAGTGATATAAACTATTTGTCTCTTTTAAGCCATCATTGACTTCGTCAATAATAGCATTGATACTTTGCTCATATATGTGTTAAAGGATAGTCATTGATATCTTGAAGTACTAACCCACTGCAAGCATATATTCTAGTTATTTGTCTTGTCTCGCAAACAGGTGCATCATCAGTGGATTTCTCTCCTTGACTATCTCTTACTTGGCTGCAATCTGTGAAAGGGAACCTATTGTCTTGATCCATTATCCTTAGCCCTTCTTGAACCCAGATTGCATAGGGACGTCTCCCTTGCACTAGCCCTCCTAAATAGAAAGAGCCCCCCATCGAGGTGACAGTGGGTGGGGAAGCTCCTGTTACGTCGGTTTCAAGCCTTGACTCAAGCCCTTTTAACCTTTCCTACAAACCGTGCGATAACATTGCCCAAGCTCATCAAGAAACTGTCAATTCTTCCATACCAAGTTCTAGGAGCTTGCTTCAATCCGTACAGAGCCTTCTTCAACTTGCAAACATGAGTCTTTCTGTCTTTAACTTCAAACCCTTGAGGTTGTTCTATATACACTTCTTCTTCAATGACACCATTTAAGAAGGTTGTTTTCACATCCATCTGGTGTAACTTCCACTTCATCTTTGTTGCGAGAGCTATGATGGTTCTGATAGAAGTGTATCTAGCCACAGGAGAAAACGTCTCTTCATAGCCAATGCCTTCCTTTTGAGAAAAGCCACGAGCTACAAATCTTGCTTTGTGTTTTTCAATACTTCCATCAGTAGCATGTTTTATCTTGTATAGCCATTTGGAAGATACCACATCCTTTCTCTTCAGTTTGGGAACTATTTCCCATACATCATTCTTTAGAATGGATTGGTATTCTTCTGTCATGGCATCTGCCCATTCTTTCTTTTGAATGGCTTCCTCAAAGCATGTAGGCTCTTTCTCTATGAAATCACACATCAAAGCCACATAACTAGAGAATGGCTTAGGCTTCTTGACTTGTCTCATGGTTCCTTTTGGGGCACCATACTTCTCTCCATCCTGAATAAGTTCCCTCGCCCAGCTTGGCTTTCTCTTGTGAGAGATCGTCATCTGGGGAGTGATCCAGATTATTTTTGGCACGAAATGAGAGCAGAGATATAATAAAGAAATGTACAGAGGTAACTCAGATATCCAATATTATAACAGAAATGTATCAAAGATGCAACCATAAACACAGATATATAGTAATACACATTTTTCTATTAATGAGCGAAAATGTACAAATACTGTAAAGTACAGAGTGAAAGACTCGCTAGAATGGTGGTAGCTTATCTTTGAGAAGAGATGTGACGGCTACTCGCATCCGTGAGAAGATGGTTTTACAATGAGGCTCCAAAGGCCTTTTTATCATAAAGAAAATCCAAAACCCTAACCCCGGAAGATGAAAAGCCAACAGTTTTGTGGACCACGTTTTGGGTAGTTTGGTGTATCAACTTCTGGGGGGCGTAACTTTGGCATACGATCTCTGTTTGGGGCGTACGATAGCTCGTTGGAAAGGTATTGCCGAGGAGATTCATTTAGGGGGCTCAATCACAGCCTTTGGCTATCATTGAGAAGCTCGATCCCAAAAAACCTTCATTTAGGCCCTCAAAATGGCCTCGGAAGTTAAAAACTGCTAAAAATAGTAAATTACCAAAATTGCTAGAAAACCATTTTGAGCCAATTGGAAAAGGTGGGTGGCCACCGATATCCACCTGGATTAGGGAGGTTCTTCAGATTCTATCATATCATGATCTTCTTGAATCTCATCATCAGGGGAAGCTGTGACTTCCCTCACTGGTTCTATAACTCTGGGAGCTACAGGTTCTTCATATACTTCTTCAAGCTGGCATCTCCTTGATTTCTTGAGTGTTGCATCTTCATCAAAGGTTACATCTCTGCTGATCTCAATATGATGGTAACCTGGTATATAAATTTTGAAGGCCTTTGAGACCTCATAGTATCCAACAAATATTCCCTTCTTTCCTAAAGGGTCTAGCTTGGTTCTTCTTTTTTTCGGAATGTGTACAAACACTGGACAACCAAATATCTTGAGATGGCTTACTTCTGGCTTCTTTCTGGAGAACATTTCTTCGGGGGTTTTGAACCCAAGTGTACAATGGGATAATCCATTTTGTACATACACTGTTGTTCTTGTTGCTTCTGCCCATAAGTGCATTGGAAGATCTTGATCATGGATCATAGTCTTCACTGCTTCTATTATATTTTTGTTCTTTCTTTCTGCTACATCATTTTGTTGAGGATTGTAAGGAGTGGTGAGCTCCCTCTTAATCCCAACATCTTTGCAAAAACTTCCAAACTCTTTTGAGGTGTATTTTCCTCCATTATCTGACCTGAGTATCTTGATTTTTCTTTCAGGGAGATTCTCTATCAAGGCTTTGAATTCCTTGAATTTTCGAAAGACTTCATCTTTTGATTTCAAGAAGTAAACCCAAGTCTTGTGAGAATAGTCATCAATAAATGACACATAGTATACATATCCACTAAGAGAGGTTGATGGCATTGGGCCACATACATCTGAGTGGATGAGTTCCAAGACTCCTTTTGCTTTACTCTCGCTCTTCAGGAAAGGATTCTTTATGTTCTTTCCTTGTGCACATCCCTTTCGCACACCCTCATGATCAACCTTGAAGTCTGGTAGACCTATAACTGCTTTGCTCACATATGGTAAGGCCTTGTAGTTGATGTGAGCTAGTCTTCTATGCCAAAGTTCACATGGACTCTCGGTGGAGTAATTCAAGGCTGCATCTGAGTGACCTTTTAATTTATATAGGCCACCTTCTTTTGTTCCAATAATAAGTGCATCTTATATGGTTTTTCCTTTAGGCCACATAGGGACTTCACCATCTATGAATGCAACCCTGAAGCCTTTCTTATCTAAAGCTGAGATAGAAAGCAAATTCTTTGTCAAACCTGGTACATATAGTACATCCTTCATCTTCATTGGGGTCCCTGAATCAAGTTTGTAATTGGACTCTCCCACTCCTTTTATAGGGTACTGGTAATCATCTCCAAGTGTAACTTTCTGGGGAAAGTTCTTTTCGGCAAGGCGAGAGAGAATGTCTCTCTGACCTGTCATGTGCTTAGAAGCACCACTATCTATGAGCCAAGTATCCTCTCCAGGTGACACTAATCCTGAGAGGGAAGAGATTAAGACATAGTCTTCAATATTTTCTTTAATCATCTTTGTGGGTGGCTCATCATCTTCAACTGTATGGGCATGGTGCCTTTTGTTTCTCTTCTTGTATTCTTCCCCTCTGGCTGGACAATTTTTAGCAATATGTCCCATCTTATCATAATGGTAGCATTAGTAAGAGGAGAAATCTTTTTCTCTTCTTTGACCTTTCTTAAACTTTTGGAATCTCCTTGGAGGGTGAGATTCTTTATTAGGGTGGTTGAATCTCTTTGGGGATTGAGATTCCTTATGTTGATGGGTCTCCTTCTGGAAGTGAGACCTCTTCTTTCCTCCTTTAGCATGAGCAGCTAGAGCTTGATCTTCATCTCTTGATAGTACTGCTTCTCGGTTGGCTACTCTTGCTTCTTCTTGAACACATTCTTCCCATAAGCTATCAAAGTGTAGTTTCTCTTTTCTTGCACAGATGGTTTGGATGAAGGCATCCCAAGGTCTTGTGAGACCATTAAGAGTTGTCATTATGAGTTCATCTTCATCTAGGTTGTGTCCAATAGCTTCTAGTTGTTCCTTAAATTGAGAGATTCTAGAGAAATAGTCATGGACTGTTTCTCCTTTCTGCATTCTTGTACTTTTGAGTTGGGTTCTTAGATTCATCTTTCGATTAATATTCTTTCCTTCATACATTCTAGTTAGGGCATCAAACATCTCTTTTGGAGTGTTCTTAGAAGCCAATTGAGGGATCAAGTGATCTTTAATAGAGTCTGCAATGATTCTTTTGGCCCTAACCATATCCTTCTAGTACTTTGCTTTGGTTGTAGCTTCTTCGGGTTCCGGTACATTTTCCTTTATGAATTTTGCAAGGTCATTCTCTTCAAGAATGAGTGCAATCCTATACTTCCAGGCACGAAAGTTTTCCACACCTTCTAACTTGTCAACAAGTTTGGTGCTTGCAGACATCTTGACCTAGAGCTAAGAAAATGACCAAAAATTGAAAGTGCTCAGAAATTAAATCTGAACTTACCAGGAGGTGTGCTTGGCTGAGGTGAGTAGGTTGGTGCAGTCAATTTTCTGAAAATCCAAATTTTACCCCTTGAAACTGGACCTGCGCAAATCTGGACTGGTACTTCTGGTACTGGTTCTGGTTCTGGTTTCCAGGTTTTTTGGTACCAACCAAAAACTAGGGTTTCACTTCTCGGAGTTTCTGGCCACAGAAAAGGTGCGCTCAAGCTGCCAATAGGTTTGTTGGGCTAGGGCGCACTTCCCTAGGTGGTTTTTAGGCTAAAATTCTTCTCCAACAAAAAGCCCTAATTTTCTTGTACGACAATAGTGACGTTTTTGCTTATCCAGTGAAAGGTGCTCTCTTCAGCTTAGCTCTGATACCATGTTAATTTTATAGTTGCTATTAAGTTTCTTTTCAATTTACTAGATAACAATAGCATAGGTAGGATCACTTAGAGAAACACAATCACAAGATACACAACATTTATCCTAGGAAACCCTCATGGGGGTGAAAACCCAACAAAAACTTCCTTAATATAGATTGTCAATACAATGCCAAGATAAAAGACCAAACACTAGAGAATAACCAAGACTGAGCAATACGCCTCTCTCTCCTTCCGGCAACTGCAGCTTCCTTCAAACTTGCACACTAGATGAGTGACTTGAGTGAGTGAATGAATGAGGCGCTAGCCTCTCTTATTTATACTAGCTGGCAGGCACTAGAGTGGTGTCTCTTCACTAGCCAGGGCTGACCTCTTCACTTAGTGGCTAAAACCACTTTAATTAGGCCTAACACAAAGCCCGACATGATCAATCCACAAAAGGGGATTGATCTATATGATAATAACTCAATAATAATTAGAATACTCTTTGCAGTTACAATATTTCAACCAAAACGAATACCCACAAAGCATATAATGCCTCCTAGAAGAAAAGAAAAGGGGCCATAATGGCCGGCTGGACTTGTGAACTCTGAATTTTGAGCAACTCCTTGCTCAATCTTTGGCGGCTCAACTGCAAGTCCATCCTAGTGCAACTTGGTCGATATCACAACCCACTCTGAGTTAGTTGCATCAATTAACACATTCTATCTCCCCCTGGTGTCTTGTGGGTCAGATGGTTAGAGTGAAGATGGTCGTTTCCTACCTAAACATTCCTTCCCTTAGCCCCTAGCTTACAGATATCTTCGAGTCTGTCAGGTACAGGGGATTGATACTTGCCATGGAAGGCTGCCTTGTGAACTGTAATGCGGGCTGCTTAGGAAGAGTTACCATTTCTTCCTCCTTTTAGTTTCTCAAGCTTTTGATATGGGTGCGTTGTTCCCTCACCCTTTCCTTCTTTAGCCACCGCTCTATTACTTCTTTCTATGGGCTGGTTTCCCTTTGCTGCTGCAGGTCATCGTCCCCTCCATCTTTGCCTTTATTTCTACTCGTGGAAGCACCATGGGATGCAAACTGCTGCCTCTTCTCCCTTTCACCCTCCAAGTCCCAGAGCAAGATCCTTCCCCATCCCTTCATATCTGTCAGGTCTGGCTTCATGCTACTGTCCTCCGCCACTGAATTCCTTCCTGTGGATCCCCTCTGGTCAAAGTTTCAAACCCTTCCTGCAAAGCTCTAGTAATCATTTTTCCTTCCCTTGCCGTTGTACTTACTTCTGAAGAAACCTGTGCAGTTCCTAAAATGGCTTCCCTCTCTCTGTTAATTATGAAATAAACCCTCTTCCATCTCTCCCTAATGTTCCTCTCCTCTGCTAGGCCACCATCAAATCAGCGCAAAGGCTTAATCAGCCCAAAGGCTATCAGTAACCTGTTATCACACAAATCTGCACAGGCACCCAAATATGTGCTCAGAAACGACATGCAAGCTCTGAAAAGCAAACTGCCAAAAATAGTAGTTGTCATGAAATGGCTTGCATGCCACACGGAACAGGCTCATTGGCATCGTGAGCTTGTGAGGACGAAGAATATATAAGCCTCTCTGATACGTGGGCCTTGGAACTTTGGCTCCTGGAACAAAACAAACTACTGAAAATAGCAATTTCCCAGACTCTAATGAAACTGACTCTGAAAAATAAGCTCTGATCACTGTGGATGTCTGGATGCACCTGTGATGGAACCAGCCTGATGGAATCTCACTTGAACTTAACTCTCCAGTTGTGCAAGCAAATCTGGGGATTAACATGATCCAAAGGCTGGTAATCATTATTGCGTGGAGCACTTGCCCTTCTTCCCCAGAATTTCTGAATGGAAGGCAGATTGACCGCCAGCCACTACCTTGTGGGGATTGGAGTTGTGACCTCCCCATTGGCAACATGCCTTTGGCAGATGGTCCCAAGTGATTGAGTTAACCCTTAGGGCTCTACACAAATATATATATATATATATATATATATATATAGAGAGAGAGAGAGAGAGAGAGAGAGAGAGAGAGAGAGAGAGAGAGATTTTAAAATTACAGAGATTAAATAGACATAGAAATGTAATTTTTTTGAACATTTTGAAAATAGAATTGTCATGCATCAAACATAGAAGAATACACCATAGATCATACATATAAAACCATGAACTATAGTTTTCTCATTGAATGTCATCAAAACGTATTACATAGATAAGATGATAGATGGGAATGCCAACGGAATACAAAATAGGGTAGAAGAATCTCATAACTCGTCGTCTTGGATCTCATATTCAAACTCTTTAGTATCACCACCACAGTGCCACTGTGCTCTCCTTCCTCCAACGTATCCACTCCAAGTGATGCATCTGCGGGTGTGGCAGATGACCCCTCAAAAGATTAACCATCATCAAAAGTGATCTCCACTAGGATTGGTGCATTAAATTCCAAGTATTGATACTTTGAAAAATTGACCAATGCCAACGCATGGGACATCAGCCATTGATCAGTGTTGGGACATGCCTGACCAGACTGTAGTATTCGTATGGGATACATGCCCTAATCAAGACACGTGTCTTGTGAGTGTTCGATACTCAGTTCATGAGTGTCCTGGTATCCGGAATGGGGATATGTGGCCTAAAGAAGAGTGTCCTGTGACTTAGCAGATTCTATATCACAAACTGTTGAGGGAAGGAAATTTCACTGTATGTATTACCATTATTTTGAGTGACTTCTAAGACATTCAGATTTTGTTCTTGGATTGCTAACTGTTTCTTCAGGATATTGCAATTTTGCATCATCTACAAAGGTGTAAGTAGTATACTTGTCCCCTTTTCCACTATGGACCAATTCTCTTTATTGCAGTGTTGAAATCAAACGCCATCGGGAAGCTCCTATAGATGGTTTGCAGAATGCTGAGGCTCAGTCACAGCCACAGCTAAAGGGAAGAATACAAATTACAACCCGCTGCCTGTGGATTGACAAAGGAAAACTTACTCAAGCACTGCAGAATGCAGCTCATGTGGCTTTATCATATTGCCGTTTAAATGCTTCAGTGTCTCATATACAGCATACCATTTCTAAAGTTCTGAGGAAGGTGGTGCAAAAGTACAGCAACAGAAGGCCAGAAGTAATAGTTATTGTAACTGGGGACACTGTTGAACAAGCTAACAGCAAAATAAAGTTAAAATTGCCCAAGAAAGATCAACTTTCACCTCGAAGGTCTTCGGTGGGTGTTTCTGCCCAAGATCCCTTGCAGAAGTACTTCACAAAGCTCAGAACTTCTTCAACTACTAATTCTGCTCATCGGTTTGCAAGGAGTGCTACTAGCACAGATGATACAGAAGGTAAGAAAAATATTCTGTTAATAGCATTCAGAGTGGTCAGAATCAATTTTTTTTTTAACTAAGTTTCTATTAAACTATCCAAAGAGCATTGCTAGTTCCTTTGAGAGAAAAACTACTCTAAAGTAAGGCTTCCATTGTCAATGTTGTTGCAGTTGTCAGTCACGAGGAATTAAGGTTAAGAAGGTACAATAAGGATCCTTCTGTGCCAAGGAATTTCTCTGTAAATGCATCAGAGGTTATATCTTTGCACAAATATTTCTTAGACAGTGACTCTTTAACTGGAGAAACTGCTGGTGGGCAAGCTAAAAGTGATACAAATGCAGTTGACCCTAAAGGTAAGCATTTTATCCTCTTCTGACTTTAGCATGTATCGAGGGGTTGTTTTTGCACTCCCACATTGTACCTTATGTCACTAGTTGTACCTTTTAGTCCCATTGAACTACATTTGTTCTCATGGGTTAGACATTCATAAATTACCTTATCTTCTTAGTAGTACCAGTGATTATTGAGTCCTTTTTTAACAAGAAATAATCTTTACTATCTGGTTGTAGATAAAGCATTGCCTTCCTTTTTTATTGTACTCTTTTTCTCTGCAAAACCAACTCTTATTACAAGATTACAATATGTACAATTAAGGTCTTTCATCCCTCTCTCGAGCCAAGCCAGGAGAGACAACATGCCTCACTGAGCCTTATAGTCAGCACCCGTAACATAACTTCTAAGAACATGGCTTTTAGCAGGTATTTGAATTTTGAATTGCTAGTTTATATAAAAGCCTATACTTGCTAGGTTTGAGGGTAGATATATATTGGATGAACCAAAGAAGGGAGAGAATTATCAATCTAATCTTTGACCAGAAGGGCAGAAAAACTGCAGAACACAATGTCAAATCACCAAAAAGGACTGTTATCCAAAGAAGGGTCTGGTTTCTGATGTACTTGATATGGGTTATTTGTTATGTCCTATGGGTTGTAGTCTTTTTGTAAGGTATGTCTAATGTTGTAATGGTTCTTCAGTCCTTGGTCCTGAGGTACAATAACATATTAACATCACACATTGATTAGCCCTAGTAAGTCCTAGGGTTAGTTCTATGCCCTCCTATCCCTCAGCATCTAAGTTGCACGAAACGGGGAAACATTTCTGAGTTTCCGAAACCAGTACGATACGAAACAGGCCCTCAAAAAATGGAAACACCGTATATAAAAAATAAAATAAATATATATATATATATATATATAGTTTTTTAAAAAATAAAGCATTATATTGCAATAAAAACATAATGATACACATAAATGACATTTTAGAAAGAAAACCATGTCCATATTAACTCCCATAGATGATGAATATCATTCATTACATGATGCAAGTAGCAAAATCCAAAATTAGCCTTTATAGATGAGGCTTTACATCCAAAATCAGCCTTTATAAATGAGGTTGTATGTGCTGAAAATGAAAAAAAACATGAGCTAAAGGCAACTACAATTACATATCAATAATCATACTGATCCTCATCCTCATCATCAAAAATAGAACAAGCTGCATGTTCAGCAGAACTAGAGCCTCAATGGGAAGAAAAGGCAACTTGAATTCCACTTCCACTTGCATCATCATCAATATCAAGAGCAGAAAGAGAGAGCTCTAAGTCAGGGTTTTTTGCATCCACATCCCACTCTTTATGAGGTCCACTTGTATATTCTTCACCCTTGCGAGACACAAGGCGAACGTTTGAATGCACATATACAAGATCCTCAGCCTTCTGCGATCCCAACCTGTTGTGCTTCACTGAATGAATGAAACCATAGGTGCTCCAATTCCTTTCTGTTGATGAAGAGCTTGCCACTTGTGATAGAATACGAGTGGCAAGGCTTTGCAAATATACACCATTTGCCCCATGACAAGTCCATTTAATCGCGTCCATGGTGCTTCTCTCCTCCAACGCTGACATGTCTGCAAAATCCTCTAATCCAACAGCAAAACAAGCAAATTCGTCCCTCGCATATGTTTGATGAGAAGATGGAAACAACCTATGGAAAGATTTTTTCACTCCTGTGGCCACCTCCTTGTCCTTATGTGGGGCCTTCCTCTTCCCATTGCTTAGAGCAATGAACTCCTCATCATAAAATTTGGGATTTAGAGCATGTGCCAAAGTGTGCAATGGAGTGTTAAATCCATTCCA
>ML777753.1:1297090-1308628 GCA_009831015.1 Picea engelmannii | reverse complement strand
GGTGGTAACCTGCGAGGAGGGATAACCTTAACTTTTGACCTTTTACTCTTTGCCTCTTCAAACCCCAGGTTACCGGGGACGTCTCCCCTGGGATAACCTCCCTAAACAGAAAGAGCCCCCCATCGAGGTGACATTGGGTGGGGTGGTTCATGTTATGCCAGTTTGACCCTTATCTTTAGCCTTGTGACCTAAACTAAAAACTGCGCGATAACATTTTGGCGCCGTTGTCGGGGAACACTGAGTCAATTCTCCTCAGAGGACAAACCTTTTCGGTAGGCCTTGCCTCAGAGCCTTATTTTACAAGCTTACCTAGTGACTCCACTAGGGTGTTTTCCCTTTTATTTGATGATTTCAAGCAAATCATCTGGCGACTCCACAAATAGCTAATGACGACTCGTAGTGGACGTCAGTGTATACCTGCATCTACTACTACGACATCCACAAGTCCTGTCACCCCTGTAAGTTCTCCCAAATGGTCTCATAAAGAACTCTTTGGTCCTTTAAGCTTACCTAACACCCAAGGGGGGTTACATGATCTACCCAAGAAGGCTGAGTCCTGGATACCTAAGTTCTCAAGGGAAGATGGCTCCTATGGAAACTCTCATTGGACCGACTTCTGTGATGCTTTCCAGTTTCACCAATCCGAACAAGAACATCCCGATGTCTTCTTAAGGCTCTTTGTGAGCTCACTCATCGGAAGTGCCAGAAAATGGATTAACAGACTCCCGAAAGGAAGCATCAAAAGCCCTAAAGACCTTGAACAAGCCTTCTAGAAAGATTGGTGTGAAAAAGAAAGCATGGATTCCCTTTACTCTCAATACACTAATATTTGCAAAGCCTCTAGTGAGGGCATTAGGGATTTCAATGATAGGTTCAGCCTTTTACTCAAAAAGGTCAAGCCTAGTTTCTCAGAAGAAGTTGTCCTCCAACACTACTTGAACTCGCTGGAAGGGGTTTTGCAGTTTACTCTCAAAGATCGGTCACCCTCGACTCTAGAAGAAGCACAAGACCTTGCTAGCAGGATTGAGCATAATATTGAGTTCGAAGACTACATCAATCAAGTCAATCTCTCGCACAATAATGACCCCAAGGAATCTAGCAATGAGGATGTCCCCGAAGCTGAGCCTAAGCCCCTAGAAATTCTTGAAGTAAGACTCATGCCTCCCAAAAGGAAATGGAGCACAACTTTCTCAAATACAAACAATGTTCTGAATGCCTCGATACAACATAAGTCATCCGAGGATTTGGGCATGGCCACTCAGAAAAAACATAATTTTTAAGATGCCTTGTTTGTCTTGGACACATCGATGTTGGAAGATCAAGATATGAGTGAAACCGATAAGTCTGAAGAAACTGATCCAAGCATTAGTATGTCCTATATCCTGCAAAGGGTTAAAAGGATTCGTGAATGTTAGAAATTTCTTTTCTAAAAAAGCAGAATTCAGATGACCAGTTATCTTTTAAGGGGATTCCCACACTATTACATACTGGTCATTCTGAGAGGGATGAACGAACACCCTTTTCAATGGATCCATACTTGTTTCAAGATTGTCCCACTTTTCCTTTGACAGGAGAAGACACAAATTGGGGTGACTCTCCTGATGATGCCTCTGATACCTCGAAAGATTCAGACGAAGATGGTTATCCAGTACAAAGAAAAGGTAATTTCGTTGAGTGGAACAAAGATCTTTTCAAGGACATAAAAGTTCCAAGCGCCATCATTGTGGATGAAAACCCTTGGTGTTTTCAATGCAGTGAAGCACATTGGGAACATGAATTTCCTTGCAGTAGTGGTGTCCATCAACAGGCAAACAATATAGACTACTTCATAGAAGGCCCTCAAATAAATATCATCGTTGAAGAGCATCAAGAGGCCATCAAAGAAGCACCCAGGTCAGCCAGGATGGCGGTAATAAATAAACTAGACCAGGAATCAAAAGAGAAGCTAAAGAAACAAGAGTTCCAGGTGTATAGAAGAAAGAAATTGGACCAACCTTCCACTGACCAAACAAAAAACCCACCTGTGGATGTAATCTTTCCTAAAACATCCAATACTGAAAGGGTTAATCTGAATTTTGACCTTGAAGGGGCATTATCCAAGATGCTTGTAACCATCCCTTTGAGAGAAGTCATCAAGGTGCCATCTATCAAAGAGTGATTTGACGACTTTTTCCAAGGATCAGATGGGCCATTGAAGGATGGAACTATTGGTCGTATCCAAAATGTACCTGTAACTACAACTTATGAGCAAAAGTCCAGTGATTCCATCAAAGATGACAAAGCACGTGACAAAACTGGGCCGACCCCTCATAAATGTTCTCCAGAAGATGTGCCTTTTGCAAGAGAGGAAAATTCGAATCAAATTAAATGGCCCACGAAAGAAGAATACCAACAACTCATGGATGAGCTCAAAGCTCAGGAATCAAAGACTGTGAAAATACTAAAGAAGGTGGAAGATGATGTACAAATCCATCCTTCACAGCAGGAAATCTTTATAGTAGAGTCCCACCCACCTCCCTCTACACAATACTCCGGGATTATTCAAGGAACAACTGATTTCAAAGTCAGAGAGTACAAGGAGGGAGACATGGTTTGGATGTGGGATGCCAATAAAGGGAAGCCTACTAATATCAAAGAAAACAATCGTGTTTGGCTTGGCCCTTTTAAGGTCGGAAGGAAGTCAGTTAATGACTCCTATTACCTGTCTACACTGGAGGGAAGAAGGCGCACAGTGCCCGTCAGCGGGCACCTCCTCAAACCCCACCGGGGTGGGGTAACTTGACTCCACAGGTAAGTATAGGTAGGTAGGCATTTTTTCGTGTATTATACCATCTGCATTTCATGTTTGTTTTCTCACATGCATTTTGATTGCTTTGTTTCATATGTATACATGTTATATTTTGCGGGGTGGCAATACCACCCCACCTTTTGTTGCTAATGTTTCTTTTCAAGTGTGAGCAGGTCTGCAGGTTTATGCCAGAGATGTTGAGGTTCTCATTCGCTCTACAGTGAGCACATGTCCCCGAGTTGGAGCCAGATGCTATCCTCGTTTTGTAGGGATAACTAGGAGATCATGTCTCGAGGCCCACAGGTCCTAGACATGGAGTACCGAGAGCAGGATTGACCTGAGCATGGCCCTGGATGGCCCATCTTTCTTCTTCTTCGCCAGACTTGTCCTGTTAGCAGCAGCAACTTCCATCACCATCGGATTGGACTTGCATTAGAAAAGACTCTTGCTTCATGAGGTAATTGGTCCAGGTATCATGGTATGTGTCATGTTTGATCATTATAACTTTCTTATATATGCATCAGGTTCCTTACATTTCTAATGACTGCGTGGATCTTACACTAACCCACTTGACCATTGTTAGGGGGATTAATGGGATGCCCTAGCAAGATGATATCCATGGGTTTTGGCTAGCCACCAGGGGGGATTTGCAAGGCCATCGTTCGCTCCCACCATACTATCACTTTACATCTTATCTCCCATACATCCATCCCATTCCCTTGGTCCAGGCATTAGGATGACCTACTTGAGGGGTTACACTTTTTCCTGTGGGAAGAAGGGGCTAAAGGCCCAGGGGGTAAAAGCAGCTGGTAAAAGATAAAATCCATAGGAAATAAAACCTAGAGATGTTTCGCCCAGGGATCCCCGAGAAGGCAATAAAAGGCCTCTCGATAAGAAACAAAAGGGACCTGAAGAAAATAACAAAAAACAAGATCTAACCAAGAGGATGGGAGGTTTCATCACGAGCCAGCCCATTATGTTCATAAGTATCTAGCAGTGTGACATTTCCATTATCCGGTCACCACGCCGGGGCAATGACCTTTGGTTGCATGGCCAAGGGAAAGGGGTTCTCATCACGAGCCATCCTTATCATTTCTGCGAAAATACCAGTGGGTAACACTGTCAGCTCTGGTCACCACGCCAAGGCAGTGTCCTCTGGTCAGACCTTGAAGTAAAAAGAAAGAAAAAGCAATAAATAAAGAATAAAGGCAATAAAGGGGCTTGGAAAAAGTGCATCCATGACGGATACAACTCACCTCCTACAAAGGCACCCACGGACAATACTTACCCCTGGTCTTCCCTATAACTGGACACTCCTTAGACCATATCTCTTCATGTACATGGCTTGAATGATCTTCTGTGGAAACTTTCATTTTCTTATGGATACTAGCCCAATAGGTTATTCTGTTTGTTTCTTCAACTTTGTATAGTAGATCAGTGTAATGTCTTTGATCTCTTAAAGGATATGCTAGGGGTTTATTGCATGTATTTGATAAATTTAATGATGAAATATGATTGACATTGCTATGATCCCAAGGACTGATGAGCCCATGAAGGGCGAAGTTTTTGATGTGCAGGACCATACCCAGCGGACAGGTACCGGTGGGCTGGTACACATGGGGATATGATTAGCTCGGACCTCCATGGGGCTGAAGAGCCCATCAGATGGTTGTTGGGATGGTAGAGACAGGACAACGTTATGATGAGCCTTTGCACGAGAAGACAGAAGGACGTTCCACCAGGACACTTTGGCAGAGCCTGACCTAGGGGGAATCACCCACTGCAGATGGGACGTTTGCCTTTGATGGACAGGACGTCACCTGGGAGAGTTGGACATTGTCTGGAGCGTGTGGTAGTGTGCTGAGGTCATTTGGCACGTGTGGCAGCTTGGAGGAGCCCTAGAAGGGCCAATGTTTGGTTTATGGATGCTATATTTGCCCAAAAAGGGCCAACGCCTCCCTCAGAAGGGCTTGACGTCCCTCTTTTTGCTCATATTATGACATTTTTCTAACAATTAATGTAAAAACAGTGTAAATTTTATAGTCAGCCTTATCGGTTGTTTTAATGACATAAATTTTAATTCAAAGGTCATGGATTGGTATAAATAGAGGGCGTTTTTCCTCATTTTGAAGATAACACAACTCACTCTCTTGTGAGAGATTACCTTTTAGTCTTTTTCTTGGTATTTTTGGTGTTCTAAGTGAGGCACAACTCTTCTTGGAGGATTCTTCTTGGCATATATGGTGTTTCTCTCATGGATGGTTTACAACTAGGGTTTCATTGTGCATTCTTCATGATATGTAAGTGAATTTCTCATGCAAAACTTCTTAAATGAATGGTTGTAGGCTTAATTTCTTACATTTGCTATATTATTGCTATTATATTGCTGAAATCTTGAAACCCTAGGTAGCAAGCACACTAGTAGGTCATTGCTATATGTCCCCATGCTTGAGAAATTGTTTTAGCCATTGATAAAGGAAGATATAGCCTAGTCGTTGCTACACTTATCTCCCCTTTTCTAAGTTAGCATTAAAGTGTAGGTTGAAGAGAGGAGATGTCCTAGGCCTAGTTAATTCTACACCTAGGGTTTTAACCTTCTAGGGTTTGAAGAGCCTTGCCCCTGCAACACTTTTCTCCCTTAGACCTGTACTTTGAAGCTAGCTGTTTTTCCAAGAGTATTCAGAGAAAGAGGAAGGAGCATGAGGCCTTGCTTAAGCAACACCGAAATGAGCCTCCTTCCCTTAGGGTTTTGATTCTAGGGCCCTTCCATTGCAGCACCATAGAACCTAACCTTCTAGTCTTTAAATTTTAATCCTCCTGAGATCTTTTGCCCTTACTTTGACTCCATTCTCCCTAAGACACTGGTATTCTTTCCAACGTTGAGCTTGAAGTGTGTTAACTTATCTTTCAAACTTTCAAATTTTGAAACCCTAACTAAGCCTAACACCACTAACTAGGGCTGGCGTCATACTTGACGCAACAACCCTTCTAACTCAGTAATTAATGATGACGTCATGCCTTTATTGAGCTATTGTTGATAGAAATTATTGTTGGCTTGGTCATCTTGTGATAGATATTGATGAATTGGTGATTTTCATTAATAAAACGTTGACCTCATCTTATCTATTATATTGCTTATTGAATGAAATCAGATAGTCAAGAAGTACTAACCCTTTGAAATATAACCTGCAAATATATATATATTGTGTTATTATTGTCTTGTTCCGGGCAGGTGTTCTCAACAGGGACTTCACTTCTTCATTGGCTGATTAGCCGGAATATCTGATACTGGTGGTAACCTGCGAGGAGGGATAACCTTAAATTTTTACCTTTTACTCTTTGCCTCTTCAAACCCCAGGTTACCGGGGACGTCTCCCCTGGGCTAACCTCACTAAACAGAAAGAGCCCCCCATCGAGGTGACATTGGGTGGGGTGGTTCCTGTTACGCCAGTTTGACCCTTATCTTTAGCCTTGTGACCTAAACTACATACTACGCGATAACAGTTGCCATACCAAAGAAAAAATATGTGGTGAGTTTGAAATGGATCTACAGGACGAAACATGCAGTTGATGGCATTATTGAAAAATATAAGGCAATATTTTTGGCCCAAGGCTTCTCTCAAAAGGAAGGGATTGACTATGAAGAAACTTTTTCTCCCATAGCAAGATATACCTCGATCATTACTATAATTTCATTGGCCGCTATGATGAAATGGAAGGTGCATCATATGGATGTAAAGACAACCTTCTTGATTGGTGAAATAAAAGAGGAAGTTTATGTGGAACAACCACTTGGATTCGAGACACATGACATGGAGACTCATGTGTGCAGATTAAAGAAGGATTTATATGGATTGTAGCAGGCACCCAAAGCATGGTATGGTAGGATTGACAATTTTCTAATGAGCTTGGGTTTTACCAAGAGCAGTGCAGATCCTAACCTTTACTTTAAGGTTGAGGATGTTGAACCGGTGATTCTATTGTTGTATGTAGATGACCTGTTTCTAACAGGTGCAAAAAAGCTCATAAATGAATGTAAGAGAAAATTGGTTGTAGAATTTGAGATGAAAGATTTAGGAATGATGCACTACTTCTTGGGACTAGAAGTTTGGCAGAGATCAGATTTGATTTTCCTAAATCAAGGAAAGTGTGTTGTGGAAATCTTGAAGAGGTTTGAGATGTTGGATTGTAAGGCCATGGTTACCTCGATGGTATCAAATCTTAAGTTGTTGCAGGATACAACTTCAGAGATTGTGGATTCTACCTTATATAGGTAGATAGTGGGCTTGTTGATGTATTTGACGAACACAAGACCAGATATATGTTTTGTTGTGAACACCTTGAGTCAGAATTTGGAGCAGCCCAAAAAGGTTCATTTGGTTGCAGCAAAACATGTGTTGAGGTACCTTAAGGGTACTCTAGATCATGGTCTCTAGTATATATCTGACCATGATTTTGGATTGTATGGATACTCATATTCAGATTGGGTTGACAGTATTCCTGACTGGAAGAGCACTTCCGGATATTGTTTTAGTCTTGGCTCCAGTATGGTCTCGTGGAGCAGCAGAAAACAATCATGTGTGGCACTTAGTATGACTGAAGTTGAGTATGTGGCAGCATGTGCAGCGAGCAAAGAAGCAGTATGGCTTCAAAAGTTGTTGTCTAGGTTATTTGGTATCGGATTGGAGGCGAACTGCATTTGGTGTGACAACCAGAGTTGCATGAAGTTGTCAGAGAACCCGGTGTTTCGTGATAGGTCGAAGCATATTGAGATCAGATACTACTATATCAGGGATATGGTACATAGGGGAGAAGTGAGGCTCCAATTCATGGCTGTCGAGGATCAGGTTGCAAATGTGTTCACCAAGCTATTGTCGAGGACGAAGTTCGAGTACTTCAGGGATAGGCTTGGTGTGGTCTATCTTCAGAGGGAGAGACAGGTGGCACTCATCCAGCATGAAAAAGGGTTGGCACTAAGTGTTCTCATCCAACATGAAAAATGGATAGCACTGAGACAAGAATGCACATGATCAAGTACTGATGCATCGCAGGGAGTGGATGTCCTGGGGACATGTTGCAGGTATTGAGAGCTACCTACAGACCTTGGTTGGATGGGGTGAAGTCATGTTGCACTATGGATATCTGAGGATGTATATTTTCGCATGTTCAACAATCAATGGATGTAAGCTCGTGTGGTATCGGACTTGGAGTCTGTGTCTGGAAATAATACCTTCCTAGTTAAGAGGGAGTGTTAATATTTTTGGTGTAACTATGGAAGATATTCTTGTATATTTGTTTTAGTCAAACCTTTAAAAGGTTATTATAATTATATTGTACAAGACCGCTCAACATAAATTATTATATTATTGGTATTTTACTTATTATGGGTTAGTTAGGTCAAGAATCATGTCTCTTCAAGAGACACTGTTGTGTATAAATAGAGGATAGGTTCCTCTCATTTAGACACACACTCGCAAACTTCTCTTGTGCATCTTGGAGCACATAAGAAGGTCTAGCGCACAAGTCTTGGAGACTGGTTCTTTTGGTGTTTTGGTCTTGGTCTTTCTTGGAGAGCTATAACACATCATTGCACTGGTTGAAGGAATCTACATTGAGGATTTTGGTTGCTGGGTTTTCTCCCTCACCAGGGTTTCCCAGGATAATCTTTGTGTTCTATTGTATCTATAATTGTCTATCTTTTAGTGATCCTACTACAGTTTCTATTGGATTAAGTAATTATAATTGTGTAACTAGAAAATTTAAAATTCCAACGACGAAAACAATAATTGAAACACACATATATATCATTTGTTTAAAAATTGAAAAAAGAAAAAAGAAAAGAATAACTAGAGAGAGAGATTTGAGAGAGATTTGCAACAATATCGGTTAACACTTTTTAAATCAATTCAATTTAACCATCACATGTAACAGAAATAACATACAAATGTAAAGATAATTTGCATATAAAAAGCTAAATAATTTTCAGACATGGTCCTTACACGACTACAATATTTGCCTATAAAAAAATTGCTTTATAGACTATAATCTTGAAAAATTTATGCACCTTACAATGCTCAACAATCTCATAATGCTTTGTGCATTTGTTGTTTTCTATAATTTTCTTCAATTGTGCATGCATTAGTAATTTTTTCTTTTCTATTTATCATTTGTGTTATATTTTGTTTAATATTATGTTGTCATCTATCAACTTTCATCATTATTATTAAAGTGTGTTGTTTTTTATTTGACTGTTACATACACTCAAATGACTAAATATCTTCCCCCTAGGTTGTAGATTGTGCCTCTTGGTCCAACTAGTCTATGTTCAACTCCAATTTATAAAATTTTGCAACATTTGTTAAAATTATTTTGTCTTTAGACACTCTTATTAAGATTGTGTTATTTATTGTTATATGCAATTGGTATAGATGAATGTTGATGTTGAAATCATGGCACTTTACAATATTGTTGAATAAGTCTTTTGTAGGTTGGTGGGATTTATATTATTGGATCGTTCATTCCTTATATTTTGATAGGAGAATCTTACAATTAAAGACAGGAAACCATCAATTGGTTGGAATGACAATGTTCCTAATAAAAACCAAAATAATCAAATAATCCATGTAGTGGTTCACATACTCCAATGCATATTTCACATCCACACTCCAAATCCTCTCCCCTGTACGCCATGTTAAAGAAGATGAGCAATTGTGCAATATTGTTGGAAAACATACTCTTAATTTTGTTTAATGGTAGTGGAACTGGGATGGTGTAAAAGAATTCATAGGTTACCTACTTATATAAAGAAGATCAAAGATATGGACTTCGAAGTATGACTAAGACCATAAAAGAGATGGAAGGAGTTGTGGATATAAAACATTGGGAATAATTTGTGATTGATTCCTATGACTAAATATGAGGCCTAAGTTCATATGGGTGTGGACTAGAATTTTTACAATTGAAAGCTTCTTGAGTTGTATGTTCATTTGTCTATTCTATCTTGTATGAAGAATGATGTTTATTTATCATTTGAGATGGATGAGTACCAATGATCCGGATTTGGTCATTATATTATTTTTCATCTATCTCAATCCTTTTAGAGTGGAAAAAAATTGGAGGAATCAACTTGCAAGGCCATTTTAGTGGTAAGTCCTAGTGTGGAAAATTGCGGTTTGGAACCTTTTGAATCCATTTTGAGGCATTAAATGACATTTTGGGGGGTTCTACTGTCTGGCACTTACACACACGCCCATGATGGTTTTCTACACTCTGATACCTTTCCAATGGTGCAAATCGTTCATCAATCAAAGTTCATATGAAAAATTTATGCCTCCCGCTAGTTGACATATAATGTTGTCCACCATGGTACGAGAGGATGCCACGTCAGCCCCCATTACTCATGCATATGGGGCTAACCGCGTGAGGAATTTCAAGAAGATTCTAGAAGGTTCTGTTAGCACCGGAAGTCGCCTTCATATTGCAGAAAAGGCAAGCACGATACCCATCAATGTTTCGGGTGGATGTTGGTTTAAATGTGGGTGGTCAATGGCCAAAACTCAAAAACATGAAAGATGTTCAACACAGAACTGGACAGGAAATGCATAGGGAAGTGAGGGCCACATTAACTTTAGTCAGTAAATTGAGTTAAAGCAAGAGTAGAGGGAAGACTTAGGAGGAAGGGTGAAGGAGACTACTCTGGGCATCAGGCTTTCCAGCAACTCAGGGAAGAAAACCCAAGCTCAAGAGAATTCTTGAGCTTAGATTCAGACACCGAAATATTCCTATAAGGGACACAGTTACAGTTGCAGTATGATCAAACCTCCATCATCCTGCAACTGCAACATCTCGACTAGATCCTCCATGCCTGAGCCATTCAATGTGAGAAGGGAAAGGAGACACAGGGAGATGAATAAAACTGACTACGATGTTGCTATAATCAAACCTTCATCACAGCAGCATAACGATCCTCGACTGGATCCTCCATGCCCGAGTGTTTTAAACAACTTTACAAACAAAATGAAAAAGAAAGGAAGTTGACTTCTATTAACATGAAAGTCTCAAGTTGATCACATAACCAGAGAACAACTCTGGCAGAACAAAATTACAAATGGGAGCTCTGCTCAACCAAAGACCATTACAAAAACACAGAACTCCACCTATATACTCAAAATAATTTGTGATCCTTAGCAGAGGCATGCTTGAGCTTCCATGGTGTTGCGTCTTCTCAGTCATACTGTATCTGCAGTCTTCTCTACGCACGCCTTCCTCTGTTAGACGCGATCTTGACTCTGCCAGTCCCTCTGGGTCATTGATCTGTCAGAATGTGGACGCAGCTTCTCTGTGCACGCTATCTCAGACTACCTAAGCTCACAGTCTGCCTTCATGGTCAGACTTCTCTGACTTCTTCATTCATGGGGGAAACGATGCTCCAACCACCTCCCCGCTTCATAACTGCTTCATCGGGATCAGGGCGATAGAAGTCAAACTTGGCACCTGGGAGACGTGGTGGCCTCTCCTTGGTCATCTGTTGCTTCGTTGGACCTTTGCAGAGGGACCCGGCTGGCGGACGTGGATAGAACTGATGAGGCTGTGGCGATGGGCATGACCGGCAGGCTATTGGGTATGCATGGGCACTTAGGCGTAAAGGTGTGGGGGTGACGTGGTGCAAGGAGAGGACGTGGAGGCAAAGGGGAGGTTGCGGTGATAGGCCGGGAGGGAGATGGGTGGAGGACAGGTGTAAGGGACCGAGA
>ML777753.1:1283184-1296701 GCA_009831015.1 Picea engelmannii | reverse complement strand
CCCCCCCCTTTACAAGGATATGTGCTAACATTAGGCTCCATGGGGGATAGATTCCTCCCTACGAGGCTCTAAGATCTTCGGTAGTTCCAGTCACCTTCTACATTGGGCTATGGAGTCAAGCTCAAAACACCCTGTTGAGGAATACAGGACGATAAGTATAAACGAAAATAAACACACATGGGCTCCACAGGAGATTATTTATGTACAGTCCTAAACTAATTGATTTTTACATAGTTCTAGGTGAAAGCAAACTTCCACCATAGCCATTCAAGTAACTCCCTGACTGGGAGCTCTTTTACTCTGTCAGTGATTGATAACATATAATGCAATCGCGACAGCTGAACGGTTACATTCTTCAGCTTCTCTCCAAGGGTTGAAGTTGAGATAAAATTGGGCGGCTCCAAGGTATGAAGGAAATGTTACCCCATGTACTCGTGGATAGGTTCAAAGAATGAGTGGAAAACTCCAGAAAATTTGTAACAGGAAGCCTTCTTTGCTACACAGTTGCCCACACATGGCTGACTATCTCTGGTAAGCACAGGTGGATGAGAAGTTGATGCGGGCTAATTGATATCAGGCGATGGATTCTCACTTACAGGCTCTGGACAGGAGATAAACTTCCCCTTCCACTGCTCCTCTGGTTCTTTAGATTCATATTCATCATAAAAAGGACCCATGGGAAAGTTCTGCTCTTGGTCTTCTGCAGGCCCAGGATGGTTGATTTCCTCATGATGATTTTCACTAATGAAAATAGGACAGGGCTTTGCTATATGTTCTTGGAAATCCTTCATATCTAGCTCAGAATCTGATTCACAACTGTCATATACAGGTTGGTTTCTCCCTATGTCAGCAAATTGTGATGCAGGGCTCTGCTGCTCCTCATTTGAATAATCATCAAAGGCTGAAACAATAGGCACATCAAGGGAAGAATGCAAGGCCTCTACAATTATGAAATCTTCATCATAATCCTCAGTAGGGCTGCCAATAAACTCTTCCTCAAGGACTGGAGAATCCTCTGCGCTTTCTTTAGATTTGAACCTTTATATCTCGACAAAGAGTGATTTTACCATCTCCATCAACCCACCCAAAGAATCTTCTTCATCCTCACAGTCTTCATCCTTACAGCTTCCATCAAACATAGCCATATCTTGAATACAGTATTTATATTCCTCACAACAATTATGACAGATTAATCCAGAGGAATAATACCTTTGACGACGCCTATTGAAAGTTGTATGAAATCACTTTAGGGAGGAGATACTAACAGGAGGTAAGGAATGATACCATTCACGAGCATCTCCTGCTAATGAGAACATGAACATCTTCGTAAGCACATCCTCATGATGTATCTCCCATTGATGCATGAGTTCATGAAAATCATGGAGGTGTTGAGCAGGGTTGTCCTCTTTATGCTCTCTAAATATGGGCAGAAAATCACCCCATTCATTCGGAGTAGGAACAACATTTGGAAAACCAGAAACAACAAAGAAGTTAAGGGGGGGAAACCTTCGAGCCAATATTTTGTCCATTCCAAACCAGTGGAGTCGCCAATCGATTCTTCAACCATGGAGTCGCCAGGTGAATGATAAGCAGTAAGAGTGTGTTTGGTCTTTGTTCACCATCACAGACCAGATCTGATTTTTGTGTTCTCCCAAGGGCTACCAGATGTAGCCAGAAGCAGCCACACTGAAACAGAGGAGTTGAGACTGTGGAGTCACCAAGTGCTCAATCGCAATCTTTGATGTACTAAGTTATGATGCACCTTCAAAACCAGTAAGTTTTGTCGTTCAATCCCAGGGAAAATCCTCAATTCGTCCCCGGAAATGGTGCCATAAATGTTAGCACCAGAAGTTGCCTTCAAATTGCGAAAAAGGAAATATCGATACCCATCATTGTTTGGGGTGGATGTTGGTTTAAATGTGGGTGGTCAATGGCCAAAAATCAACAAAATGAAAGATGTTCAACAGAGAACTGGACAGGAAATGCATAGGGAAGTGAGGGACACATTAACGTCAGTCAGTAAATTGAGTTAAGGCGAGAGTAGAGGGAATACTTAGGAGGAAGGGTGAAGGAGGCTACTCTAGGCATCAGGCTTTCCAACAGCTCAGGGAAGAAAACCCATGCTCAAGAGCATTCTTGAGTTCAGATTCAGACACTGAAATATGCCTAAAAGGGACACAGTTACAGTTGTAGTATGATCAAACCTCCATCATCCTTCAATTACAAAAGCTCGATTGGATCCTCCATGCCCGAGCCATTGAATGTGAGAAGGGAAAGGAGACACAGGGAGATGAATAAAACTGACCATGATGCTGCTATAATCAAACCTCCATCACAACATCATAACAATCCTCGACTAGATCCTCCATGCCCGAGTGTTTTAAACATATTTACAAACAAAATGAAAAAGAAAGGAAGTTGACTTCTATTAACATGAAAGTCTCAAGTCGATCACATAACCAGAGAACAACTTTGGCAGAACAAAATTACAAATGGGAGCTCTGCTCAATCAAAGATCATTACCAAAACACAGAACTCCACCTATATACTCAAAATAATTTGTGATCCTCAGCAGAGGCGTGCTCGAGCTTCCATGGAGTTGTGTCTTTGTTATCCCCGATATCTAGGGATAACTAGGAGATCATGTCTCGAGGCCCACAAGTCCTAGACATGAAGTGCTGAGAGCAGGATTGACCTGGGCATGGCCCTGGAGGGCCCATTCTTCTTCGCCAGACTTGTCCTGTCAGCAGCAGCAACTTCCATCACCATTGGCTTGGACTTGCATCGGAGAGGACTCTTGCTCCATGAGGTAATTGGTCCAAGGTATCATGGTATGTGTCGTGTTTGATCATTACAAACTTCTTATATATGCATTAGGTTCCTTTAATTTCTGATGACTGCTTGGATCTTACACTAATCCACTTGACCATTGTTGGGGTGAATTAATGGGGTGACTTAGCAAGCTTGTATTCATGGGTTTTGGTTAGCCACCAAGGGGGATTTCCAGAGCCATCGTCCGCTCCCACCATTCTATCATTTTACATCTTATTTCCCGCACATCTATCCCATTCCCCTAGTCCGACCATTAGGATGACCATTTGAGGGTTACACTTTGTCTTGTGGGAAGAAGGGGCTAAAGGCCCAGGGGGTAAAAGCAACTGGTAAAAGATAAAAGCCATAAGAAATAAAACCTAGAGATGCTTCGCCCAGGGGATCCCCGAGAAGGCAATAAAAAGCCTCTCGATAAGAAACTAAAGGGACCCTAAGAAAAATAATGAAACAAGACCTAACCAAGAGGATGGGAGGTCTCATCACGAGCCGGCCCATTATGTTCATAGGTATCCAGGAGTATGACATTGCCATCATCTGGTCACCACGCTAGGGCAGTGACCTTTGGTTGCATGGCCAAGGGAAAGGGGGTCTCATCACGAGCCAACCTTATCATCTCTGCGAAGATACCAGTGGRTAACACTGTCAGCTCTGGTCACCACGCCAAGGCAGTGTCCTCTGGTAAGACCTTGAAGTAAAAAAGAAAGAAAAACAATAAATAAAAAGATAAAGGCAATAAAGGGCTTGGAAAAAAATGCATCCATGATGGGTACAACTCGCCTCCTACAAAGGCACCCACAGACAACACCTGCCCTTGGTCTTACTATGACTGGACATCCCTAGACCACATCACCTCATAAAAACATGGCTTGAATGATCTTCTGAGGAAACTTTCCTTATCTTGTGGGTATTACCCCAATAGGTTATTCTGTCGGTTTCTTCAGCTTTGTATAGTAGATCTGTGTAATGTCTCTGAGCTCTTAGATGATATGCTAGGTATTTCATGCATGTATTTGATAACTTTGATGATGAAATATGACTGACATTGCTATGATCCCTAGGACTGATGAGCCCATGGAGGGCGTAGTCTTTGATGTGCAGGACCATACCCAGCGGACAGGTACCAATGGACCGGTACACATGGGGATATGATTAGTTCGGACCTCCATGGGGCTGAAGAGCCCATCAGATGGTTGTTGGGATGGCAGAGGCAGGACAACGTTGTGATGAGCCATTGCATGAGAAAGAAGAAGGACATCCTTACCAAGGACACTTTGGCAGAGCCCGGCCTAGGGGGGCCCACCCACTACAGATGGGACGATGGTTTTTGATGCACAGGACGTCACCTGAGGCAGATGGACGTTTTCTGGAGCATGTGGCAGTGTGTTGGGATCATTTGGCACATGTGGAAGCTTGCAGGAGCCCTAGAGGGGCCAACGTTCTGCTTTCTGGATGCTGAGCTTGCCCAAAAAGGGCCAACGTCTCCCTCAAAGGGGCCTGACGTCTCCTTTTGAGCTCATACTTTGACATTTTTAGCATTTAATGTAAAAAACAGTGTGATATTGTTAGTCAGCCTTGTCGGTTGTTTTAATGACCTATTTTTGTAATTAAAGGTCATAAGATTGGTATAAATAGAGGACGTTGGGCCTCATTTAAAAAAAACACAACTCACTCTCTTAGGAGAGAATCATTTTTAGTATTTTGCTTTGGTATTTTTCTCTTGGAAGTGAGGCGCTACTCTTGTGGAGGATCATTCTTGGCATGTTTATGGTGTTTTCTATCATTGGAAGGTTTACAACTAGGGTTTGATAATCTCTTCATTGATTTGTAAGTGTATTTCTCATGCAAAACTTCTTAATTGAATGGTTGTAGGTCAAATCTCTTGCATTTATGGTTACATTGTTATTATTTTTCTTAATCATTGAAACCCTAGGTAGCAAGCACACAAGTAGGTCCTTGCTATATGTCCCCATGATAGAAGACTTGTTTTATCCATTGATTAAGGAGAATATAGCCTAGTCGTTGCTACACTAATTCCCCTTTTCTGAGTTAGTTTTGAAACATAAATTGAAGAAAGAAGACGTCCTAGGCCTAATTGAGTTTACACCTAGGGTTTTGACTTCTAGGGTTTGAAAGGCCTTGCCTTTGCAACAGTTTTCATCCCTAGATTTATGTTTTGAAGCTAGTCGTTTTTGCCAAGGATTTTTAAGGAAAGAGGGAGGAGCACGAGGCCTTGCTTAAGCAACACCGGAATGAGCCTCCTCCCCTTAGGGTTTTGACTTCATGGCCCTGCCATTGCAACACCATCAAGCCTAACTCTCTTGTCCTTGAATTTAGATTCTCCCAAGACCTTATCCCTTGCTCCTTGACTCCATTATACCCTAAGGAACTAGTCTAGAACTCCAACATTGAGATTCTTGTGTCAAAACAATACTTTTAAACTTCTTAAATTTCAAACCCTAACTAACCCTAACGTCTCACTAACCCTAATTGATGATGACGTCATGCCTCTTTTGAACTCTTGGTTGATGTAAAACGTTGTGGTTTAGTCATCTAAGTGATAGACATTGAAGTGTTGATAATTTCCATTAGCTTATTTGCAAAATGTCCACCTTTTTGTCTACTAAACTAACCCTAGAAAAAAGCTGACGTCACCCTTAGTATAGTGACGCAACAAGTCTATTATATGTGAGGATTTAATGATATCTAAAGCGTTGTGTTAATTCAAGGGTTGGTTATCTATATTGATGCTATATCATTTCCAGTGTTATTGAGAAGTAATATTACAAGCCATAGTCATTTTTTGCAATGATTGACTTCGTCAATAATTACTGCTATGCTCACTGAAATTAAACATTGATAGTCATTAGTCCATGAAGTGCTAACCACTATTTGCATGTATCAGTTTCATTGTTGTCTTGTCTCGCAAACAAGTGCTTTGTTGTGGTATTTCTTCATTCTTGACTATCATCTTGGTGGTAATCTGTGAGAGGGAAAACTTACCTTGATCCTTTAACCATTTTCCTTTCAAAACCCCAGATTACCAGGGGCGTCTCCCTTGGGATTAGCCACCCTAAATAGAAAGAACCCCCATCGAGGTGAAAGTGGGTGGGGAAGCTCCTGTTACGCCAGTTTGACTCTTTCATTTCAAGCTACTTGACCTATACTACAAACTGAGCGATAACATTTTGGCGCCATTGTCGGGGAACACTGAGTCAATCTTCCTCAACGAAAAATATTTTGGTAAGCCTTGCCTCAAAGACATTTTCTCTTACAAGCTTACCTGGCGACTCCACTAAGACCTTTTCCTCCTATTCTTTGGTAGTTTCAGGAAAACTATCTGGCAACTCCATTGATGACGAAGCCAACAATGACTTCACAATGGGATCCCGGGAGCTATAGACCTTTAGACATGAGCAAAATCCCAGGATACCCAAGACAAATGCCCCCTATCTCCAAGAGATGGTTCCCTAAATTCACTGGTGGCAACGGGGAAAGAGATGACTTTCATATGAATGAATTTTATTCTTACTTCATATTCCACCCTGTTGATGATGATGCTGAAGATGTAGTGATGAAACCTTTTTCAAATACTCTTCATGGAAATGCTAAGAAGTGGTATGATAACCTTCCTAATGCTAGCATCACCTCTATGAACCAGTTGGAAGAAGTCTTTCTTGAAGAATGGGGCATTCAGTCAGAAGACGTCTCAGTACTACTAAAAAATTTTGAGCATATAAAACAAACTGAGAACGAAACCCTATTCAACTTTCAGAGTAGGTTTGAGGGCACTCTATATCAGATTCCGGCAAGCCATCGCCCTGAATAGAAGTATGTCATCCATCTCTATACCCATGCGATCTTGGCACACCTAGGTTTKCCCCTCAGTAAAAGGGCCCCAAAGACGCTCGATGAAGCTTATGGCATGGCTAGAGGAATTGAACGAAACATCTCCTTATCCGGGATGAAGGACCTCTTCACCTCAGGTACCCTTAGTATGAAAAGTTTGTTTTCCCATGAAAACCTCGTTGATGATTTCCAAGAAGAAAGGGAACAAACCATCATTCAACATAGGATGGATGAAGACATGGTTGAGGAGATGGAACCTAAGCAAGATGATGAAGTATTAACATGTGCCCCTCCCTCTGATGAGGCAATCCAAGAGCCCTTTTCTCCTGCACAACAAAAAGAAAATGAGGTTAGTTGTTTTTATTCTAGGGACTCCAACGACACCTTGTTCCATGATTCAGAGTGTGAGGAAGAAATGGAATCCTTGAACGAAGTGGATGTTCCTTACTGTGCAGTCAAAGACAAAGAAGAAATTCATGAGGATGAAGCAATAACGCATGCTGAAAACACCAAAGCCATCGAAACCCCTGCACAGGAAGAAACAGTAAGTTACCCTCCTCCCCTAGTTTTTTATGATGCTTTACTTTATGATGAAGAGGAGAATGAATTTTCAGATGTTTCAGACCCTGCATGTTATGACACAGATAGTGACATTATTGATAACATTGATGAGTTCATACATGTTGGGAGACGTAGGTGGGATATAGTTGATTATGACCTGGATCCCATCTATGACACTGAGAGTCATTTCCAGTTGTTTCCCTTGCAATTGTCACAACAGATTACTTCCAACCAATGGCAACAAGGAGATGAGATTTTTACATGTACTTTTCAAAAAACCAAGGATGACCTAGTACGTTATTCTACCAATGATTTTCAGTCTTACCTTGAGATTCTTGATGAGTACCCTTCTGAGCACTTGGACTCTTTTCATGAAGATGATTGCCAACCATCGCTGGGATCAGATTTTAATACAAGTAAGGACATTGTTTGCCTAAAGAAGGTTTCTCATGACTTTTCACCCCAACCACCTGTTATTACTTTGCCATGCTTTTCCAACAAAGGTGTAGTTGGGAAATACCTTTTTTATGTTGAGTTTCCTCCTGGGAAAACCCTAGACTCCAAGGGTTGGTTGGGTAATGCTAAGTTTTTCAACTTTCCCTTGATAGTTTGCCAGTCGTCTGCTAAATCTTTGTCGATCCCTTCTTTGATTTCAGAGCGTGAGGATGTCTTAGGTAGCCAGTTTACAGGCCCTTTTGGTCAGTTGTCTGAACCTTTCATTTTTCATGACCCTTTCTTGAAGTGGATTGAGTACTTTCCTCAGAGATGGACTTGGCAGGATTTGATCCCTCCCAACCGCCTCCATGAGTTGGATTTTGACTTTTCCGATGATATGATATACATTGTAACGCATGACATTTTTGTGTTCGAATTATCACTGTTCTGGTTTATGATGAAGCACAAAGGCAGGTATCAAGGGACGTTACTGGATTGGCTTCATTGGTTGTTTGATTACACCAACACGCAGCCAATAGGTAAGTACAGGTAAGTGTTTCACTCCCTTTTTGCATTTATGATTGCTTTATGCACATGTTATATTTTGTGGGGTGGAAATACCACCCCACCTTTGTTGCTAATGCTTTCTTGTTAAGTGTGATCAGGTCTACAGGTTTATGCCAGAGATTGTTGAGGTTCTCATGCGCTCTATGGTTAGCACATGTCCCCGAGTTGGAGCTAGATGTTATCCCCGATATCTAGGGATAACTAGGAGATCATGTCTCGTGGCCCACAGGTCCTAGACATGAAGTGTCGAGAGCAGGATTGACCCGAGCATGGCCCTGGAGGGCCCATTCTTCTTCTTCTTCGCCAGACTTGTCCTGTCAGCAGCAACATCTTCCATCACCATCGGCTTGGACTTGCATCGGAGAGGACTCTTGCTCCATGAGGTAATTGGTCCAAGGTATCATGGTATGTGTCGTGTTTGATCATTACAACCTTCTTATATATGCATTAGGTTCCTTTCATTTATGATGACTACTTGGATCTTACACTAATCCACTTGACCATTGTTGGGGTGAATTAATGGGGTTACTTAGCAAGCTTGTATTAACGGGTTTTGGTTAGCCACCAAGGGGGGATTTGCAAGGCCATCGTCTGCTCCCACCATTCTATCATTTTACATCTTATTTCCCGCACATCTATCCCATTTCCCTAGTCCGGACATTAGGATGACCATTTGAGGGTTACACTTTGTCTTGTGGGAAGAAGGGGCTAAAGGCCCAGGGGGTAAAAGCAGCTGGTAAAAGATAAAAGCCATAAGAAATCAAACCTAGAGATGCTTCGCCCAGGGGATCCCCGAGAAGGCAATAAAAAGCCTCTCGATAAGAAACTAAAGGGACCCTAAGAAAAATAATGAAACAAGACCTAACCAAGAGGATGGGAGGTCTCATCACGAGCCGACCCATTATGTTCATAGGTATCCAGCAGTATGACATTGCCATCATCTAGTCACCACGCCAGGGAAGTGACCTTTGGTTGCATGGCCAAGGGAAAGGGGGTCTCATCACGAGCCAGCCTTATCATCTCTGCGAAGATACCAGTGGGTAACACTATTAGCTCTGGTCACCACGCCAAGGCAGTGTCCTCTGGTCAGACCTTGAAGTAAAAAAGAAAGAAAAACAATAAATAAAAAGATAAAGGCAATAAAGGGCTTGGAAAAAAATGCATCCATGACGGGTGTTATCGCTCAGTTTGTAGTTTAGGTCAAATGGATGAAAGGTAAGGGCCAAACTGGCGTAACAGGAGCTTCCCCACCCACTGTCACCTAGATGGGGGGCTCTTTCTATTCAGGGTGGCTAATCCCAAGGGAGACGTCCCTAGGTAATCTAGGGTGTTGAAAGGAAAAGGGTCAAGGGATTTTAAGGCTCAAAGGTTAAAGCAGGTTTTCCCTTCACAGATTACCGCCAAGAAAGATAGTCAAGATGATGGTATTCCACAGAATAGGCACCTGTTTGTGAGACAAGGCAACAATGAAACTAAAATGTGCAACAGTGGTTAGTACTTCATCAATTAATGACTATCAACAATTGATATACACGAGCATAAATAGCAGTAATTATTGATGAAGTCAATGATTGCAAAGTGACTATGGCTTATAATATTACTTCTCAACAATACTTGAAATGATATAGCATCCAATGTATACAATCAATCTTGGAATTAACACAACGCATTAAATATCATCAAATGCTCACATACAAAGGTTGTTGCGTCACTATACTAGAGGTGACGTCTGCCTAGTTCTAGGGTTAGTTTGATAGGCAAAGAGGTGGACGTTTTGCAAAATAGCCAATGAAAATAATCAACACTTCAATGTCTATTGCTAGATGACCAAGCCACAACGTTTTATATCAAGCAAGAGCTAAAAGGAGGCATGACGTCATCATCAGATTAGGGTTAATAAGACGTTAGGGTTAGTAGGGTTTCAATTTTAAGAAGTTTGAAAGGTTTGTTTTGACACAAGGAACTCAACGTTGGAGGTTTAGACTAGTGCCTTAGGGTATAATGGAGTCAAGGAGCAAGGGCTAAGTCTCGGGAGAATCTAAATTCAAGGACAAGAGAGTTAGGCTTGATGGTGCTGCAATGGCAGGGCCATGAAGTCAAAACCCTAAGGGAAGGAGGCTCATTCAAGTGTTGCTTAAGCAAGCCCTCATGCTCCTCCCTCTTTCCTTAAAAATCCTTGGCAAAAACGGCTAGCTTCAAAACATAAATCTAGGGATGAAAAGTGTTGCAAAGGAAAGGCCTTTCAAACCCTAAAAGTCAAAACCCTAGGTGTAAACTCAATTAGGCCTAGGACGTCTTCTTTCTTCAATTTATGTTTCAAAACTAACTCAGAAAAACGGGAATTAGTGTAGCAACGGCTAGGCTATATTCTCCTTAATCAATGGCTAAAACAAGTCTTCTATCATGCGGACATGAAGCAAGGACCTACTTGTGTGCTTGCTACCTAGGGTTTCAATGATTAAGAAAAATAACAATAATGTAACCATAAATGCAAGAGATTTAACTTACAACCATTCAATTAAGAATTTTTGCATGAGAAATACACTTACAAATCAATGAAGAGCTTATCAAACCCTAGTTGTAAACCTTCCAATGATAGAAAAAACCATAAACATGCCAAGAATGATCCTCCACAAGAGTAGCGCCTCACTTCCAAGAGAAAAATACCAAGACAAAAGACTGAAATGATTCTCTCACAAGAGAGTGAGTTGTGTCCTGTAAAAATGAGAGGCAACGTCCTCTATTTATATCATCCTAATGACCTTTAATTACAAAATTGGTCATTTAAAACAGCCGACAAGGCTGACTAACAATATTACACTGTTTGTCACATTAAATGCTAAAAATGTCACAATATGATCTCAAAAGGGAGACGTCAGGCCCCTCTGAGGGAGACGTTGGCCCTTTTTGGGCAAGATCAGCATCCAGGAAGCAAAACGTTGGCCCCTCCAGGGCTTCTCCAAGCTGCCACACATGCCAAATGATGCCAACACACTGACACATGCTCCAGAAAACGTCCAGCTGCCTCAGGTGACGTCTTGTCCATCAAGAGCACTCGTCCCATCTGCTGTGGGTGATCCCCCCTAGGCCGGGCTCTGCTATGGTGTCCTGGTGGAACGTCCCTCTGTCTTCTTCGTGCAAATGCTCATCACAATGTTGTCCTACCTATGCCATCCCAACAACCATCTGATGGGCTCTTCAGCCCCATGGAGGTCTGAACTAATCATATCCCCATGTGTACCGGTCCACTGGTACTTGTCCGTCGGGTATGGTCCTGCACATCAAGAACTACGCCCTCCATGGGCGCATCAGTCCTCGAGATCATGGTAATGTCAATCATATTTCATCATTAAATTTATCAAATACATGCTAAAATCCCTAGCATATCATCTAAGAGCTCAAAGACATTACACAGATCTACTATACAAAGCTGAAGAAAACCAACATAATAACCTATTGGGATAATACCCACAAGAGATGGAAAGTTTCCTCAGAAGATCATTCAAGCCATGTTTTATGATGTGATATGGTCTAGGGATGTCTAGTCACAGTAAGACCAAGGGCAGGTGTTGTCTGTGGGTGCCTTTGTAGGAGGCGAGCTGTACCCGTCATGGATGCATTTTTTACAAGCCCTTTATTGCCTTTATTTTTCTTTTATTGTTTTTATTTCTTTTTTTACTTCAAGGTCTGACCAGAGGACACTGCCTTGGCATGGTGACCAGAGCTGACAGTGTTACCCACTGGTATCTTCACAGAAATGATAAGGCTGGATTGTGATGAGACCCCCTTTCCCTTGGCCATGCAACCAAAGGTCACTGCCCTGGCGTGGTGACCAGATAGTGGAAATGTCATACTGCTGGATACCTATGAACATAATGGGCCGGCTCGTGATGAGACCTCCCATCCTCTTGGTTAGGTATTGTTTTTATTACTTTTCTTAGGGTCCCTTTAGTTTCTTATCGAGAGGGATTTTATTGCCTTCTCGGGGATCCCCTGGGCAAAGCATCTCTAGGTTTCATTTCTTATGGATTTTATCTTTTACTAGCTGCTTTTACCTCCTGGGCCTTTAGCCCCTTCTTCCCACAAGACAAAGTGTTACTCTCAAAAGGTCATCCTAATGGCTGGACTAAGGGAATGGGATAGATTTGCGGGAGATAAGATGAAAAATGATAAAATGGTGGGAGCGGAACGATGGCTCTACAAATCCCCTTTGGTGGCTAACCAAAATCCATGAATACAAGCTTTGCTAAATCACCCCATCAATCACCCCAACAATGGTCAAGTTTATTAGTGTAAGATCCAAGCAGTCATCAGAAATGAAAGGGACCTAGTTCATATATAAGAAGGTTATAATGATCAAACATGACACATACCATGATACCTTGGACCAATTACCTCATGAAGCAAGAGTCCTCTCCGATGCAAGTCCAAGCCGATGGTGATGGAAGTTGTTGCTGCTGACAGGACAAATCTGGCGAAGAAGAAGAAASATGGGCCCTCCAGGGCCATGCTCAGGTCAATCCTGCTCTCGGTACTTCATGTCTAGGACCTGTGGGCCTCGAGACATGATCTCCTAGTTATCCCTATATATCGGGGATAACATCTGGCTCCAACTCGGGGACATGTGCTAACCGTAGAGCACATGAGAACCTCATCAATATCTGGCATAAACCTTCAGACCTGCTCATACTTGACAAGAAAGCATCAGCGACCAAAGGTGGGGTGGTGTTTCCACCCCGCAAAATATAGCATGTGTACATAAAGTAATCATAAATGCAAATAGAAAATAAAACACTTACCTGCACTTACTTGTTGGCTGGATGTTGGTGTAGTCAAACAACCAGTGAAGCCAAGCCAACAACGTTCCTCGATACCTGCCTTTGTGCTTCATCATAAACCAAAACAGTGATACATCAAGCACAAAAATGTCATGAGCTAGAATATATATCATATCATCGGAAAAGTCAGAATCTAACTCATGGAGGCGGGTGGGAGGGATAAAATTCTGCCAAGTCCATCTCTGAGAAAAGTACTCGATTCTATCCAAGAAAGGGTTATGCAAAATAAAAGGTTCACAAAACCGACTCAAAGGGCCTGTAAACTGGTTGCCTAGGACATCCTCACACTCTAGAGTCAAGGAAAGAATCGACAAAGATTTAGCAGACGACTGGCAAACTATCAAGGGAAGGTTGAAAAACTGATTGGAGCTAGCATTACCCAACCAACCCTTGGAGTCTAGGGTTTTCCCAGGAGGAAACTCAACATGAAAAAGGTAT
>ML777753.1:1267689-1277894 GCA_009831015.1 Picea engelmannii | reverse complement strand
GATGGCAGAGGCAGGACAACGTTGTGATGAGCCATTGCACAAGAAAGAAGAAGGACGTCCTTACCAAGGACACTTTGGCAGAGCCCGGCCTAGGGGGGACCACCCACTGCAGATGGGACGATGGTTTTTGATGCACAGGATGTCACCTGAGGCAACTGGACATTTTCTGGAGCATGTGGCAGTGTGCTGGGATCATTTGGCACATGTGGCAGCTTGCAGGAGCCCTAGAGGGGCCAACGTTCTGCTTTCTGGATGCTGAGATTCCCCAAAAAGGGCCAACGTCTCCCTCAAAGGGGCCTGACATCTCCTTTTGAGCTCATACTTTGACATTTTTAGCATTTAATGTAAAAAACAGTGTAATATTGTTAGTCAACCTTGTCGGCTGTTTTAATGACCTATTTTTGTAATTAAAGGTCATAAGATTAGTATAAATAGAGGACGTTGGGCCTCATTTAAAAAAAACACAACTCACTCTCTTAGGAGAGAATCATTTTTAGTGTTTTGCTTTGGTATTTTGCTCTTGGAAGTGAGGCGCTACTCTTGTGGAGGATCATTCTTGGCATGTTTATGGTGTTTTCTATCATTGGAAGGTTTACAACTAGGGTTTTATAAGCTCTTCATTGATTTGTAAGTGTATTTCTCATGCAAAACTTCTTAATTGAATGGTTGTAGATCAAATCTCTTGCATTTATGGTTACATTGTTATTATTTTGCTTAATCATTGAAACCCTAGGTAGCAAGCACACAAGTAGGTTCTTGCTATATGTCCCCATGATAGAAGACTTGCCTAGACGTTGCTACACTAACTCCCCTTTTTCTGAGTTAGTTTTGAAACATAAATTGAAGAAAGAAGACGTCCTAGGCCTAATTGAGTTTACACTTAGGGTTTTGACTTCTAGGGTTTGAAAGGCCTTGCCTTTGCAACACTTTTCATCCCTAGATTTATGTTTTGAAGCTAGCCGTTTTTGCCAAGGATTTTTAAGGAAAGAGGGAGGAGCATGAGGCCTTGCTTAAGCAACACCAGAATGAGCCTCCTCCCCTTAGGGTTTTGACTTCATGGCCCTGCCATTGCAGCACCATCAAGCCTAACTCTCTTGTCCTTGAATTTAGATTCTCGAGATTCTTGTGTCAAAACAACACTTCTAAACTTCTTAAATTTCAAACCCTAACTAACCCTAACGTCTCACTAACCCTAATTGATGATGACGTCATGCCTCTTTTGAACTCTTGGTTGATGTAAAACGTTGTGGCTTAGTCATCTAAGTGACAGACATTGAAGTGTTAATAATTTCCATTAGCTTATTTGCAAAACATCCACCTTTTTGTCTACTAAACTAACCCTAGAACAAAGTTGACATCACCCTTAGTATAGTGATGCAACAAGTCTATTATATGTGAGAATTTAATGATATCTAAAGCATTGTGTTAATTCAAGGGTTGGTTATCTATATTGATGCTATATCATTTCCATTGTTATTGAGAAGTAATATTACAAGCCATAGTCATTTTTTGCAATGATTGACTTCGTCAATAATTACTTCTATGCTCATTGATATTAAACGTTGATAATCATTAGTCCATGAAGTGCTAACCACTATTTGCATGTATCAGTTTCATTGTTGCCTTGTCTCGCAAACAAGTGCTTGTTGTGGTATTTATTCATTCTTGACTATCATCTTGGCGGTAATCTGTGAGAGGGAAAACTTACCTTGATCCTTTAACCATTTGCCTTTCAAAACCCCAGATTACCAGGGACGTCTCCCTTGGGATTAGCCACCCTAAATAGAAAGAGCCCCCATCGAGGTGACAGTGGGTGGGGAAGCTCCTGTTACGCCAGTTTGACTCTTGCATTTCAAGCTACTTGACCTATACTACAAACTGAGCGATAACAGTCTTCTTATTCAGACTGTATCTATAGTCTTCTCTGTGCACGCCTTCCTCTGTCAGAAACGATCTTGACTCTGTTAGTCCCTCTGGGTCGTTTCTCTATCAGACTGTGCACACTATCTTAGACTGCCTAAGTTGGCAGTCTACCTTCATGGTCATACTTCTCTGACGTCTTCATTCATGGGGGAAACGATGCTCCAACCACCTCCCCACTTCATAACTCCTTCATCGGGATTAGGGTGACACAAGTCAAACTTGGCACCTGGGAGACGTGGCGGCCTCTCCTTGGCCATCTGGTGCTTCCTTGGACCTTTGCAGAGGGACCCGGCTGGCAGACGTGGATAGAGCTGATGAGGTTGTGGTGATGGGCGCAACCGGCAGGCTACTGGGTATACGTTGGCGCTTAGGCGTAAAGTTGTGGGGGTGACGCAGCGTAGGGAGAGGACATGGAGGCAAAAGGGAGGTTGCAGTGATAGGCCAGGAGGGTGATGGGTGGAGGACATGTGTAAGGGATCGAGAGGGGTAGCAGGAGCATGATATGGGACAGGCAGAAGAGGGATGTTGAGTGGGAGATAGGTGTCGGCAGGAGAGGAAGGTGGTAAGCGGAGGCGGTAAGCAGAGGTGGTAAGCAGTCTACTCGGAGGGGGGGAGAGAGTGGTAAGAGGAATTAAGTGGGGGGGGGTCTGAGTTCATGAGAGGGCACCACGTTAGTGGGTGGCCCACGCAGGGAAACCACCAACTCGAACCCCCCCCCTCGTTAAAGGTAGAGTGTCGGGGGGGTCTGATATGGGTTGTGCACCGTAGATCTGAGCACGCCGAGATCAACCACTCAGATCTACGTGATTCATAATGCATCACACCAAACCATCACATCAACCCCGACGAACTTAGGATAAAGCCGAAATATGGGTTTTTAGCCCCTTTCTTCGCATTTTGACCAAGGTGCCACCTTCTTAGGGAAAACAACCCCCCCTCTTTACAAGGATATGTGCTAACAGGTTCAAACCCTATCATAGTTGAGGGTTGAAGAAATCAAAAAGACCTATCCCTAGATGGCTATCGGGCTATGTTAAATATTGGGCCACTAAGAAGAGAAGGAGTTCCATTCTTTTACATAGTTGAGAAAAACATTTGAGAGTGGTATTCTGTGAACATAATAGAGGAGGATAGACTCTATAACATTCATACAGGCCACGGGTCAAAGGAAACTCCACAGAGAGTGCCTCTTTCTTTGTACTTGCATCATTTTCTATACCAAAGAAAAGAGAGAGCATAGATGATTTTAGGGGCGAAATTTCGCAGATGGGCGAAATTTTAGGGTTCCAATTTTTGAAGGGGAGATTTTTCATTCACCAAGTGTTTAAAAAAATTAGAATATTTAGCCCATACAATAAAATAAAAGATAGATATGGAAACTAATTATTCCCCTAAAAAACAGTAAGAAAATCCGTGGAAAGAAAGTTCGCCCTCCCGATTTCATGAACAAATTGTCAATTCACTACGTTTTTTTTAGAATCTAGATTTTTGGTAAATGAATCGCCCATATTTTCTAAACCAGGGCATGTTTGGAGTTACTTCGCCTGCATATCCTCTCGAATGAAGCTTTTTGACACTGATTTTGCCCACAAATTTTGTAGCTTTTTTAGAGGGAACGATTTTTCCCAATTCCCATCAATTTTGGGTTCCCCAACTTCCCCTGCATTTCCAATTTTGTTCCATAATCTATGGGCCATGTATTTCGTTCTATTTTTTATGGGAATGTTCAACAAGTGTTGAGGCTTTATAAATTATGGAGAAGAAGCTTGAGGACGGTTCAACAATGCATGATCTCAATTTTCAAATCTGATTCTACACTCATTACTCAACTTTCGTCGAATCCCTGATCAAGACTATAGAGGGACAAAAGCACACATGATTTTGTAGCTGTTAGATTCTTACAGAATTTCGAAGGACATTTGTGAGATATTCCTGACTCCTAAGTTCACATTTCTTGTTACTTAGAGATGCTCGAGCTTTTCCATGTTCTTCAAATCAGTCACATGATACCAGGTAAAAACACCTCTCTAAGTGGGTCATCGACTCATCCCAAAATAACTTCAATCTCGAAATTCTTTTAATTTATTCACATTTTGAACAAATTCCTTTGTTAGAAATATGAGCTAATATCTACTTTTCAACATTTGAGAATTAGTCTTTAAGAATATGAGACTTATTAATATTTATTTGTTTTGGCCCTTTGCTTAAGACTCTAAGCTACTAGATTTTAAAACTTTTTAGAACATGGTATCATACGGTATGGTAATTTAATAGTCCACAAGAGAGGCTCATTGCATGCATGGGATTGATAGCCTTGATTTCTATTTTTATTTCAATGCTTTCATTTTGTTGGTTATACATGCAGTCCTTATCTTATCTTGGGTTCGACCATGCGACCTCAGACCTGATGGAAACCAAACCCCATTGGGACCACTTCAACCACAACATAATATGATACTTAAAATTGTTTCATGTCTTGGTTTTCTTTTGCTCAAAAATCTAAATCGTTTCTTAGGATCAAAACTCAGAACCTAAGGGTACAAGGGGATGAAACTAAGAAACTAAGGGTATATCAAGCAAGTTGGTCGCATTACTCATAGCATGTTAAATGGCAGAAAGGAAGTTCCTTGACAATTTTCAAGAAATATACTTGGCAAAGCTTCAATCCAAGATTCTATTTATATTGGCCATGGAAACATATTTTAATTATCTAGTTCATCCTCTCTGTAATCCTAACACTTTGTTAGTTGTCTAAAGCTTCCAATTTCTAAAACCATTATTTTAAACAGGCCTACATAAAACATCAATACAGTGTTAGACGATAAACTATCTTGCAAAGGTAATTTTAAGGGAGATGAATCAAAGGAGGTCCAAGTTTTAAACATATATTCAAAGGGTGTTCTAGAATCCTTGGAGGGTCACAAGGAAAATGCATTGATTTGCAAATTTAATGGACTCTGGACAACCTTAGAGGAGCTCTTATTTTCCCATTGAAGAGGCCAATTACAATTTTTCTTGGTTTAATTGTTGTGTTCCAACACTTAAGTTCATACATAATTCTTTTTATGACATTAGCCATGTGTGACTTGTGTTTGCCAACAATATTATTTTTATGTACAAAGATATAATGAAGTGGATAAGGAAATAAATGATCACTTGACTGGATGATGTTACATGTAGCACCCATTGAGGCCAAGTGATATCATGACATAAACAATTAACAGTGTTTCAAGAGTATGGAACACCAAATGCAATAAGACAATTTACATGGTTGCAGTTGTGAAACTCAGTAAAGTCACAAAAGTGTCACAATAGGCCCCAACCAAAGCATTGTCGTATAGAAATGGAAGTGATGACCCATAAGGAGCACCCATTACACAAGGTGGTGCTCAAAGTATAGTTCATAATTGTTATAATAAATCATGTTACACAATGTAGGTATTCCATCATTGTTACAATAAAATGTATCTACATTGTTCTAAGACCAGCCACCATGATGCTCCCATATAATTTTAGCATTAGATACAATACAGGGAATTGGGACAAGAGTCTAACCTTCATATGGAATACGAACAGTGTTTGTGCTAGCAAGCATGTATATGATCCCAACAAAATTTTGAAATCTATGTTCCATGGGACTGGTGGATTGATTAGCTAGTTTCCATGCCAAACTAGTTTATAAAGTGTTTAATAGAAATTCTAAATAATAATATATGCTAACACAACAATGAGAAGTGATTCCCAAGTTTCTTATGAGAAAATCTAAGCCTCTAACATACTGCTCGAAGGCTAGTAAAACAGTAAAAATCCATAATAGTAAGAACCACACTGGTGCAATCCTAATTTTTAGCTACAAGCCATAATTTTCCCTTGCCACTTAAATCTTCAAGCCTCTGAACATTTCAAATAATTCTAGATTCATATTTTACTCCCAAGATCAGACTTTATTCATTGCATAGGTTCATGGAAGCTTAATATCATTAGTGATAAAAAATTTGATAGAGGAAGAATCTCAGTTTCTTAGTGTAGGTCTTTGAGTAGGAACCTATAACTTCAACCCTGAAGGATGATGGTGGCCTTAATATTATTATTGTTCCAAATTGCACATGTGCACTATGGAAACCCAGATTTCAAGGAGGTGTTGGGCCTGTCTGTCTCCCAAGAGGCTCAAATTCTCTGCACCCCCAATCTATCTAGGCTCCACTTTCCCTGGTAACTGAGCCTCCTTGGACTGTGTAAAATATCTTCTCAAGCAACTCCTTCCTGGACCATTCAACAAGCGAAGAAGACAACACACTCCTGGAGAAAATCATCAATTCTAGAAATAGGGACAACATAAATATTTTGTAAATATGAAGCTGTGGGCTGCATTTTCTGAATTGAGCTTTGCTCTTAGTTCAACCTGGTCTAGATAACAAATATCTAGTTCTGTGCATGCCATTTCGGCACTCTGAATAAAATAAGAACTAATACAAAATACAAAATCTTGTAACTCTTTCTGCATCATAGTTTGAAAGCCTTCCACAGAAGTCTGGTCAGTGTAAAGGAGGTTGCAACTCTCTCAAAGGAATAAGACTTCTGGACTTGGCAGATGAGCCTTCTTGGTATGTGCAAGAGATTCATTCTATCAGCTCCATCCCAGACCTTTCAACAAATGAAGAAGACGATGACTTGGTCCCATAAGAAGAATGGGAATAAAATATTCAATGCTAGGAGTAATGACAGTGAAAATTTTGTAGTCCATCATTGTTACAATACAATGTATCTACATTGTTCTAAGACCATCCACCTTGATGCTCCCATATAATTTTAGCATTAGATACAATATAGGGAACTGGGACAAGAGTCTAACCTTCATATGGCATAAAAACAATGTTTGTTCTAGAAAGCATGTATATGATCCCAACAAAATTTTGAAATCTTTGTTCCATAGGATTGGTGGATTGATTAGCTAGTTTGCATCCCAAACTAGTTTATAAAGTGTTTAATAGAAATTCTAAATAATAATAGATGCTAACACAGCAATGGGAAGTGATTCCCAAGTTTCTTAGGAGACTCTAACATAATGCTCGAAGGCTAGTAAAACAATACAAATCCATAATAGTAAGAACCACACTGGTGCAATCCTAATTTTCAGCTACAAGCCATAATTTTCCCTTGCCACTTACAGCTTCAAGCCTCTGAACATTTCAAATAATTCTAGATTCATCTTTTACTCCCAAGATCAGACTTTATTCATCTCATAGGTTCATGAAAGCTTAATATCATTAGTGAAAAAAAATTTGATAGAGGAAGAATCTCAGTTTCTCAGTGTAGGTCTTTGAGTATGAACATATAACTTAGACCCTGAAGGTTGATGATGGCCTTAATATTATTATTGTTCCAAATTGCACATGTGCACTATGGAAACCCGGATTTCAACGAGTTGTTGGTCCTGTCTGTCTCCCAAGAGGCTCAAATTCTATGCACCCCCAATCTATCTAGGATTCACTTGTCGTGGTAGTTGAGCCTCCTTGGACTGTGTAAAAGATCTTCCCAAGCAACTCCTTCCTGGACCATTCAGCAAGCGAAGAAGACAACACACTCCTGGAGAAAATCATTAATGTTGGAAGTAGGTGTTGCACAAACGAGAGGGGGGGGTGAATCAGTTGTTACCGTGCTTAAACAATTATGCTTCTTTTAAAATCTTTACAAGGCACTCAAAGATGATCACAATAATGCAGAGAAATAAAAAAAGGCACATTCAGAATCAATCACATATATGAGAAAGACAGAGACATATATGATAAGTATTATCTACATTATTTACATTATCATACATATGATCACCAACTCATTGTGAGGCTACAAACTCTGGTTTTGCAAGCTGCAATTTGCTGAGAGCACCAACTCTCTATTTTCTCTAGCACCCACTAGAAGGAAGCACCAACCCCTTGGTTTCTCTAGCACCAACTAGAAGGAAGCACCAACTCCCTATTTTCTCTATCACCAACTAGAAGGAAGCACCAACTCCCTAGTTTCTCTAGCACCAACTAGAAGGAAGCACCAACTCCCTGCGTTCAAGCACCCACTTGACCTTTGAGTACACCAGTCCTCCCTAGCACCTCCCAACCACCCTGTTATATAAATTCCTTGTTACTAAAACTTATTACAGTGATATAAAGTTATTCAATGGCTTAACACCCTTGTCGCTGGTCTGTTACACTACTCTTCTCTGTCTGCATTAGTGTCTTCTGCACGCCCCTAGAACTTTCTGTTCTTCTACCTTTTATACTCACTGCACCATATCCCTTCAATGCAACCTTCCTCTACTGTTCATTTTTTCCCCTGCGCTCTGCCTCCTTGCTCACACTTGAATCCTTCCCCATGACAACCAGCCCCATATCTTCTTTGTTCCACATTTTTATAGTCCCTGTGCTCCTTGTGCATGCAATATTTTCCATGCCTCTGCATGCTCACACCGCACCAAATCTCTTGCACATCTCGAGTGATTTTCCTGATCATCGCAACTCTTTAGCTTCTCTGGTGGTTCCTGCCATGCGTTCAACATCACTGGGTGTTCTGCTAAGATTCCTCGGCCTCTCTGGCAGTTGAGACTCCTCGTCTTCTCTGGCACAATCGATCTTATGCCTTCTGTTTCAGTTACAGACTTCAACACTCATCCATCTGTCAATCTCCCTAAAAATCATCTTGATTCACTGGACGAAGCTTAGAGACTCTTCATCTCCTCTGGCGATCACATAGAGGTCTCTTCGAATTCTATGGCAGAGACCATCAATGGTTTCTAGCAGTTATACTACGACGTGCCACAGTAGCCCTCCGATCTTGTTCAAATTCACCTGCACCGTTGGATTGATTCCAAGGGATCTTGCATTCATTTCGACATTTCGACTTTCGACAGTTTGGCATTCGTGTGACCATGTGTCTTGACATTCCTAGTCGCTATCCATGAAAAGGAGCTTGGTTTCTCTAGCTCTTTCCTCCATCTCTCGCTGATGTGACCCAGGGATGTGACCACAGCCTTATGCATAAGGTGCTTTCGCGATTTTGCATTTCGTGAATCTGGAGATGAGGCATCTCGACTCTCCAAGTCGTGATCCCTGAAACCCTGAAATGGCATGGGATCAACGGTCCCGATCAACACTTGATTTGACGGCTCAGATCATTTCTCGATTTCGCATTTCGTGATTCTAGAGATGAGGCATCTCGACTCTCCAAGTCGTGATCCCCGAAACCCCGAAATGGCATGGGATCAACGGTCCTGATCAACACTTGATCTGATGGCTCAGATCATTTTCGATTTCGCATTTCGTGATTTCGAAATTCTTGATGTTTAGTGTTCTTGTCACCTCAAAGTCCCGATCCAAGAAACTTCGAAATGGGTCGGATCAACGGTCCAGATCACATCTTGATCTAACGGCTGTGATTAAGTCGTGATTTTGGGATTCCTGTGGTCATTATTCTTTGACATCTCCAACTCTCGATCCTCGAAACTCTGAATGGACTGGGATCAAGGGTCCATATCACATCTTGATCTGACAGCTGCGATTAAGTCGCGATTTCGGGATTCCTGTGGTCATTATTCTTTGACATCTCCAACTCTTGATCCGTGAAACTCTGAAATGGACTGGGATCAACGGTCTAGATCAAACCTTGATCTGACGGCTTAGATTAAGTCGTGATTCTGCATATTGCGATTTCAGGATTCTTGTGGTTATTATTCTTTGACATCTCCAACTCTCGATCCGCGAAACTCCAAAATGGACTGGGATCAACGGTCCAGATCAAACCTTGATCTGACGGCTCAGATTAAGTCGTGATTCCTCATATCGCGATTTTGAGAGGTTAGGGAACCCCATTCCTTTGACTCTCCGGTCAGTGAATTGACGATCTTTCCCCACATGTCCTCCCTGATGATGGATGGTCCTCCTTCTTTCGGTATTTTGTGAGCCCGCTACTCCTTCAACTTTAAATAATGTGCAGGTTCTCCTTGATCCGACGATGGTCGGATCCCGCACTTGTATTTAATGCCTGAGATCTATCCTCCTCTTCAGCGTGCTCTTCTTGTCTACATTGAGATCTGACAGCCATCGGGAATTCTGAATTGTTGATCTCCAACGATCACGGTTGTTGCTCTTCCCCAATTATCACTGCACTGCTAATCATCGTTGTTGTACTCAAGCCATCATTGTTTATGTACTTGCCATCAATGACAAGCATACGCTACCTGTAAAACATGCCAACAATCTCCCCCTTTGTCATTGATGGCAACTAAGGCACCC
>ML777753.1:1238131-1252405 GCA_009831015.1 Picea engelmannii | reverse complement strand
GACTATTTTAGGTGCTAGCCAATACTTACAGGAAAACATATCCGAATATTTCAAATTAGCGGATTTGTGTCAAACCATGATTTTGGGATCAGTGGAGGATGAGAGAATGTTTAGTGCACTATCATTTTTGAAGTCAAATATGACGAACAAGCTTGATAAACATATGGATATATGTTTAAGATTATATGTAACAAAGTATGGCATTACCCACTTTCCATATGAAAGAGCACTAGCTCTTTGGCGATCTGATTGTGATAGAAGGGGAGAAAACAATATAACAAGTTTCTCTAATGAACTTGATACATAACATAATTCTTTGGAGGCTCATAATGATAGTCCATCTGGAGAGGGTCTTGTTCATAACGAAGAAAATGAGCACCAAGATGAGAATTGGTAAATTGATATACTGTAAGATTTGATCTAATCCAATATATATGAGGGCCTAGGGGACACTTATTTCGGTATATGTGTTCCATTGGCGGTGCAAGAAATAGTGAATGGAATAACACAGATGATGTGATTCTTGCAATACGTTCTTCCTCTATTTTTGGAATAAGTCGAAAATTCTTTATCATAGAAAGATTACTATATGCTAATTTGAGGATGCATTTCAGGTAAAAATAGGTTCTATAACTTATATTTTGTGTTTTTCATTGTAACTTTGGAGCCACATTTTCTTGATGCAAGTTATTTTAAGATTGATTTTTTGATATTTAACTATTACATTGTCTCTTTCTTGTATGTGACAGGAAATGAAGTTGGAATTTGATGAAGATGGGACCTATCTCTTCACATAGATAGTGTCCTTGTATTAAAGGGTAGATACTTGATTTAACAAGAATTCCGCTAAGCAAGAATGGGCTCATTCAAGTAGATGAAATTTCTTTGATGTCTTTCTCTAATATGTTGATAAATTTTAATGGTTTGTTTGTTTGTTGCATTTTGGAGCATTTTGTCAACTTTGGAATTTTGTGTTTATTTTGGTTAAAAATGTGTTAGGCCCTTCAATGCTTCTAGTTCTCATTTGATGTTTGAATGAACCTTTTGTTATGGAATGATTGGCTTCATCTGATTTCCATTGAGTCAAGGGTTTGGGTTAAAGTTAAAGACCTTTGTTGAGTAAAAAATTGTTTTTCATCTTTTTATCATGACATTTATTTGAGAAACATATGGTCTTAGGCTTCATATATGCCTTTAGTTATTTTGTGGGCACTCAATGTGTTCTCCATAATTCTGAATTTTTTTTAATATGTTTGATGGTCAAGGAAAGATTTTTTTATATCCTTTCATTTTTTGGCATGACTTGAGCATCTTCACCTTTTAGGATCTACTATGTTTATTTTGTATTTTCTTTGAAAAGACTTATTGATTATTTAGAAAGGGAAATGAGCTCTACTTAGGTAAGCGAAGAGAAAAATGGTCTATGCACTAGGTTCCTATGCGTACATCATAGGAAACCTATTAGCATGAGACAAACATTCCTATAATGCAATTATACTTTCATAAATATGGTGGTTGAATTTTAGATTCCATAAAGAATGTCATGCAAACCCCTTTGTTGATTGGATAAATACCTCCATTACCCATACTTTACTGCCACTTACCTTGCAAACCTCCATTCAACATCTATCAACATCTATCCCACTAAAATCCCTTTGACACACTCATTGGATCTTTACTACTAGTAAGGACAATATCTCTCTCTTATTGCTTGGATGTTGAAAGATACTCTAGAGTCTATTGGAAAGGAAACAAAATACCAACTTTTGTAGCTCAAATGGATGAAGTCCTGGAAAAATTTATATACAAGATGTGCGTTGCATGTGACCATGTTATTTGGTTCTTGATTAATATTCCTATTCTTTTTCATAACTGTAAAGTTGTTCTTTGTTCTCTTTTATGTCTTGTAATCAACTGAATTTTTAAGGAAATCACCCATGTGACTAGAATAGTGATCGAGGTTCAATTCGTTCATTATTGTTAGATTCCTTAAGAATGCACAGTATTGTTCAATTTATTCATCTTGGAAAGAATTTGGACAATGCCACAACTGAAATTTCATTGTAGTAATAAATAATATCCAAGTTTTGCTAGGGTCAGTGGGTGTGAGTATGGGAAGCCATTTTTTCAGGATATTGATGGGACACATAATGTCACATCATGCAACATCACATGGTGACTTTTGGCATCACTTACATCTACATTTTTCCCATTTGGAGTACAATCACACACAAGGACAAGGATTTTAAGACTTTGTCTTGTGAAATTAGACTTGGCATCACTAGATACACATTTTGGTCAGTTTGTGCAAAAATCCCAATTTAGGTACTTACCTACACCTAATGTGTAGGAAAATCCTTTCCATACATTTTCCCACGTGCACCTTGAGTGTAGGAAAATTGTATATGACATTTTGGATGAGTGATGTGTGCGATTTATTTGAAGGTGTGATCCCAAAATCACTGAAGCACGTGGTGAGAATATGTCTAACAAGTTTCCCTGAATAATGAAGAAAATTGATCGAAATAATTACAAGTGTCATTCCCTACCTTGTCTTGAATAGAAGTGAATTGGATATGGATAAGGTAAAATAAGATATGATAATTTTATTATTCTCCAACAAATGACCATGAATAGGTCGAAGGGACTACTAGGTACATCATAATCAATCACAAGTGGGAGTGCAAATGCAACACCTATGAAAGTAGATATAATCTATGAGATCTAAGACCTAGGAACTAACTAAAGTATATCATCCAATAAGGAGATACAAAGAAGAAATAGGTCTAGTTAAGAGCTCAAGAACTTGGAAGAATGTCTCAATTGAAGACTATCTGAGCTTCATTGCGTAGTTTTCAAATATATCTTCAATATCTTAAATACCTTTTATGGGCTATCTGAGCTTCATTGCATAGTTTTCAAATATATTGAGGTTCTCAATTGATAAGAGGTTTTGGATTTTGCCACTTCTGATAATTTTATAATTCTTTGTATATTCTACTAGGCAAGGTATTTTGGCTACCCGTGCTAACTGTGTATGTGTGGTATTGATTGAAGTAATTTTATTTGGTTTTTTCAATTTTTTTTCAAAATGATATGGGGTTTCCAAATCTAATTATGTCTTTAGATTTGAAATAATGAACTTCTAGTAGTAGTTGTTGATATTTAGTTTGTCTCTGTATTTAGTATTAGTTGTTGAATTTCAAAATTGTTGTCTTCAAAACACTTTCACACGAGTTGAGAATTGGTGAGGCAACCACAAGTTTAAATGAGAAAACAAATGATTAGTCAGAGCCGGGAACTCAAATCCCACAATGTTGGCAAAGAACAGTGTCCAAAACGTGACATAGAAGATGGCCAAGAGCATGTTGAAGTTGAAAGTGATTAGTGTTAATATTATGGTAGTTGTGGGAGGTATTTACCTCCACATGTAACCCTGATGAGAATAGAATATTTCGGGAAGCAAGAAGAAACCCTAAAGCATTGGATATAACCCTAGAAGACAAGTTGGTTCGTTTAACCATAGAAAATATAGCAATATTGTCACCCAACCATAGGCCGAAGCCACCCCCGAGCACCTTAACCTTGACAGAGAATTATTCTGGAAGAAAACCCTAGGCTTAATAGCCAATCAAGTTAGCGCACCTCTCTCCAGGGATAGTGCACCAAGTAAGAATAACCAAAAGGCCAAGCAGAAATTCCAAACCATAACCAAGAGAAAGTCCAAGTCAAAACCAAAATTTTCCAGTTGCAGCAGCTGTAGCTGCAGCTCTTCTTCAAACTTGCGAACCACTGGCCTTATACATTTATGAGAGGTGAGGTGACAAATGAAATCTGGTTTCCTGTATTTATACTGTTTTTCTTGAACTGTTTGGGCCGACTTCTCATTCTAGAGGCTAAACACTTAATATTAACTATTTCCTTTAGCTGACTTGTTTTCTAGGATTATATCCAATGCTTTAGGGTTTCTTCTTTCTTCCCAGAATATTCTATTCTCGTCAGGGTTACATGTGTAGTTAAATACTTCCTGCAGCTACCATAATATCAACACTAATCACTTTCAGCTTCAATATGCTCTTGGCCATCTTCTATGTCACGTTTTGGACACCGTTCTTTGCCAACATTGTGGGATTTGAGTTCCTTGCTCTGACTAATTATTTTTTTGCTCGTTTAAACTTGTGGTTGCCTCACCAATTCTGAACTCGTGTGAAGGTGTTTTGAAGACTACAATTTTGAAGTAGGCCCTTCATTTAAACCTGTGTTTTCTTTGTTGGTTTCAGACAGGTTCATATGAAGGTGTTTTTGAAGCTACAGTTTTGCATATGGACTCTCCATTGAGATCTTCTTTACATCTTGTCACGGTCAAGAAATTTTCATCATTAGTCATCGCTGTATACCCTACCTAATTAAACATTAAGGGGGAAATATTTCACTGTTTATTTGACCAATTTTTTTTGTTCGCCACATCTTTCCCAAGGGGTTATATTGGGATGTAATATTTACTTGGTCAAATATCTATTATGCTAACTTGCCTTATTTGTATCCCCGAGTCAATCTTAAGGGGGAAGTTGGAGATATGTTGGTTAACCTTGACTTGTGGCTCCAAGGCCCTTAAAACTCATTCGTTATACACCCTTAGTGGTCAGTTGTGGAAAAATTGGCAAGTGCCTGTTAAACCCTAAATATGGATGCAAGACATAGAAAGCCAGATCAAATTTTTTAGAGTTTTGTACCTGTGTGAAGAAATTTTTCATGAAATTTTTATTGCACACTTCTGGAGGAATATCTTACCCATTGTAGGCACACTTTTGGACATCTTCTGGTACCATTGTTGGCACAGATTTCGAGGAGAAGTTTTCGTCCATGAGAAGGCACACTGTTTGAGTTTAATAGCAATAGATTGAGGATGCTTTCTTCACACAGAACTCAGTAGCTTCAGACACCAGAAACTGCAGAAACTAGCAGCTACAACAGTAAGAAAGAGGGCATCTTTCTGAGGGATATAGCAGCAACTTTCTGGGCACACTGCCCTAGGATTTATGGACAACATGGTGGCTGCAGATTTCAAGACAAAATGATGGAATATTTGTGATCTGATTTGACAGCGATTAATCAGCAACAGATGGGGCCCCTTTCGTAGCAGCAGTTACACTCTTTTGTGACAGCAGAACGATGCCGATTTCAAGGGAATCTTACAACAATTATAACAACAAGGGAGATTAAGTAGGCTTAAGACTAGCATAGGGCACATTAAATTCTTCAAATAATTTTTGTTACATGTGATCCCATTTGAAAATGAGTTTCTTGGCATTCTCATGCAAGATTTGATGCAGGGGATGTGTAACATCAAAGGAAACCCAAGAAAAATACCCTGTAAAATTGTGCCAAGTAGAGGAATCTTCATAATTCGTTGATGTTGGTTGGGGTAGGCCAATTGTGGATGCCCTATATTTTCTTTGGATCCACATGCACACTTGTTTAATCAATAATGAAGCCAAGGTATAGTATGTACTTCATGGAAAATACTTATTTCTCTAGGTTATAAAGGAACTTATGTTGTTGCAAAGTTTGAAATACTTGCACAATACATTGGAAGTGTTCATCTCATGACCTATTGAAGATAAGAACATCGTTGAGGTAGACCACAATTATTTTATCTATAAATGGGTGCAAAACATCGTTCATCATCTGCATGGAGGTTGTTGGTGCCTTTGTTATGACAAAGGGTATCACCAACCACTCAAATAGTTTATTTATTGCTTTGAATATACTGTTCCAAACATATAAAGTGTTGGTTTAAACTTGATGGTAGTGAAACTTAAAGTCAATCTTGGTAAAAGATCCCGACTCCCTTCAATGTGTCTAGAAAGTCTTCAATATACGAGATTGGATATCTATTATTGAATATAATTTTGTTGAGGGAAGAATAGTCATTGTAGAGGTGATATCTAGCATATTTCTTTGTTGTAGGTGGAATGGGACTTCCACAAGCCAAAGCACTTAGCTTGATGTGTCCTTTTAGCAGGATATCCTAAATCTAGCACTATTTTTTCTCTTTTTCTAGAATGGATTTGTAATACAGTTTTTTGTTGAAAAACAAGTTTCCAAGTACCAAATATATGTGATGTTGGACTTTACAAGTTTTCATAGACATTTTCACTCAATCCTATCCCTCAAAATCATCATTTTCCCACAAACCCTAGCCTAGACTATACTTTCCTAGGCTAGGAATGTGTTTTGACATTTTGGACCCCTTCCCCTCACTCTTTCCCTAAAATTTCACTTTCCCCCACTTCCCAACATCCATCCCTACCTCCCCAAATTTTCCTAAAATTTTAGAAACCCCCTAACCCCTTCATCTCCCTTCATTTCTAAACTACCCAAATCCCCTGTTTTTTCCTACACTAAACCCTAATTTCCCCTCCCATTGAGCTAGGGTTTACTATGGAATCAGAGAAAACTGAGAAGAAGAGGCATAAGGGAGGTCAGATCAGCAAGTATGATCCCACTTCATCACATGAGATTATTTCTTCACCATTTCTCAAGAAATCATTTCAAGAGACAAATCATTTGCCACACATAGGGATAGTCTTACTTCAAAATTGGTTTCTGAAGTAAGGAAGATGAATTTGAAAAAAGTGAAAGAGGTTTTTGTCAATAATATACTAAGTAACAAAAACCTCCTTCATTTTATATACAGGTATTATTATTTGGGAGAAATGTAAAAAATATAGTTGCTACAGGAGAGTTGTTGCACTTCTGGAGTAGTCTTGGGAGATTGAATTTTTAGGTGTCTTGGAGCAGGTTTGTGCAGTGATTGATGAATCTAATGAAAAATAGGCATCCTCATATTTCCAATTAATCTTTCATAAGTTAATTTGAAGCATGGGAAGGCCTTTAAAACTCCTCCACAAGCTGGGTGTTGCGCTTCTGCTAGACCATGTTGCGCTTTTGACTCTGTTTTTGGTCATCATTTGCAAAAGCAGTTTTTGACCAAATGAAGATGAATTTTGGAAGAAAAAAAAAGGTGTGTTCTAAGGACATAAAAAATCACAATAACCTCCTTCAGGTTTTACACAGGTATCATATATTTGGAGATATTCAACTTTCTTGGAGGCCTATTTCAGAAAATCAAATTCACCAATTTAATTTCCTGTTTTAGTCATTATTTTGTGGCACATATTCCAAGAACATGGGAATGAATTTAACAAAATTGAGAGAGTTTTGTCTTAAAAACAACCTTATATACAAAAACCTCTCTCATTTTTTTAAAATGTGTTATGGTTAAATAGTTATATCTCCATATTTGACCCCTCTTTTTTCGTTGCGCTTCTGGAGAATTCGCTGCGCTTTTGGACAGCTTGTTTTCAAATCAATTTTGAAGGGGTTATATGTATGTTTTTGATTGGATCAGTGACTCCATGGTGTAGAGGAAATATTCATCTTTCCATTCATAAATTTTTCATCAAAAAAATCATCAAGGTCAGCCTCTAAATCATCCTCCAAAGTTGTTGCTCTTCTGCTACAATTTGTTGCTACAATGTATATTGCAGAATACACAAATGCAAGAAAATTTCCATGCCTTTGGTGCATTTGTAAGGTTAAATTCTACATTGTGCAACATTTCATTGCCAATCACCTAGACGTACAGTGTAAGGATTGAAGTGTAATAATCCCCCTAAATATGAACTCTCAATCAACTTATTTTCCAGCTGGCATCTTGTATATGGCTTGGAGAAACTGAAGTTCCTTGTCTCTCTTTCATAACATACTAATCCCCTTAATCAAATGGGAGAAAATGGTTGTATCTGGAATGTAACCTCTTCTAGTCATTTCCAGATATATCTCAAATGTATTTTCAACTTAGCCTGACTTATAGAGTCCTTCAATCAATAGTGCATAGGTAGTGGGATTAGTTGTATGAAGATGTGATGACCAGGACATCATGTCCTTTGAAATTCTAGAGTTGACTCAAGTTCTCCTGCCTTACAAAGTTTGTCTATGAGTATTGAGTAAGTAGTTGAGATAGGAACTGTTGTGGAGTGGCTATTTAAGGGGATAGATGACTTTCATTCCAGCATAAGGCACCATTTGTTGAAAAATTAAGACACATTTTTTTTCCAAATACTAATATTTTATATTAATTTCAGAATGGAAGATATTTACATCGATGAGACACACACAAATATCATATAGCCCTCTTACAATGGATAAATATTAACACTTCTCCTATATATATATATATATATATATATATATATATATATATATATATATATATATATATATATATATATATATATATATATATATATATATATATATATATATATATTGTAATGAAAACAAATTTTATTTAGTGGGAAAATTGATTATTCACCCATGATCAAAATATTAATGTGGCTACCTTTAACTCTGTTCTACAATCAATGTCTTCTAAAAACTAAGTATATATCAAACATTGTACCAAACAATTTGTGTGTAACCTAAATAAGGACCTTTATAAGCATACTCTTCCACTAAAATATACCTATGATGTATGGTAAGTTCGTTAGTTATTTTTTTTTAAATTCCCAACACCTCTAAATCATTGCCAAATATTCCAAGTAGTCAAATAACGAATATAACAGAAAATATATAATTTTTTGTTGTGAACAACAAACAACCATTTCCTTTAACTATCATTCATCTTCTCCCTTATTTTGGAATGATGTTGACCTTACCCAACTAGCAAGCTTTGGCATACAATCCATTGTCAATTATGCCTGGATGAAAAGGAATTTTACTTTGAAAGAGGGTAATTCCATTATGTTTGGTTTTAAAACCTTACACTAACTAGTTACTTCCATTGGTTACATAACAAGTATTGTAGGCAGACTGCATGAAKACTAAGGGGGGCTTRAACTAATAATAATAATAATCTAATTTTAAGGTCACAACCAAGCCAAACACCAAATTGGTGTATGATACCCCCTTGTTTGTGGGACAAGGGACCCCTCTACACAATGATTTGACTACTAAAGTTTACAGAGGTGTACATACCCTACCCCCCTTTGGATTTGAACTTGTAACCTCCTAGGAGGAAACACATGTTCTTAACCATTAGGCCCGTTCAAGCTATACTATATCATCCACATTTATCAATTTATTATGAAATACAAAAACATTCTCCTCGGTAAGGTTCTCTTCACCAAGGATCAAGCCAAACAAGTGTTTCCTCCCATAGATGCAACTCCATCTTCCCTCCACTCTAGCATATATTACTACAGTTACCTTGTTTCTCAAGTGTTTTGTTGAAAATACAACTTACTTCCAACTTATTTGCCTAAGTTTAGAATGTGATAAATTTGTTTGAGTCAATTATTGTTGGAGATATGTTTTGCATGTATGGATAAGAATGAAACTGCAATTAAACTAAATTGCAACTAAAATGCATGTATGGATAAGAATGAGATTATTGCAAGGGTTTTTGTGATGAAATAAGAATTTCTTGAGGCCCATTCCCAATGGAAACAATGCACACTCCTAGAGATATTATTCCACATTTTTTTACTCATGGCAGGGTACAACCTTCAAGGAGAAGTTGATTGTTTTATCTCAAAAACAAGGGTGATACTTGGAGATAATGAAACAATAGAGAGGGTGAAATATTCATGCATGCTTTATGTTGTAATGGGTATTAGAAGGGGCACCGCCCTTTAGGTTATTTTTGGATCTGATTTATGTAATAGAAAGATCCCACTCAAGGGGATATGATAATTGGCATCCAACACAATTGACTAGTGGTTATTGATGCACTTTACTGGGATTTCAATAGTCCTTCAAATTCATCATCGCTACTATCTAGTATGGTACCATTTTTTGTTGACATGGAGTTTCCTACCATGTCTATCCACTACCAATGTCATAAGGCATCATAACAATGAGATCCTTGACAAACACAAACCTTGATGCTTGCAACGTTGTCTAGAGGATGGAAAAATTATATATTTAGGGGGGGGGGTCTTAAAATCACCCCTGAGAGAGAGCAGAGAAGTCTCACCTTCTAGCTTGGTTTTCTCCCGTATTGGGTTTCCCATGTCATATCTCATGTTTATTTGTGGATGGTGTGATTGTATTTTACTATTCTCTATTTACCTCATTTGATCTATTTCATGCATAAGCAAAAAATCAGTAACTAAGTATTTTGGAGATCTAAAGGAAAAATAATCTTAATATTAAAGATTTCAGTATTTTATTAGATCTATTGTGAAGAACTGTTCCAGTGGAATATCCACGGCAGTTTACAGATCAACTAATTACTTTTGAAATCAAGTCATACATTTCCAAACCCATTTTGTTTTTTAGTTTGTTGCTTAAAAATGCATTGATGCCAAAAAAAAACACCACTAGGTATTTAGTCGTTCATGGTGAAGATATTAAGGAAGAAATATTATCGTTATCATGATATGCTTGTAATATGTAAAAGAATCATCTATAAGAATGTACCCATTTCAATGAGTGGTCGAGAAGAAAAATGTGGCTACATTTGAATGCCATGAATGATCGATGAGTTTCCTTCTATTGTGTACAACACAAAACAATATTTTTTCTATGAACTTTCAATTAAATGTTAACTACATATGTTACTTTGTTTAAAGTGCAAAGAAAAAGTGGCCTTGTATATTAGCAACATCATGGAAGAGACTCTATAGCCATTTTTTCATTTTTAAAATCATCTGGAAGATGTCAATGCACAAGCCCATAATAAATGAGTAAGAGAGAAAACTTTGTATTACTAAGGGAATTTTACCAAAGAAATTTAACCAATATCATGGTCTTTATCTAGAATTGTACATATTCCTATAGATGTGGTCTACAAACTTGACCCGATTATAGTAAAACCAATTGATATTCAACTCCAATTAATAAAAATTTGGTTATATTTGAAGTGTCATGTATGTGGACCTTTTTGTTAAGTTTTTTTCTTGCATTGCTCATAAACAAAACCTCAAAACTAGCTAATAATTTGATATCCCATGCAATATGGTCATTCTACCATTCAACATGTTATTAACGATTAGGTTGTAAATGAATAACTACTCAAATGATTTTAGTTCAGACAACCACATACTCACCAAAGAAGGTTATTATGCATTTTAAAAGATTGTAAAAGAGTTGTAGTGCATTTTCCACCAATGGTTATTAACTACCATGAGTTATCATTAATTGTTATAGTTTCAATAAAACCTATGAATTTTTTAAATTGAGTATAATGTTGGCTATTAGAGATGCATGACCATGAGAGAGGCCATGCATGGAAAATATGGTGTTTAAATTAATGGAGTCATTGAATACATAGCCATAACTTTTTCTATACAATCAGTGATAAGTTAAACAACCTCTTCAACTAAATTGTACATAATTTTGGGCAATTAACATATATCACAACTCACTAACATTAGGACTCCTAACTATGTTAACATTTTTATCCTCATTTCGTAGGGATAGCTAAGGAGATGATGTCTCAAGGCCCTTAGGTTGAAGACATTGAGTACCAAGAGACATATGGTTGATGGTGTCCACTTGCATAGACAAAGGCCTGCCTCACCACCACGGATATCAGATTCATCACGATGGTATCCACCACACCAGCTTGCTTCTGAAATACATTGGGTCTTGCTCCATGAGGTACAAGCCAAGTATTATGGTGAGTGTCATTTCAATATTTGAGGCATTTGAGTCTGTTTCATTTAAATGTTCCTTTTGATTATGTAACATCTACTTGGAAGTTATGCTCTTTTACTTGTTTCACCTTGGTGGTTGAGCCCCATGCCATTAACAACAAATAAAACATTCACTTCCTGCACGAAGTCATTCACTGAAACCATTCACCATAGAGGATTACAAGGTATCGGGGGTTGGGGCCCTTGTACATTTCATGAGGTTGGGATAAGGGAAAATTATAATGAAGATTTCACTGTGTAACAAAGTGTTATTGGTACTTGCTTGTGTTGATCCATTTTGATGTAGCCCTAAAACCATTTCCCGCATAAATGGGGTGGTCACTGCCTTCTTTCTCTTTTGAATCCGCTTGGTAGATGCAGTAGATACAATAGCTAACAGTAACATTACTAGCTCATAGGGTGGGTGGGAGATACAACCTTTGCATGAGCCGAGCCTATCAGTAAATTCCTCTGCATGAACCTAGAAAATGGGTTGGTAATTTCTATTGTATGAACGTGGCCTTATAGGATGATGAGCTTAAATTGGTTAATCGATTTAATCATGAAGGTAGGAAATCATGGAATCCCTTATATACATGATATATTTCATTGTTCCATACTGATATGATGATCTGCTTAGGTTATAATTACATATTTATAAGGGTTAGCCAAGGTTAGCCAAGATCTAGATTGAATTGACCAAGTATGAATGTATTATTGATCAATTACGTGGCTATGGGATTCACTATAGGATTGGCTTAGGTATCGCTTACGAAATCAAAAAATCAAGCATGACAAACTCAAATGAAAACTAAAGATTTTAAATCAACTCAAATGGGAGCTTTATAAGCTTGTACATGTTCTAATTTGTATGATTCAAAGATGCTAATAAGAATTAAAGGAGGCAATTGTTGGAGAGATAAATGGTAAGAGAAATGTTCAAGAAGTTGTTGTTAAGTTGAAGCTATCCAAGACTCACTAGCTCAAAGGTTAGGCTTGCACTACCACATGGAGCATGTCAACATGTCCAAGGAAGCTCTAGGAAGGCCGAATGTTGTTGTAGAAGTCTAAATGAAAATATCTCAAAGGTATCATGTTAGAGGTTGGGCTTACACTATTGCAATGTGTTGGTATCAAAAGTCACTCCTGGATTGCTAGCAGGAGCAGAGCCCGACGCCCATCAGATTAATGTCACGATTTGTTTAAAGGGTGATCAAATGGAGGAAAACTCGAAACAGCATTGTATCAACTCAGAAACCAGACCAGGCATACATGAACGAGTGAGGTCTTGATAAACTCCAAACAGTGAGTCGTAGTAAAGGGTGAGCAGGTGGAAGACTTATGCAAGAAGAGTGCAAAGATCCATAATAAACATCAGGTTCATCACAGACTGGAGAAGAAAGCATTCAAACACAAAGTCACTTTATATTCAAATACAGGCAACCAAAGAGTACATAAATGTCACGACAAATCCTTTATCATAACACAAATGCAACTATCCACGCGAATCATTCGACTGTGAACACTCTGGCATGAGATGAAACAGAGACGTAAAAAGAAGGATTGTTTGTCATAAACCAAGAATTCTCAAACACAGAGGCATAACCAAGAGACCAGAATGTCGCTGAAAATTTACAGTCGGGAGCTTAGCTCTACCATCGATAGATACAAAAATGGCAAAAATGCCTACATATACTCAAAACAACAACAACAGTGGAACCAAGAAACTGCATTGAAAGCTTTGCATCTGCATGGCTTCTGACACTCTGCAGCCGCAGTCTTTGACTAATCGTGCAACTTGTGGCAGACGCGATAGATCTTCTGACAGTTACATCGGCGAATCGACGTGCCTTTAATTCATTGTAGGACATCCTCATTATGGCGGAGACGATGTCTAACCACCACCAACCGCTTCAATAACTGCTTCTTGGGATTTGAGAATGGCCCAGCCAACTCAGCACTTCGGGATCTGGATGACTTCTCGCGCTGCCACCTGGAATAACTGAATAGCTTGAGGGACAGGTGTGGAGGCTAGCGTGGAGGATGAGGCGCATGACAGGAATGTTCGTGCCGGGTTATAAGGGCGTGAAAGGAGTGACGCGATGAGAGGGCGATGAAGGAAGGAAAGAACTCGCCTTCAGGTGAGAGGCTGACGTGGAGAAGAACGGGACACGTGGCAGGCGGTGAGTGGATGATGAGAAGAGGGGAGGACCACACAGACCAAAGAGGAGAGATGAATGGATGACACACGGCAGCAGGGGAAAGGCGGAAGGGAGGATAGAATGGCGGGGATAGGGCCCACAATGGTTAATCACGGGGCAGTTGAGAAGGGCGAGGCTGTATAAGCACCGTTGATCTGGGCGCCTCAATCGTGGTCGTCGGGAAGTTGCACATGGGATTCTGGACCCTCCCCCTCCGCTTAAAGGTAGAAAGGCGGGGGGGGGTCCGGAATGGTCTTCATCGCCGTTGATCCGGGCGCGCTCATCTGGACCGTCGGAGAGGTGCGCCCCCGATTCCGGACCCCCCCCCCCCTGCTTAAAGGTCGGAAGGCAAGGGGGGTCCAGAATCC
>ML777753.1:1188282-1203348 GCA_009831015.1 Picea engelmannii | reverse complement strand
CTCTTGAGCTGAAGGAGAGCGACGTGGATGCGTTTTGCATAAATCGGCCTCCGCGTCCCATTGTTCATCTCTGAGGCATTTATTTCCCCTCTTCCTCGCCTGAATGGTAACGTCCCAACCATCATACCAATGGTAATGCCACCTGCCATAATATTCATCTCCGGGAGTTGATTACTGAGCGGCTTCTGACAATGCAGCCTTCCTTCTCGTCGGGCGATTCTTTCTTGTTGCAGTAACATCATTAGGTATCTTTCTTTGTAAATCGGGCATTTCATGGATACTTGTAGTGATAGATACAGGTTCCCTCAATACTTCATGATTGATTGGACGATGTGGATCAGTTTCTGACCCTCTGGACATGAATGTTTCCTACGGTAACCTGGGAGCAGAGGTGGCCAAAGAAATTGTCCTCTGATAATCAGGAACTTCGAAGGTGGCAGCAGTGTCAGCAAGAGGATTATTCTGTTTGGTCAATCTTTGAGACACTAGGGAGAAAAAGTTAATTTCTTGATCCCACTTCACATTTCCATCCATACACAGCACCCTTTGAACATCAGGAACTACTTGAACATCTAAACTTGGAAGTTTTAGGCATGATTGTCTAGATACCTTTCTAGCTTTAGCATGGGGATCACAAAGTATTTCCTCATTCAAGACTTCATATTTGTCATATGCTCCCTTAATTTCATTCATACTTGATACCAATGTAGATTCGGCACATATACAGATTATTTTTCAGCACAGCGATATATGTCCAGAGTTCCATTTTAAAAACCCAAGCAAATGTCTAAAACCCTTTAGAGATCATATGGTTTGAGGCGGCCTCTACGTTCATATCAAATATTTTGGCAGGGCACTTGTCATCAGAAGGATAAGGCATATTAAAATGGTTAGCAGGAATGCTTTGTTTTGTATTTTCCTCCTTGAAAGAACTGTGTGTAGACATGAATCTAGAAAAGTCTTCCCACTCAAACGATTTACTTTTAATAACTTTGACATTACTTTTCATAACTTTGAAACCCGAGTCTTCTCACATTAATATCTCCTCCCAAATACCGAAGTTCTTGTGATTAGTCTTCATATATTGAATTTGATCCAACAGTGCAACAAATTCCTCAAAATCGTTTTCAGTACCCTCTGATGCCCTGCGTTGTCGTTTGGCCTCGGTTCGATCTGTTTCAATTTGTGAGGCCTCCTGTTCACCCGAATCAGATGATTGGAACTCGAACAATAGTTTAGGTTCCTTTCAGGAATCCATGGATCCATATAAGCATATTCAAAGTTCAGTGATCCAAAAATGAAACCACTATCTAAACATGGGCTTGTTTGCCATTTTTTCTTCATGTTGGGTCGATGTAGAAGATGGCTAAATGGTGGGGGCCACTGCGTTTTGATAGAATGTGTCTTCAAGCGGGTTCTTTGAAATCCAGAGATGGGCATCATTAATGAAGAAATTTAATGGTCCATCTATCTCCATTGACATCTAGCCCAACTCAAGTGTCGGGCATCAAGTTCTGTGTCATAATTCTTTTCTCCTTTCTACGTTCCAAAATAACAGTTTTCATAGCACTCAATACTTCTTCTCGTCCCTTCCAACAGTTGCTATAAGTTGTGCCTGGAAGTTTGATTGGTAAGGAGAAAAGTCCTGCCATAAAATGCGAGTAACTCTTCAGGAGGTCCTTCGATTCAGCAGCTCCAGAATCCAAACTAATGAATTGTTTCATCAGCATATTGAATGTTATCTTGGCAGCTTCGTCCTTCAAATGGATAATATTTCCCTCCTCCCATGTGTCCAGGATTTCTATCACTTGCTTCTTCCTTCTCCTTTGGCAAAACAGAAGTGCGGAGGACTATTTGGCAACCCACTGGAAAGTCCGATGTCTCCTCTTGCATAATCATTCGTCTTGAGAAATGAATTTCCATCATTGCCAATGAAACTAATCCACTGTTTGAAAGTGATCCTTAACCCTCGATAGCTCTGGACTTTCATCTTCTTGGAGGTCTGGTCTGCCATTTCCAACAGCTTGCAAAGATCCTAGTTCGATAATCATGCCTGAACCCATCTGTCCATAGGCAAGAGCCATAGCCTTGGGCAGTGCAGTCAATTTTTTTAATATCTGTTACAACATTGGCTCCAACTAGGGATGGTGCTTTCCTGAAAGTGCCAAGAACCGTAGACCGAGTGCCTTCATCCATTAGGCTATGGAGTCGTAATGCTTATAACAAAACCATACTGGATACTGAACTGAAAACATATGGAAAACTACCGCTGCAATCTAGTGCTTGAAGTCAAGCTTATTTATATACATCACCTACTCTAACTACTGAAAAAATTTCCAGAATCAAATGATACGAAAATGCCAGTGAAGCCAATCCAACAATTGCCTACTTACTTGAAACTTTTTTACACTTTCTTCAAGCAGGCTGAAAAAGGAAGTTGACAATCCCCATCTGACCTGTTGGTGATCACGGATGTGCAAACCCTTCATCAATTCTTGTGACCAAACATTCATGACAGAGCATATTCCTCCATTAAATGAATCCAAAAGATCAGCAAAAGGGTCTTGGAAAAACATATCATACTGAGGCTTTAAAACATCCATGACTACTCTATGTTCTGATTCATGATGCTCAGGATCGTTAAACATGGCAGCCATATCTGTTTCATGAAACAAAGCAGAATCTAAAATCTGATCTTCTTCTTGAGTAAGTTCACAAGATCCAGCATCTTTATGAGCCAACTCCTCTTCATACTGCTCATCTTCATCAACTCGAGAAATCTCTATTGTCTCTTCCTCCTCCTCAAGGGGACTTGTATCACAATAATCTTCAAAAAGGATTTCAGCAGAATATATCCTCTTACAATGTTGATGAAAAAGTATGTGAAAGCATCTCAATGAAGGAATACTGGAATGAGGTAAGGATTTATACCAGAGCCTAGGATCATTTTCCAATGAAAACATAAACAATTTCATGATGACATCTTCATGATGTACATTTAATTCCTCCATGAGCTTGTGGAACTCAAACAAATGTTGACCAGGATTTTCGTCCTCATATTCTCCAAATTTAGGAAGGATATTTGCCCAAATTTTAATGTCTAGAATAGTGTTTGGAAAGCCATAAACATTTGTAAAGTCCAGAGGAGAAAACCTTGCAGCAATTCGAGCAGCGAACGAACTCGACATTTGAGACCAGTGGAGTCGCTAACAAAATCATGTAGAGTCTACGAACCAAGGAGTCGCCAGGTGAATGATCACAGCCAATTGAATGCCTATCCCTTGTTCACCATCAAGAGATAGATCTGAACTTTGTCGTACCCCAGGGAAGATAACCTCGTCCTCCGTCCCCGGCAACGGCGCCAAAAATGTTGACACTCGAAACTGAAATGGGTTGCAGCAAATCAATCCCGAGGCAACCTCGAACCACTTTGGATTAGAAGCTGCCCTCTTCCAACCCGAGAGGGATCTCTCGAAAAATGTCACAAAATAAATTGAAGTAAGCATGAAATGCTGGGCAGATTTATGGGTAAATGATGGTCTTAGATTTTTGGAGTTTGGGTGTTAAACCAAAGAAAAGGTCCATTGGGCATGGAGTCAAATGAAAACCGAGAAAAAGAGACAATAGCAGAGATCAAATAACTTGCGGAAAGTGAGGCAAAGTGAGTCTATCTTTCAGCGCTTTGATAAATCATGATGCGGTAGGGGAAAGAAAAAGGAAAGGTCGACGTAGCAAAGGATATATGCAGCATTCTGAAAATGAAGATTGGTCTTACACAGCTGATAGCTGGTGCAGAGGAAAGGCAATAAACAATTGCAGAAAACCCAAACCCTTTCGTTATAGTAGTGGTCGTACTAAAGTATAACGAAGCCCATCGGTTAGAAGAAAACAGAATGTAATGAAGTCGTGATGGATTAAGGAAGACATAAAGATATGGTAAAGACAATTTCAGCTGCGAGTAAGGAAACACATAAATGAAATCCAAACAGTTTTAACACGGCAAAAAGAGAAGAAAACATGCTGAAAGAAATCGACCGTGATGAATCTCACAGTCGCAAATAACAGTTCTTCTTTATTACTCCAATCTGGTTTACAAAAAACTCAGTCATTACAATGAAACTCTCTTGACAGAGGTTTTTCACCCAGTCTGCGCTCATGAGCCCCCCCTCTGTTTTTACATACATCCATCTTTTAAAAGAAAAATAAGACTCTTAGTGTTCCAGGAATCTGAAACGGTTCATCTTCATGGCATTCTGCAACTGCCAGGTGCATCTGCCAGCTCCTGGAACCGTTACTAATCGTTTGACCACTCGTCATTCCTTCCTTGGCACTTGAAAGCTACGGTTTTACTTCAGAATCGCCCAACTAGCAAGATGCCTTCACTACAGTAATATAATCTGGTCGAGTTTATTGAAATAGTGATTGTATTTCCTCGAGGGTTCTCCCCTCCTTCGCCCATTCACTGCCTAACAGCCATAATATGAAAAACAAAATCCTACTGCAACTTTCTGGATACTGCTGCTCAACAACTCTCGGTCAGAAGAGACCTTGTTGTACAGATCTTGCTTTAGACATATACCAGAAGGTTGAAACAATACCCGAGCACAAGGCCAATCCTAGCTCCCCGTGGGAGTTGATATTGCAGTGCGGGCATTTAAAAATGAAAAAACTCATTGGTATTCCTTAAAACATATATCGGTTTAGTGATAGCCAAGGCGTCTGATTTGTACAAACAGTAATAAGACAATTCATGATATACAAAGGTAATAAATTATCTCATATGAAAAGACCAAATGGTCAGACCATTGACAGTGAATCCCGATTCATTGATAATCAAGAAAGCAATCTCTGCCATGATACACCTTAATGGAGAAAACTAACTATTTATGCTACATGTTCTTCTTTGCTTCTAACGTAGCTCCTTCTCATGTCCTGTGAATCTCTTTCCATACCAAGCTTTTCAAGGGATATTGTTTGCATGTAAAAAGTTGTTGGCCACTCTGGTTGGCATACATGTGCCTGCATTGCATCCCGGAGAGCAAGTTGAGGTTGATCACTCGTCAAATATGCCAAACTACGCCTTGCAAAGACAGTTGGAGATGGGATAGTCATAACATTGACCAATTTAGAGTAGCACTCAATAGCAGTTTAAAAATCCTTGTCTCTAAAAGCAATGTCTACACATTTCTTCATGTTCGACATCTCTTGGACTTGTTGAGTCCATTCTTGAAATGATAGCTCATTTTTTGCACCCTCATCATCCTTATATCCAGTTTTGACCAGCACATCATGCACAACTGTGAGATCCACCCTTGCACAAGCCTTTCCAAGTGGAGAGAGCATAACTGGCAGAGACGCTGTAACTTTAGTTATGCCCATCAAAACATCGGATGGAACCTCTATGTGTATTTGAAGTGGAGCTAATGTTGTTACAAGAAACTTGGCATTAGGTCTGTCTCGAGGTTCAAACTGCAAGCACCTTGAAGCCAGTACAACTAGCTCCGTTGCATCCTCATTTGCATTCAGTCGCTGGATCAATTGCTCCAATTTCGAGCCGTCGAAGTTGTTGTTCATATGATTGAAAAAAACGTCGCTGATGTTGGTGTCGGGGTGGTAGTCTTCGGGAAGGCCGTCTGGAATGCACTCGAACTGCATGGGGAGCTTAAGCCGTTGCAGGAACTCCTTGGCTTGTGTGACTTTGTGATGATTGTAGCTTAAAGTAACGAAGGTGACGAGCAATCCTCTGGAGGCGATGTTTTTGGAGAAATGCAACATTAGATTTATATGGTCGGTTCCTGGGTATGACAAGACCCGGATGTGAGCCTAATCGTTTTCATCTCTATCTTCATGACTGCAGTACTGTAAGAGCTGTAACAGATTCCCATTTATACAGGTTCTGTAACACGACAAAGCCACAACGACAACAACGACCAGGCCTTCAAATTTAAATACTCGAATAGAAGATAAGTGGCTCGTTATAAAATTCAGCGTGCATGCACCTCGCGTTGCGTACAAGTGGAAGGACGAGACAAGATCATTGTCCAGCGCATGGTAGGTGTTGATGTTATTATCGTCATTAGAGGACCTCCTCTTGAGCTGAAGCAGAGCGACGTGGATGCGTTTTTCATAACTCGGCCTACGCATCCCATTGTTCGTCTCTGAGGCAGCTATTGCCCCTCTTCCTCTCCTGAATGGTAACGTCCCAACCATCATACCAATGGTAACGCCACCTGCCATAATATTCGTCTCCCGGAGTAGGTTACTGAGCGGCTTCTGACAATGCAGCCTTCCTTCTCGTCGGGCGATTCTTTTCTTGTTGCAGTAACATCATTAGGTATCTTTATTTGTAAATCAGGCATTTCATGGGAACTTGTAGTGATAGATACAGGTTCCCTCAAGACTTCATGATTGTTTGGAAGCTGTGGATCAGTTTCTGACCCTCTGGACATGAATGTTTCCTGCGGTAACCTGGGAGTAGAGGTGGCCAAAGAAATTGTCCTCTGATAATCAGGAACTTCGAAGGTGGCAGTAGTGTCAGTAGGAGGATTATTCTGTTTGGTCAATCTTTGAGACACTGGGGAGAAAAAGTTAATTTCTTGATCCCGCTTCACATTTCCATCCATACACAGCACCCTTTGAACATCAGGAACTACTTGAACATCTAAACTTGGAAGTTTTAGGCATGATTGTCTAGATACCTTTCTAGCTTTAGCATGGGGATCACAAAGTATTTCCTCATTCAAGACTTCAGCTTTGTCAGATGCTCCCTTAATTTCATTCATAGTTGATACCAATGTAAATTCGGCACATATACAGATTATTTTTCAGCACAGCGATATATGTCCAGAGTTCCATTTTAAAAACCCAAGCAAATGTCTAAAACCCTTTAGACATCATATGGTTTGAGGCGGCCTCTACGTTCAGATCAAAGCTTTCGACAGGGCGCTTGTCATCAGAAGGATAAGGCATATTAAAATGGTTAGCAGGAATGCTTTGTTTTGTCTTTTCCTCCTTGAAAGAACTGTGTGTAGACATGAATCTAGAAAATTCTTCCCACTCAAACAATTTACTTTTAATAACTTTGACATTACTTTTCATAACTTTGACACCCGAGTCTTCTCGCATTAATATCTCCTCCCAAATACCGAAGTTCTTGTGATTAGTGTTCATATATTGAATTTGATCCAACAGTGCAACAAATTCGTCAAAATTGTTTTCAGTACCCTTTGATGCCCTGCATTGTCGTTTGGCCTCGACTCGATCTGTTTCAATTTGTGAGGCCTCCCGTTCACCCGAATCAAATGATTGGAACTCGAACAATAGTTTAGGTTCCTTTCAGGAATCCATGGATCCATATAAGCGTATTCAAAGTTCAGTGATCCAAAAATGAAACCACTATCTAAACATGGGCTTGTTTGCCATTTTTTCTTCATGTTGGGTCGGTGTAGAAGATGGATGAACGGTGGGGGCCACTGCATTTTGATAGAATGCGTATTCAAGCGGGTTCTTCGAAATCCAGAGATGGGCATCATTAATGAAGACATTTAATGGTCCATCTATCTCCATTGACATCTAGCCCAACTCCAGTGTCGGGCATCAAGTTCTGTGTCATAATTCTTTTCTCCTTTCTACGTTCCAAAATAACATTTTTCAGAGCACTCAATACTTCTTCTCGTCCCTTCCAACAGTTGTTATAAGTTGTGCCTGGAAGTCTGATTGGTAAGGAGAAAAGTCCTGCCATAAAATGCGAGTAACTCTTCAGGAGGTCCTTCGATTCAGTAGTTCCAGAATCCAAACTAATGAATTGTTTCATTAGCATATTGAATGTTATCTTGGCAGCTTCGTCCTTCAAATGGATAATATTGCCCTCCTCCCATGTGTCCAGGCTTTCTATCACTTGCTTCTTCCTTCTCCTTTGGCAAAACAGAAGTGCGGCGAACTATTTGGCAACCCACTGGAAAGTCCGATGTCTCCTCTTGCATAATCATTCGTCTTGAGAAATGAATTTCCATCGTTGCCAATGAAACTTATCCACTGTTTGAAAGTGATCCTTAACCCTTGATAGCTCTGGACTGTCATCTTCTTGGAGTTCTGGTCTGCCATTTCCAACAGCTTGCAAAGATCCTAGTTCGATAATCATGCCTGAACTCGTTTGTCCATATGCAAGAGTCGTAGCCTTGGGTAGTGCAGTCAATTTTTTTAATATCTGTTACAACACTCCCCATGGGGACACGCTGGGTCGAATATAACCCTTATCCATAATTTATTTCAATTTTAATTTGAGTTCCACTAACTCAGGTGTGCTCATCCGGTAGGGTGTCCTAGACGCCGGCATCTCTCCTGGTGCGAGCTCTATCGAGAAGTCAATGTCTCTTCTCGGAGGTAGACCCGGTACCTCTTCTGGAAACACATCTTTGTATTCTCTCAGGATAGGGTGATCATCAGGGCTTGGTTTAGCACCTTCGATGGTTTTTAACATCTGTATTGCATATAGGGGATATCCCTTTCGGCAATACTTTCTCATTTGCAGGGCTGATATTTGCCTCACCGAGACCAGTTTTCGGATCCCTTGAAGGGTTATCCTTTTTCCTTCTTTGCTCACACATTCTAAGGTTTTATGGTAATAGTCCAGTCTGGATTTATGGGCGGCTAGCCAGTCCATACCAATCAACAGATCGTATGATCCCAGGGGTAATACGTTAAGGGTTTCTTTGGTGGGGAATTCACCCAACATTAATTAGCAGGCTGGTATGACCTCTACTACCTTTCTTTTGGTGCCAGTGGCTAACTGTACCAACCATGGCTTAGTTTGCTTTCGTGGTTGTAGCTTACACTTATCAATAGCTTTAGGGGCTATATAACTCAAATTTGAACCAGGGTCAATCAAAAAAGACACCAGATGGTTGAAAATCATACCTTCTATTTCCACCACTGAAGCTTGGTGGTCAACTTGGTTATTATCCAATGTTGCATAAATCTGCGGCACACTCCTTGCCACATCATTGACTGTGGGAGCTTCCTGAATGTTATAAACTTTCCGACTATTTTGTTGTCGGTGTGGACAGTCTCTCAGGAGATGCTCTTCTCCACAACCCCAACATTTCAAAGGTTCTTTCTTTGGGTTATTAGTCTTCATTGGTATAGGTCCAGAAGTTTTACTTCCGTCCACCGAGGGAAAGTTTTGCTGGAGTACACTTCGAGCTGGAAAGTTCATTCTGGGGTTCTTCTTGTAGTTCTTAAATCCTGAGGATTTGATCCCCTTTTTTTGAAATCTCGAACCACTCTTCTGTTTCCAGTCTCCACGAAACTCTGCCCGATGTCCATATTGTTCATGACAATATGTTGCTTTTCGAATAGTGTCTTCTAAGGTCTTTGGCTCGTCGAATTTGATTCGGTTCCGGTATTCCTTGGGTATCCCACTGATGAAGCGTTGCGCCTTCACCTTCTCTGCTTTGATGTAGGATACATATCTCAATAAGTCGAGGAATCTGTTGACATATTCCTCTATAGTGAGTTGTCCCAGTTTGAGTTCATAAAACTCTTTAGCCTTCTCGTCGAAATACCTTTCCGACAAATAATTCTTCCGCAAGTACTTTTCAAATTGTTTCCAAGACAGGTCCTCCTCGCGGACCCCTTTCATATTCTTAAGATCCTCCCACTAGATGGAAGCCTTTTCGTTCAGATTGAAAGTGGCTACTCGGGCCTTCAAATTCTCTGAAAAATCATGGACTCTGAAATATTTCTTCACTCCAAGTAGTCAGGCCTCGGCTTCCTCTCCCTTCTTTATCTCACCGTCGAAGGAAGGAGGTTTGGCCTTTCTGAATTCCTCAAATTTATGACCCTTGGAAGTCTTTTGCTTCTTTTGTTTTCTTCGGGAATGGTAACTGGTCCTGCTACTAGAAGAGCCTTCCGAATCGCCAGCTTCCTTCTCTATGGAATCGTCTGGCACTGGTCCTCTACCTCTGGGGTGGACCTTTCTTGAGGTGCTCCTCTCAGTATGGCCACTGATACGACCATGTTTCTGCATCTCAGGTTCATGTTGCATTTGTCGTTGTAGGTCAGATAAGCTCTGCAGTAAAACTGCATTAATTTTAGTTTTTTTTCTTGCTCTTTCATCATTCTTTCATTGTCGGCCTTGCATCTTTGCAATTCAACCATGAGACTCCTCACAGTCTCAGCTAGATTTGTAGGGGTTCCCATTTCTCTTCTTTCGTCAAACTCTTCATCTCTATTGCGGGAGCCTTCTCCCATCTCTTGGGGAGTCACCATTCTCTGCGTCTGTAAATTCCCGCGGCTGATCTTCCGCTTGGGTGAAAAGACAAACATTGGTTATTATTCAAGAGTTAAATACATTTTATAATCTGCGCATAAATTTATAACTCTTTCACATGCATACACATTCGGGTTCTCGTTTCCAAGTTTTAATCCTGGACAAGAGAGTTAAGTTAGGGGGGTTACTCCTCGTAGGAGTTCTTCGAACGGAGCTTATGCGCAACTCGTGCATGAGCCTAATGAGGCCGAGTGTTGTAACCATGCTCTGATACCACTTTGTCACACACCCACTACCTAAATCAGATTTTTTTGGTCCTCTGCCGAATCAGAACCCCTAAATATCTATGGAGGACCAGCATCAGCTGGCTCTTTCTTTCTCTCTCCGTTCCCATGTGATCGCAGGTCACGATCACAGTTCAAATAAACGCAATGTCTTTTTAATTTCGTGTCTCGGCGCTAAGGTAATGTCAAACCGTTCGGCTTTGCAACCGCCGAACCCCGACAGGGCTAGCGACCGGCCAATGGGGATGAATCCCTATGGGGTTAGAAAATGGCTAATAGGAACAAATCCCAACAGGGCTAGGGAACAGCCAATGAGAAATGGACCCGTTGCGTGGTTAAGTGGAATACAGGTGGAAGAGAGGGAAACGCGACACGGTAGTCGACATGATAGGAGGGGGCCCCACTTCACACGCCACACTATTCCGGACCCCCCCCCCTCCCATTAAAGGCAGAATGGCAAGGGGGGTCCGGAATCCACCTGAGCGTCGTTGATCATGATGAATTAATCTCGACCGTTCGAGAGTTGCGCATCCAATTCCAGACCCCTCCCCCATTAAAGGTAGAATGGCAAGGGGGCTCTGGAAGGCATCCTCAGCCGTAGATCTAGGCAAGTGGACTCTGGCCATCCAGATCTGCTCGCTACTTACCCTAATGCGCATTCGCGCCCTAGCGTAAAACTGGCATCTCTTCCTCACATCGAACGGTCGTTACAGACCCTGAGATTTCCCGAAGGAATCTTGTCCATTCATCAGGACTTAGCCCCATGCTATCGTCTCGACATTATGGGTCGGGATTTTTCAAGGAAAGAGCCTGAGTTTTTGTCAACGGAACTCCCAAATCCCTGATCCCCGATTTCCCAAAACGGGTAATCTCTCAACACGTCACCTCCTTAAATCGGACGGTCCACAACTGCTCTGGGGTTTCCACCATGGAAATTCCCGATCCCTTGTCACCAGGACTCCCGAGCTCGTGATCCCAAATTTCCCGAAATTGGAGATCTCATGACGTGTGGCCTCCGTCAATCGGACGGCTCAAATCTATTTCGGGGTTTCCATAATGGAAAGTCTCGATCCCTTGTCAACAGGAATCCTGATTCCGCGATTCCCGATTTCTTGAAATGGGAGATCTTACGACACGTGGCCTCTGTTAATCGGACGGCTCAAATCTATTTCGGGGTTTCCACAATGGAACGTCCCGATCCACTAGGGTGTTAACCCTCGGGTATCTTCTGATAGATCCAATGGCTGTCAGGTTTTTCAGCCGAAATCTGACGGCTCAAATGGATTCCTAACTTGTGGGATCTCCCACGACTTCCTAAACGTGGAAAGATCCACGGTCCAGATACTCTCATGGACCTTGGGGATCCACGGTCCTAAACTCTTCGCTACCCACGAAGACACAGGAAAACAAAGTGGTAGGGCATTTAACGCCCTACTTTCTCCTACTAATCTAACGGTCGTGTGTGACCGCAGATTTCTCGACGGGATCTCGTCCTTCGTTCACCATATATCAAAGTTAAGGTTCTTAACTTTCCAGCTTCCTCTTACCGAATCTAACGGTCATGAGTGACCATAGATTTCCCGACGGGATCTCATCCGTCGATTCGATATCTATCAGGGATTTCTTAGGGCCTTGCACCCTCATGTCCTCCTTCTAGGTTCTTGATGGGCTTTTCAAGGAGGGTATCTCTATGGGGAGATTCACTCAGGGTACTACCTGAGGTAGGTAAGGATGTCGTCCTCCCGAGAACCAGACGTGAAGTCTGAATTAGATCAGTACGCATGTAAATAACAATATATGAGGACGTAAGCCATACATAGTCCTTACATACAAATATACAACTACTAGTACTGATCAAAATACCATACAGACATTCTTATAATGACATCATTCACAGTTTCACAACTTATGGGCATAATCATCAGAATGAACATATACATATATTTGAAGATGCCAGAGGAAAAATACTTATCAGAAATAACACCAGGGGTTATGCAACTACTGAGAAGGGTGCTCGTTTCCACCCAACCGTAGGCTTAGTGACTCCCAATAGATTTACCACTAGCCACCCCCGAGCTGAGACCACGATGTTGTGAGACTGCGTCTCTGTCTTCCAGTGACCAGGAGCGAAGGTTGCAATCCTTCCTCTCTGCTATCACTCACTTTGCATATCGCCAGAGTTCTCCCCTCGTGTCTGCCCCCCTCCAATCACTTCTACCCCACGCCTTATTCTCTTGCGAGGTTGCGTGTGGCACAATTACCCTCGCACTGGTCAAGCCTGACGGCTCTATGGATGGGTGGTTCACCTCCCATCCCTCATTAAACCATCTTCCTACCAGCCTGCGAGACATTTAATTCAGGGCCAGCGAGCCGCTTTTGGTTCTCCGAGTCAGTGGAGTCCAAATACGGTATTAATCCTCGGTGGAAGTTAATGCCACCTTTCCAGGTGCCTTCCACCGCCATCGTGGTCTCTTTTTCTGCACATCCCCTCTCAGCAGTCCTGTAATATAAATTCATAATGTTATTCACATTTATTGACCTTTTCCTCAAGGTCCATTTACATCACATATTCATATTTATGAGTTTGCCATAGTTCTTGGCCAGTCCAGTTATTTTTACAAACTGGGGGAAACAGGGTGTTACATTGTGCCATTAGATCCATCAGAAGGAGAAAGGTTTGTAGAACCCACTTGTTTAGACCTAGAGTAAATTAACCAATTGTATAGGACCATCGCACGAGAATAAGATTATGTGAATCCCACTGCAAATGGGGAACTCAGTTGGAGAAGTATCACATCATGCACATTAGACTCAGATATCGTCTTGGAGAATTGGAAGCATAGATCACATGAAGTCTCCACAAGAAGCTGTGCAAGAATAGACCACGGAGTAAGATGGGTAGGTACATAGATAAGAGAACCTCCCATCTTTCGTGGGGTGAATGACTTAGAATAATTCCTAACAAGATACAAAGATGAAGTGTTAGAAAATCAGAGGCTCTTAGCTCTGGATATAGCACTCAAGGAAAAACTTGCAAGATGGTGGGGTGTGCACAAAGAGACAATCAAGGATTGGTACCAATGTAAGTGATTACTACGCATCAGATTTGGCACAGAACAAGGAAGCAACCAACTACAGAGATATGATGGAAAAGGGAAATGAGTCGAACACTTGGAGAAGTGCATAACACTATGGATAATGACACAACCAGAAGAATGGTCCCATCACTTTATTCACACATTGGAAGGGATTCTAGCAAATTGGTATGTAGACTAGGAATTGCGCAAAGGAATTATAGAATGGACAATATTACAACAAAATTTTATAGTCACTTTCTCATTTGAACATGAGAACCCCAACATGGATTCAACACTCAAAAAGATTAGAGGGGAAATATTCATTCAAGAACCAAAGGTTGAACTTATAGCAAAGTATCAACAACAAAATAGACAGACAATGAAATAACTATTATCATGATACCATGTGCAGGAAGAAGCACCAGATGAAGATGACCCACGCAACATCCAAATTACAAAAATTGAAGGAGAAGGGGAGGTGGAAGGTCCATCTCTCAAATCAAAAGTATTTACTGTGCCAATCAAGGTGAAGAAAGTAAATATTGGGACAAATGACAATCCCAAAATGGCCAGTATCAGAGACTACTAGGATGAACAAACAATAGAAAGAATAACATAGTTGGTGCGTGCATACAGTGACATGTTCCTAAAAACCTTTACAAAGATGAAAGGAATAGCAGGAGAGCTAGGAAATATGAATATACCTCTCAAACCTGAAGCTATATCAGTCAGACAATGACCATATCGACTGAACCCAATATAAAAGAAGAAATTGATAGAATGTTGGAGGCTGGAATCATAGAACCAGTGGAGGAATATGAATGGGTAATCCCTATGGTAGTTCGGGAAAAGAAGTATAGAGGGATAAGGATCTGTGTATATCTTAGGAAATTGAATGATGCTTTCCTACATGACCCTTTTCCTACCCCTTTCACAGATGAGCTTGTTGTTCCAGAGTTTGTGTTTTAAGGCTATAAAACACACCGTCTAGGCATCCAAAATAATAGTGTTTTCTTTCAGATCAATGGACGAGGAAGGCTCGATCAGATTCAGTTTCTCAACTGTCTCTGTCTTTCTTCTCTCTGTTCTTGGATGGTTATGTCTCGTTCTATGGCTTCCCAAGATTGTTCCAATTCGGTTCTGTTTCTGGCGGTTTGCAGGATAGTATTAAAAAGGTTCAGTGCAATACTAGTTTGGTCTTGTAAACCTATGGCTACGTTCGGTTGTCGAGCGTTTGGGACTGTCATAGATGGTTGATTTTTTATAATTTTCATAAAAGGTTTTTTGTGAGTTTGCCGCTTCAGACGTTCAGGTCAGATATTAAATGAACAACTCTAAAACTCGAAATAGAAAATAATGACACAAGTAGGTCGTTTCCTGGTTCAGTGATAATCAGGAGATTTTAAACAATAAAACATCACACAGATGAATATAA
>ML777753.1:1146867-1184230 GCA_009831015.1 Picea engelmannii | reverse complement strand
CGATATGATTAACTTAACGGTTAAGACTGATTTTTTAAATGAGATTTAGGAAAATAATGGATTAATAGAAGATTAGTGTATCGGGAAATCGGAGGTCGGGAGATCGGGATTTAATGTGTACTGAAATTTGTTATTATCAAACCGCGAACTCCGATATCCCAATATGATTTTTAGAGAAAACTTCGAATTTTATCATTGTGATTCATTAGAATATTATTTGAGAAAGTATTGGAACATTCATTGATTAATTTTCAATCGTTCTTTTTCCAAGAATAGGCCTCAAGTGTATTTCAAATTCATTAGATCTGAAAAGTTTTAATAGTGCAAAGACTCCAGGAAAATAAAAAATTTGTTCAAAAAAACAAAATTTAAGTTCTGTTTCAACAGAGCTATTAGAGAATGTAGGAGGCTAGCAAACATACTCATTCACAGATGGATTCTCAAGCTACCATCAAATCAAGATAGCCCCAGAAGATAGGTACAAGACCAATTTTTCCACAGAATGGGGATCCTACCAGTACATTGTCATGCCTTTTGGACTGAATAATGCACCAACAATATTCTCAAGAGTAGTCATAGCCGCATTCAAAGAATTCATCCATCAGTTTTTAGAAGTATATCTGGATGATTGGACAGTCTACAGTCTGTTGAAATATCATGAAGAGGTATTAAGGCTAATGTTGGAAAGATGAAGGCACTGCCATATATCATTAAATATCAAGTGCATCTTTGGGACACCTTTTGGGATACTATTGGGCCATTTGCTAGTAGATCTTGCCAATATTGCAGTGATTGTCAATTTACCACCACCAAAATCAGTATGTCGGTTGAGAGTAACATTGGAACACATAGGATACTACAGGAAATTCATAAAATGGTATGCACAGGTCACTGCACTAATGGAGAAACTGTTGAGGAAAGATAGTAAATTCCAGTGGAATGAGGACTGTCAACGACGATTGGACATTCTAAAAGATAAAATGGTAACAACACCAATACTAGTATTCCCAGATTGGGAAAATACATTTCATGTGCATGTAGATGCATCATCGATAGCACTTGGAGCTATGATGGCATAGCCAGGAGATGGAGAGTTAGACCATCCTATAGCATTTTCAAGCAGAAAATTGTCAGAGTCATAGCATAACTACAATACTACATAAAGAGAAGTCTTAGAAATGGTATATGCACTGCAGAAGTTTAGACATTATCTACTTGGAAAACACTTTAAAATGTTCACAGATCATTTTCCCCTCAAATACCTAGTCAATAAGCCGGTGTTGGGGGGGAGAATTTGTAGATGGTTACTGTTGTTTCAGGAATTTGACTTTGAAGTGATATTCAAACCAAGGAAGTTGAATGTCGGATCTGATCACATGTCAAGGATCACCAATGGAGAGGAACCTACAAATTTAGAGGACAACTTCCCTGATGCACAATTATTTTCAGTCCAAGTAGTTGATGAATATTTTGCTGACATCATTCAATACTTGAGTACAGGGACCATGCCATAAGAATTCAACACTGGGAAGAAGAAAAATCCGGTAGTCAAAGTTGTAGACTAACAATTAATTGCAAGACACTTATACAAGATGGGTACAGAAAACATCTTAAGAATATGTGTACTAGAACAAGAAAGGCCTAGGATTTTAGCAGAGGCCCATGAGGGAATAGTTGGAGAACATTATGTAGGAAAATCTACCATGCAGAAGGTATTGTGCACAGGATTATGGTGGCTGACCATTCACATAGATGCAAAGGACTACTCCCAGAGATGTGATGTATTTCATAGGGTTGGAAAACCTAATAGATGGGATGAGATGCCCCTAAGACCACAAGTAACCTACCAAGTATTCGACAAATGGGAAATATATTTTGTGGGACCAATTAATCCACCAACAAAGAGGTCAAGAGAAAGGTATATCATTACTGTGACATAGTACTTAACGAGATGGGCAGAAGAAACACTAGTAAAAGATTGCAGCGCAGAGACAACAACACACTTCTTGTTTGAGCAAGTGATCACTAGATTTATATGCCGAAGGATTTTGATGAGTGACCAAGGAACTCACTTCATCAATAACATTATCAAGTCTATGACTGAGGATTTTGAAGTCTATCATGAAAAGAGTACACCATATCACCCTCAAGCAAATGGAATAGTGGAAGCCTTTAACAAGATCCTAGAGAATGCATTGACAAAGATCTGCAATGTCAATAGGGACGATTGGGACTTGAAGATACCAACATTATTATGGGCATATCTTGGCATGACAGACATATTAAAAGGAATAATTTCAAGGAAGGAGACCTAGTCTTGGTGTATGATAGTAAATTTCTTCATCACCAAGGGAAATTCAAAATGCATTGGTTGGGACCATATGAATTGAATATTGTCACAGATGGGGGAGTTGTATAGTTGAAAGATTTAGGAAGTACAGAACTCAGAGGAAAGATCAATGGGAGTCGATCGAATCTTTATAGGGACAATCGAACTCCTAGTGTTTAAGAAGTACCGCACAGTAAAGAGATGTAAAAAAAAAAAAAAGCCATAAAAAGTAAAAAGGATAAAAATAAAAATAATTCAATGCACATGGAGGGCCTCGACAGAATAGAACTGGGCAAATGGAACATGCCATTGCAATAAAACCAGGGTTGAAAACATACCGCGAAGAAGAGCACTTAACGGGTAGAAAGGTACAGTGTGTAGGAAACACAACAAAACGGGGAAAAAGTGACAATTATAAGTGTGAAACAGTTGTCACTTCCCTTCTCGCTATAAATTTGAAAATAGGGGGGAAAATAACCCACTGTGTTATGTTCTAAGGAGAAAAATGTCAAGTCGAGTGGAAGATAAATAGAGTGCAGAATTCCTCTACCATCTGTTAATTTGAGAGCTTGTAGTTCGAATTTAACCACCATGTCACCATCAAAGGTTGGAGCACCGAGCAGAACCGGAGGAAGCACATGGAGTAGTACACGGATACCATAAGGCAGAACTAGTGAGATTCCCACAGTGGTGGATGTGGACAAAACCCACACACTAGAGTACAAGCAAACCGCATTATATGTGGAGGAGGAGCAGGAACCTGCATAAGAGCCCGAGTATCTAGTAGAGGATGTCGAACAGACGGAACCCGACGCGTCCAGGGGAGAAGCGTTGAAGGAAGTAGAATCAACCTTGGATTCCACGCAGTAGGGCATAGACCTAGAAGTAGAGCAGGAAATAGAGCAAGAGGGTGGGGTATCGTCCCCACAAGGGAAAAATAAGTTGAGAGTAGAAAGAAGTACGCAAGGTGTGCAACACACACGGGGAGAACTAAGTATAGTAATGTTGAAAGTTCCCAATGAAGTGAAGACCGGGGATAACATGGAAGGAGGAGTCGATAGCCTTAATTAATCCGAACATGATGTCTCAGATTCCACAAAGTTTCCAGACTTGGCAGCACAAATCTACCTAAAGAGCAGGAGAGAGGGCCCATCAGGCGCGCCACTGTTGGAGCCTGCACAATGGATCCTGGGACTGTACAACACCGACATCATAAACCTATTAGACATACCGCACTTCAGGCTTGGGAAACACATAAAAGGATGTGTTAAACAATTTTTAGAGAGGGTGCACGAAGGCATATTATGGATGGACAAGCTAGTACCGATCAATGTTTACCTCATCGCAGAGATTATAGGGATACCCACAAATGGGGAGAAGTCGGAACAATACCTAGAAGACAAGACTAAGGAGAAATCCATTTCAAATGATATCAAAGTGAAGTATGGCACAGAGAGGGGGAATAGAGGTATCGGGATCAATGACATCAATGATCCTGCAACACGATTTGCAACCATATTGCTCGGTTGCAAATTAATGTGCAAGTGCCAAAAAGAGGAAGTGCTTGTAGGAGTAGTAGCAGTTGTGGAGCAGTGTGTAAAGGGGAGATTGATGAGTTGGGCCTAGTATCTACTCAACTCATTCCTTGACTATTGTAAGGATGTGCAATATTGGGGCTTTGAGTTCCACTACTCATGGTTACTCATCCTCATTGCACTTATAGGGTGGCATGAACCTGCATACACGGTGTTCGTGCCAAGGATAGGAAAATGTGATGTAGCATGCTACACATCGTTGCGAAGCACAACATATCCCAAGGTAAATAAATTCAAAAATAACATGTTCACTCAGTACTTAACAGAGATTCAGAACAACTTGGTGGATATATGGAGGATCTTACCAAAAATTTTCAAGGAGTATGGACAGATATCGAATTTTTGGGCATCACATCACAACATGTGGCTACAATAAATAAAGGATCCATCCAAGGAGTGGTTGCAGTTGAAGTACTATGTGACGATGCAGGACATCCACATGGAGGTCCAAGAGTGGCCTGAGGAGTGGAAAGTGCCAGAGATTCCAAGAGCAATACCAACAGTACAAGTCCAGATGCAGGGTAGCACAGTCCCCGTGAAACACATAGGCAGGAATGGCACTAGCCAGCAAAAGAAAACAACAATAGGAACAATGGGGGAAATCAACTCAATTCGGAAGAAAACTAGAACACAAAATAAGTCACAGCATGGTCCTACATAGGGTCCACAAGCTACATAGTAGGCACCGGGAGGACCAACAGGACATGTGAGTGCAAAGGAAATGAAAACGTAGGCACAAGATGTAGCCATGGATGAAGAAGTTGAGTAGGATATTGGCATGGATACATGGATTCCAGAAGCATATGAACAACCAGAGGCTTAAAGGAAGAGAACAACAAAGAAAGCAAGTGGCGCCAGGAAGAAAGAAAAGGCCCACATTAAACAGATGGAAACATCACTGACAGCAGATGACGTAGAGCTGATAGCCATGACAATAGAAGATCAATTGTCAAAAGTATGGGAAAATGTGGAAAACCATCGAGATTAAATTTTGGAATAGGTACAGGAGGTGAAACTGCACTAGAACAGTTGAGGATCAAGGAAAAACAACAACAAAAGGAGAAACTAACGCCAATAAGAGAAAGATCACATGTCGAAGAGACAGTACAAATCACAGCGTAGGGAAGTTCTAACTTTATCATAACACTAGATATGTTTTTCATCAATGAAGAAACAACGCAGAATCCCATGAAGGATGTCGAAACGTTGGACTTGGCATTTCCCAAGATACCAAAAAAGGCATTGTATAAGTTACATGTTAGCATCACGCAGGAGATTCAGTCCAGACCAAGGTCTAACGCGACAAATCTACAAATAGTGTAGGAAGAAAATGTGGTACTGAAGGAAGCCATCAAAGAGGAAGGGCAGAAGAAAGAGATAGTGCAACAAAAAGTGGATGAGATGGAGACCCAAATAAACACAGTCTTTCAATCAATCTCAAATGACACAACATCAGAGGAATCATATTCTTAGGAGAATATAACAAAGAGAGCGCAAAATCGGAAACAATATAAAGAGAAGATCAAGGAATTGGAGGAGCACGCAGTACCTACGATTCCCCCTGCAGTTCAAGTGCAAAGAGATCAAGACACAACAACAATTGCATAAAACATCACATAGAACATACATAAAGTGGCATAATTGTTGGAAAAGAGCGGCCAGCTATGGACCCAACTACTAGAGGATGGGAGCCTACAAGAGTTGCAAGGAAAGGAGGATAAATTGCATGCAACAATGGCAGATGTTAAGCAACGATAGAGGAAAATGTCACTTCCAGAGAAGATTAATACAACCGCATAAATGAAGAACCTTCAGGCAGAAGAAAAAGCGGTGTAGGCACAAAAGATCGCACGACAGGCTCAGTTGGAGCCCCTATAGGAAAATGCAGAACAATTGGTCGTGGAAATCGATGTAGCGAAAGCATGCCTCAAATATATAGGCTTGGAGGGGGGTGAGATCTTAAGACCACCACTCATCGCGTAGGTGGTCGAAGCAATGACAACAAGGAGCAATGCCAAAGGGTAGTAGACATGTACGAAGCACTGACACAAGTAGTGGAAAACACTGGAGTTAGGCAGTGACTCGGGATGAGTCATGATGTCAGTTTCGGGGGCCTATTGGGCGCAGACAAGTTTTGAAGGAAAAGCATGACGTGTAAGGAAGACGCGCATGCAGGAAAAGCAGCACGTGCAAAACAAATGCGTATGAAGAAGAGGAAGGCATGAGATGCACACATGCAAGAATACCTAGCCATGATAGGATTAGGGTTTTGGAAAGAGAATGTAATGGCCGATAAGCCAAGAACATGTATAAATAGGTACCTAGGAGGTCTAGGTCGAGGGTCAGAGGTTCAGAGTTGGTTATTGGTTTTCTTTAGTTATCATACCATGTTGGTCGAAGATGGTATGTCTGTAACATCTGAGCCCATTTTTGTAAGTTATTGAGCCGAGGAGAGGGAATAAGGGTAGATCTTGAGGGTTAGATCACAGGCTAAGGATCTTGGTGTGATCTAGTCCGACTCATTGTAGATATTGACTTGTTCGTATGGAGAATTGTAATGTGTGAGGCGTTGTAGTTTTGGAACCATAATAATAAAAGAGTAGAGAAGCCAAATATTTTTGGACGTAGCCCAGGAGGGGTGAACCACGGTAGATCATGTGTTATGTGATTGAATGACATGTATCTCTTTTGTTGTTAATGATTATATGTTAAACAAATGTGTGAATGACTAGATAGATCTGTTACTTTACATGCATGAGAAAGAATGACAGGGTATTCCATATAAGTTAAATTTTAAGGTAATAAATGAATACTATAGAGTTTAATCGCAGATCCCCACTCATTTCCCAGGCTGCAAGCACCTAAGCATTGCAGCCACCCATAAGAACTATCTTGGATGAGACTGCGCGATGCACCTTGTGCGTTTTGTTTCCTTCTGGTTTACGAGGAGGGTCGATAGTTTTAGGGGGGATTTGTTGGAAACCAAGTTGACATGAACATGGGTCAACACAAGGAGGGTATCAAGAGTTAAGTGTAACCAACATGGACTTTATGGAACTTTACATTCAAGGCTGAGACTTGCATATTCTTCATCGATTACACATTAATCGTTTATTTCACAATCTAGATAATGATGATTTTGTTCGCTCATTCGTGTTACTTTGATGGCCAATAATAAAGAGGGATTGAAAAATACTTTCCTCCGAGAGGAGGCAAGGGACTGGTCGATAGATTGGTTTACTTGATTGATGGTCAGGGTAGGTATATTTACCCATATTTACGGTAATTACCCCTCATATATTCATTTTTTGGGAAGACATGGTAAGGGGTAGGATATCTAAGTTCTTGTGGGGTGGGTGCAGAGAAAGTAGGGGCATAACTCACAATTTACTCAACATTTGGGACAAAGGTACAAGCAACAGAAGAAGCATAGATGGGAAAAGCATCAGAGGGATAAGCAAAGGAAACTGACCTTGATCTATACCCATATCCCATAGTTTCCCTTTGTGTGGTTCCAAATCTATGACCCACTTATTATATAGTTCAAGAACCATCAGTTTACTCATCATATCAAGTGACAAGGTCAAATCCAGGTGCAGATTAAGTGGGAACCATTCCATATCCTGCTCACTTGTCTTAAAGGTACATCCCACATACTAACTGGTAAATGGTTTCATGGATACCTTGGTATGTTCCTAGTTTACTACTTATGTTCCTAAGGGAAACCACTAGGGTTCATGGCACTGCATAATTAGTCTAAAGGAAGGAGAAATTTTCTCAATGATCCCTAAAGGTATAAGATTTTGATCCATTTATTGGAGATCATCCAATCCCAAAGGAAGCATAAGAGGTAGAGGCAAAGGCTACGGGAGTAGTTCTAGATCCTCTAGTTTCCATTCAAGATATAACAATAGATGTATCAATTTAAGCAACAATCAAATATACGTATATAACATATATAATAGAAAACATGAAAGTAGTTTACTCCATAGAGGAAGAAGTAGAGGTAGCATCTCTTAAAAGAACTAGGAACTCGAACTGGAACTAGATATGCAACTAGGCACTCAGCAACGACCTCTGCTATTGATGGCTCAATTTAGACCTTCGTTGATGGTGACTCATATTCCTTTTCTACAGGTAATTCTCAATCTCCAACTGGTTAAACTCCAACCAGGACTTTATCCCAATCTCAAACTGTGGGTGAATATTTTTATGGGTATCGATCTCAATGTGCTATTAGATTTTGTAATGGACTTGGAAAGGATACTTCGCAGGGTGGTGTATTTTCTCGGTCAATTAAGTAAATTGGATCCACCTTTATGATAGTTCATATGGTGATTCAACTGCTATATAGACTGGAAATACTACTAGATAACCCAGTTCAAGGTCAATTGATTCGGTATCAGCTGGATAAATGAGGTCAGCTAAGTAAACTGAATCAATTAAGTAAACATGATATGCTCGATATCAAACTAATAGGTATAGAAGGTATGCTAAGCAAGGTGTTTTTTCTCGGTCAAAAATATTAATTGCTTATTTGATTGGATCAAGATCAATTGGATACAAATATCGAACTCCCTCTGCCATCTATGCCTTTTACCTAACTATGACTTATGCATCTAGATCTGCTCCCACCTCTTCCTCTTGCTCTTTTGTTGGATCAACAAGTGAAACTATTTGTGCTACTGTCTCCTCTTATGACTAAACTCGGTCAATTTATGGAACTAGGCGAAGTGAAGTTGGAACTAGAGGGATGTCTCTTCTTCAAACAGGCGAGGAAGCTTTCTTTGTTGCTCAATCAACAAGGTCTCAATCTCGGTATATAACTACAGTATCTACCATATTTTATGTCTTTTACCTAGCTATAGATCCTGCATTTGCTAGGTCAACCTTGGATGTCACCTTTGCTTCTGGTGCTAGGTCTCAATCCTCAATGAATGGTTTTGGATCCTCAATTGGTGGGTTAAGAGCTCCTTCAACGGGTCATTATTAAACTCAGACTACTACCCTTTTTTCTATTGTTTATGAGTCACTTGGGGTAAAGTTGAGTGATATCGCGTCAGATTTAGAACCACAGCAATAGGATTTAAGTCTCAATCTCCAATGAATGGAACTAGATATGAATCAGATGGCTATATAAGGGATGTGGGCTCATCAAATGGAAGGTATGTGGTTTTCTTCGCGGGTGAATATTTTCCATCTCATATAGTTATTGTTTCTACCGTGACTCTAGCTACCTATACCATCCTAGTTGCCTCTGCAAATTCAACTTCCTTTCCTACTTTTGATGCCTTAGGTTCCTGTGCCTATACCTTTTCTTATGTTATTAGTGCATTTCCCACCTTTGTTTGCTCCTTACTCAGATGCTCTTGCCTTTGCTATTGGTGGATCATTTTTTCAATTGCTTAAATTTATGTTATAAACCTCAAAAAAACACTATGGTATCTCTTGCTAAATAGGATTTTCTAGTGCTTCCTTCCATTACCTTTAGCCCAATTCGGCTTTGGGTTCTCCCTCCTTTCCGAGTGGGATGACCATAACGTGGGATAACCATAATTATTGTTCTTAAAATCAAGAAGAGGTAATTTTAATTATATATGTATTAACTCATGTTGTAGGAACATTGTATAGAAGTAAGAGGCTTAGGTAAAGGCATGCAACCCCATACTAGGAGTGCCTAGGTTTTTTTTATATAGTCTCGAATTGGGGAGAAGGTGTGGTGTTTCTAGGTGGAGGAAGGAGATCGTTTTACAGGTAGTACATTGTTGAGAGGTAGAAACGTGGACCAGGGGAGATTTTGATCTTTGTTTGGAAGAGTAATAGCTATTTTTTTAAGGACATGACATTATGAGGTTAGTTTTCAAGGTAATCTGATCTAGATCCCTGAAAGGGTTTCAGAAGTATGCATTGGAACTGAAGAATTATATATAATGAGATATCCACCATTTTCGGTAGATTCGGTAACTTCCTTGCGGCTGATAGGAAACACGGTTAGACCCCACCTCTACCGATGTCGTGTCTTCTTTCGGTAGGTTCAGGATTATATAGATTTGAAAAGTGGTAAATTCAATAATAAAAGCAATATGGAAATTCATGAAAACTCTTGTGTAGGGTGAAGGGGCTTCTCCCATGACATATGGGTTAGGGGAATACTAGGTTCTAAAGAAATAAGGAAGGAGAAAAGGAAGAAAGGTTCCTTCCCCCTAACCCCCCTCCTTAAAAAGTAGAAGAGAAAGAGTAGAAAGGGAGTAAGGAGCATAAGAGAGGAACAAAAATACATTATATACTTAATTATTGATTTAGTTGTCCATTTGTTTGATTAAGAGAGAGAGAGAGAGAGAGAGAGAGAGTGAGAGCGAATCAAACCCGACGAAGCTTTCTCTCTGACTAAATAGAAAGCGATCGATAGGGAGTGGTTCCAACTAGCGATTGATAGGGAGCAGCTATAGCAAGTGACCGATAGGGAGTGATAAGAGAGATACTACCAGTGACTGATAGGGAGTGGTTCCACCTAGTGATCGATAGGAAGCAGCCATAGCAAGGGATGTTATTGGCTCAAGGTTGATTGAGTGAGAGCAGCGAATGAAGCCGTTTCTCTCTGGGATTCGAAGGATTATTGAATGTGATTGTATTATATATGTTGTAGAGGTGAGCATAGCTAGCTTGAAGTTCTCTTACTGAAAGGAAGAGCAAGAGAGAGGAGATCCTCTTGATAGGTACTACAAGCTATTGCATTATATATGGTGTGGTGGTAGCGAGGAGTGCCTCTTGATAGGTACTATGAGCTATTGCATTATATATGTTGTGGTGGTGAGCACAACAAACCCAGGATCAACGTTGCGATGATCTGTGTTAGAGCCCATGTGTTGGGTGTGCCCATGTGATGGGTGTGTGTCAAAATCTGGACTTAGTTTTGATGACTTAGCTTAAATTTCTCTTACTAAAAGGAAGAGAAAGAGCGAGTAGTTCCTCTTGATAGGTACTACAAGCTATTGCATTATATATGTTGCGGTGGTAGCGAGGAGTGCCTCTTGATAGGTACTACGAGCTATTGCATTATATATGTTGTGGTGATGAGCACAATGAACCCATGATCAATGTTCTGACTAATTATATAGGCCTATAAAGGACCTAGAGAAGGTATGTTATGCCCTCTCTCCCATCTTGATCGCGCTAACCCCAACAATCTCAACCCCTCCTCCTCTCTTTCCATATGTTGGTGCCACTACCATAAGAATCCCACCCACGCTATTGCAGATTGCGTATTCTGAAAGCATCAAGCTACATCTATAACATTATACACGGATGAAGACACCCTTGAGAATGTCAATGATTGCAGTGTTGTGTGACATTCTTCAGGTTTTTCTCCTCTGGACTGAGTTGAGACAATCTGTGTTAGAGCCCATGTGTTGGGTGTGCCCATGTGATGGGTGTGCGTCAAACTCTAGACTTAGTTTTGATGACATGTGGTCTCTTGTCTACTCCTCTGGACTGAATTGAGATGACTTGAGATGGTCTCCTTCCTTGTACTCCTCTGGACTGAGTTAAGTCAGCTTGATATGGTCTCATGCCTTGTACTCCTATGTACTTAGTTGAGTCGGCATGAGATGGTTCTCCAGATGGTACTCCTATGGACTCGGTTGATTTAATTTGTTGAGTGTGATGTCCCTATGGGTGAGAACAGGTGGACGTATCCCTAGTGGCTGAGCACTAGAGGATGTGTGGATCCCTTGCTATATTGTATGAGAGTAAGATTAGTTGTAACCCTAAATTGTATTGTGAAGGGTACAAGTCGACCCCACCATGTGAAAGATAATTAATATTGTGTAATGATTAATTATATTATTTAGTTGAAGAGGTCAGTCCTATTGTTCCAATAGACACACCTATTGTTGTGTCAAGTATTGTATAAATAGGAGGAGATCCCCATTGTGGATCTCACTCACTTCACTTGTCATCTCATAATTTCAGCAACACTTGTACAACTGAAGTACACATCTCTCTTGGGGCGCAAGTTTCTAGTTCAAGTAACCACCCTCTTGTGTGTTAGGTTTTGGTGGTGTGGAGGATATTCTCTTGGCATTATAGCAAAGGATTGTTGGGTTTTTCCCTTGGTTGAGAAGGGTTTTCCCAGGATAAACTCTTTTGTTCTTGTGCATGGTTATTCTTCTTGTGATCTTGGTTACTGCGACACTTGTGTATGGTATTGTAGCATTGTTTATGGTTCAAGTACATGCTAAATTGAAATAAACCACATGTGCATGAGCTAAGCATTAAAAATCAACACGGTATCAAAGAAGAGTTCCTGAAGAGACCATTTCACAAGTTATTAAAGAGCCAATTGTCACCTTCTTGCTGCAACTGCAAAAAATGGCCCTCCTTATTTTTCCAGTTTCAACACCTTCCACTTGAGAATTGGGGATAATTTTTTCATAGGAGTCTACGACCTCCTTCAACACACCTCCAACAACTCGCAGATTGCAAATCAGAGAAGTTTTGATTTTTGGCCCCTAGGGATTCTAGGGTTTCTGCAGAATTTCAACCTCTAGGGTTTCTACAACTCATTGAAGAATTTTTGCAGCTCACCAGCATTCTTTGGACTTTCTAAGGCTTATTTTTGGCAGTCATAAGTCCAATGAAACCTAAGGTTTCTAGCCTAGCCTAGGTGTTAGGTTTCCTAGCCTAGCCATTAGGGTTTGTGGAAGAATCTGCAAACCATGAGGAATAGAACTTTGGTGGAAGATAGGCTTGATGGATCAAGCAACTTCAGTTCCTAGAAATCAATACTACAAATTACCCTGGAAGAGGATGACCTATTAAGTTTGATAGAAAATACTCTACCACAAACAACTACCGATGAAGATAAGGATGATTGGAAGGAAGATGACGTCAAAGCAAGGAATATAATCATCTATTCATTAAGAGATCATATACTACCTCGTATTTCTACCTTGAAGACAAATTATGAGATGTATGATGCATTGAAGAATATGTTTGAGAGAAATAATACAAAACAAATCCCTTACATTGAAGCACCAGCTTCAAAATATTAAGATGAAGAAAGATGACACCATTGCCACCTTCTTCATGAGGATCTCAGAGATCAAAGATCAACTAGGTGGCATTGGAGAGACCATATCAGACAAAGAAATTGTCATGACTACTCTCAATTCTCTACCAAGACATTGGGAACCATTTCTTCAAAGTATCAGTCGAAGAGCAGATCTACATGGATTTGATTGTCTATGGACAGAATGCACCCAGGAGGAAACTAGACATTAGCCAGAGGAGTGCTAGACTCCCATCATGATGATAATCAAGCTATTTCTTCTCATACAAAGAGAGGAAGAAGAAATAAAAGATTTTTTAGCAAAGCATTCAAAGACAAGAAAACTTTAGCAACTCCAAGTCATGAACAGAGAAAAGACATATCAAGGATTCAATGTTTCATATGTGACAAGTATGGACACATTTCGAGAAATTGTCCTACCATGAAGAAAGGAAGACAACTTGCATCCACTATCGATGTTCATCCAGAACCACATCTGAGAGATGAAGACACAAAATATGAAACATTCTTCTTCATATTAGCACTCTCAGGTACGGTTCCTACAGATAGTGACATTTGGTTAATTGATAGTGCTGCTTCCAGACACTTGATTGGATACAGAGAACATATTATAGACCTTGTTGAGAAAGAGTCTCTTCTACATGTTTTACTTGGAGATAATGCCAGATATATTGTGAAAGGAGTTGGAACATCTACATTCCAACTAGATTTCGACATACCACTTCAGTTGAGTGAGGTACTATATGTACCTGGGATGAAAAGGAACCTTGTCTCTATTTTTTCCTTAGAGGATAAGGGCTACAAGGTTACCTTCTCTGAAGGAAAATTTCTTGCATGGAACAAGAACTCACACATGGATTCTGCCTGGGTGATTGGTGTTCAGGAAAACAGTTTGTACAAATTGATTGTCCGACCAATCCAGACCTTGTTACATGATACCATCAGTTTGAGTGAGCTATGGCATAGGAGACTTGCTCATTTACATAATAGATCCCTTCTCGCTCTAGGGAAGATGGTAACATGCCTTCCAGAGATACATGTTCAACATAATGGAGTTTTCATAGGTTGTGCTCTTGGCAAGAATGTCAAGGGGTCCTTCTTGAGAAGTGATAGTAGATCCAAGGGGATCATGGACTTGATACATTTATATGTTTTTGGACCCATGACTATTTCTTCCTTGAATGAATGTTTGTACTATGTTCTCTTCATCGATGATCACTCTCAGAAGACTTGTATTTACTTCTTGAAAACCAAGGATGGAGTCCTTGCGAAGTTTCAAGAGTTTAAATCTCAGGTTGAGAACCTGACCGGGAGGAGGATCAAGGTGTTGATATCAGATAATGGAGGACAGTGCACCTCCAAGGATTTCAATTATTTATGTACTAAGGTAGGGATCAAGAGGGAGTACACCGTTCCTTATAACCCTCAGCAGAATGGGGTTGCGGAGAGGAAGAACATAACCATTATTGAAGAAACCAAAGTGATGATACATGATTATAATCTACCTATGATTATGTGGGTAGAAGCGTTCATGAGAGTTGTGTATGTTCATAATAGGAGTCCTCATCATATTCCAAAGAACATGACTCCCAAAGAATCTTTCATTGGAGTGAAGACTGAGGTTGGACACTTTAGTATATTTGGGTGTCAAGTATACATTCATGTACCCAAGGAGAAGATGACCAAGTTAGACCCTTCAGGTAGAAAGCGTACATATGTGGGGTACAGTGAATGTTCGAAGGCATGCCAGATCTACATCTGTAGTTAGAGACAGATCGAGGTGAGCAGATATGTCACCTTTGAGGAAGATATATAATTTCAAAGATCCATAGAATCTCATATGAAGATTGATAGAGAGAAGAATGAAGAGACAATACCTTATCACCCTTAAGCAATTTAGAGGAAGACATTTATTGATCCAGTTGATCTTGTTGATGTTCCCAAATACATTGCAGTGGGCCATAAGAGGCCTGCCTGGGCTCGACATACTTTGTAGGAGGCAGAGGGACATGCAACTCCTCGAGGAACATTCCAAGAGATCAAGAGACCACAAATATTCCAGGAAGGGCAGAAGAAAGAGATAGCGCAACAAAAGGTGGACGAGATGGAGACCCAAATAAACGCAGTCTTTCAATCGATCTCGGATGACACAGCATCAGAGGAATCATATTCCGAGGAGAAGATAACAAAGATAGTGCATAATCTGAAACAATATAAAGAGAAGATCAAGGAATTGGAGGGGCACACAGTACCTACGATTCCCCAAGCAGTTCGAATGCAAAGAGAGAAAGACACAACAACAAATGCATAAAACATCGCATATAACATACATAAAGTGGCATAACTGCTCGAAAAGAGCGGTCAACTATGGACCCAACTACTAGAGGATGGGAGCCTACAAGAGATGCAAGGAAAGGATGATAAATTTCATGCAACAATGGAAGATGTTAAGCAACGACAGAGGACAATTTCACTGCCAGAGAAGATTAAGAAAATCGCATAAATGAAGAACCTTCAGGCAGAAGAAAAAGTAGTGCAGGCACAAAATATCGCACGAGAGGCTCAGTTGGAGCCCCTATAGGAAAAGACAGAACAATTGTTCGTGGAAATCGATGCAGTGAAAGCATGCTTCAAATAGATAGGCTTGGAGGGGCGCGAGATCTTAAGACCACCACTCATCGCGTAGGTGGTCGAAGCAATGACAGTAAGGAGAAGTGCCAAAGGGTAGTAGATATGTACAAAGTGCTAGCACAAGAAGTGGAAAAAACTGGAGTTAGGCAGTGACTCGGGATGAGTCACGATGTCAGTGTCGGGGGCTTGTTGGGCGCAGGACATTTTTGAGGGAAAAGCATGACGTGTAAGGAAGATGCACATGCAGGAAAAGAAACACGTGCAAAACAGATGTGTATGAAGAAGAGGAAGGCATGAGATGCACACATGCAAGAAGACCTAGCCATGATAGGATTAGGGTTTTGGTAAGAGAATGTAATGGTTGGTAAGCCAAGAAAATGTATAAATAGGTACCTAGGAGGTCTAGGTCGGGGGTCAGAGGTTCAAAGTTGGTTATTGGTTTTCTTTAGTTATTATACCATGCTGGTCGAAGATGGTATGTTTGTAACATCCGAGCCCATTTTTGTAAGTTATTGAGTTGAGGAAACAAAATAAGGGTAGATCTTGAGGTTTATATCACAGGCTAAGGATCTTGGTGTGATCTAGTCTACCTCATTGTAGATATTGACCTGCTCGGATGGAGAATTGTAATGCGCAAGGCGTTGTAGTTTTGGAACCTTAATAATAAAAGAGAAGAGCAGCCAAATCTTTTTGGATGTAGCCCAGGAGGGGTGAACCACAGTAGATCATGTGTTATGTGATTGAATGACATGTATCTCTTTTGTTGTTAATGATTCTATGTTAAACAAATGTGTGAATGACTAGATAGATCTGTTACTTTACATGCATGAGCAAGAATGACAGGGTATTCCATATAAGTTAAATTTTAAGGTAATAAATGAATACTATATAGTTTAATCACAGATCCCCACTCATTTCCCAGGCTGCAAGCACCTAAGCATTGCATCCACCCATAAGAACTATCTTGGGTGAGACCACACGATGCACCCAGTGCACTTTGTTTCCTTCTGGTTTACCAGGAGGGCCGATAGTTTTAGGGGGGTTTTGTTGGAAACCAAGTGGAACTGAACATGGGTCAACCCAAGGAGGGTATCAAGAGTTAAGTGTAACCAACATGGACTTTATGGAACTTTACATTCGAGGTTGAGACTTGCACATTCTTCATCGATCACACATTAATCCTTTATTGCACAATCTAGATATTGATGATTTTTTTCGCTCATTGGTGTTACTTTGATGGCCAATAATAAAGAGGGATTGAAAAATACTTTCCTCCTAGAGGAGGCAAGAGATTGTTCGATAGATTGGTTTACTTGATTGATGGTCAGGGTAGGTATATTTACCCATCTTTACAATAATTACCCCTCATATACACATTTGTTGGGAAGACATGGTAAGGGGTAGGATATCTAAGTTGTTGTGGGGTGGGTGCGAAGAAAGTAGGGGCATCACTATCAGCGTAGGCATCACTCACAGTTTACTCAACATTCGGGACATAGGCACATGCAACAGAAGAAGCATAGACGGGAAAGGCATCAGAGGGAGAAGCAAAGTAAATTGACCTTGATCTATACCCATATCCCATAGTTTCCCTTTGTGTGATTCCAAATCTATGACCCACTTATTATATAGTTCAAGAACCATCAGTTTACTCATCATATCGAGTGACAATGTTAGGGTCCTAACCCGCACATAGGTAGAAAAATATATTCATATGTAATAAAGGTCAATATTAATAAGGCCTTTCAATAAAATAGAATAAGGCAGATATAAGAAGACCTAATAGAAGCTTCCACTTCTAGAAGGATCTTCCTCTAGATGCTTATTTTTAGTATAAATAGGAGTCAAGGGTATGAGAACCCTAGCTTGGATATTATTGTAATAGAGATCTACTCAACTGGAGGTTTCCCCCTCGAAGAGGCCCGTGAACATTTCTTTCAGATTCAAAGTGTTATTTCTGTTGTTATTCTTATATCATTTCAGTGTTATTATGGTGAATGTTCTGGTTATATTGTTGTTATTCTACCATTACTAGCATTTTATTTCAGTTCTGCATACATTTTATATCTGGTATATTACAAGTGGTATCAGAGCACTTTCCTCAGCAGAAAGTGTGGGTTAAATTTTTTTCAGGGTAGAGACGTATTCCAGCGTCTTTAGGCCACAGAGATTTGTCATTACGCGCATAAACCCGCGGTTGAGGGATTCATACACGCACGAAATACAAATGGTACTTAAGCGCACATCTGTTGTCCACCCTTGTAACCCCTGTTGGTACCCCTTCGAGTGGTAGCGCATCAGACAACACCTGTGTACGGATCGGCCTAGATTACCTGAAGCCCTCTTTAGATAAACCGATCGACCGCCTGACTGTTATAATGTCACCGAGAACAACACTCGGGAAGATACTCTCTAGTACCTGGATAGTCGGGTAGGACGGATAATGGTATGGTCTATCCTCCTTAGTTAGTCTCCTGAGATATTGGGTCAAGTAATACTATTGGACCTCGCACGTATATCAGAGATTTATAGCACAGGGCAAACCCTTATGTATAGAACCCTTGAATACTTAACCCTTGGGGGACAGAAACATAAACAAATTAAAACAGACAAGATCTATTGTCGCGCAACTGTGTTTGGGTTGCTAAGTAAATACACATTTCTTTCTGGTTAAGCATTTGGGAATTTCCTCTCTACAGTATTCTTCAGAATGAAGTATAACTCTGTAAAAAAAATTAAAAAAAAGTCCAGAATTTTTTTCACCATTATTTGAGACCTATTCCATTGGATTCATCTCTTCGCCCTTATCACATTCATCCATATCATTTTTTCAGCCAAAATGTTTTACCCCACCTGCCACTTTTCAGTTTTCTCATCCTCATGGCCCATACTCGTAGCCAAGACTTGGAAGCTCGCTTCAACATCTTGCAATCTAGTCTCATTGAGACCCAACAAGAAGTGAAACAACTCAGTTTCAATGTTGTCACCATCAATACAACCATGCAGTCCTCAATGGGGGAAATCAAACAAGACCTCACCACCCAGCTTGAATCAGTCTTTTCGACACTCTACACCAAACTGCATATCCCTACAGATAACCCTTTCTCTTCCTCACCTCCACATACTTAAGGTGACCATTCCTCTCATTCCCATACCTTGCAGAACCATCACTTTCAACATGACCTACACCTTCTGTGGGTGTATGTGACCAAATTTGATGGATCAGACCCCACTGGTTGGGTAACTCAAATGGAACATTACTTCTCTTTATACGGCATTACAGATGACTTGGCCAAACTTCGGTATGGTGTTCTCCATCTAGATCAAGAACGTTGGCAATGGTGGAAATGGAGAAAAACTTTTCGTCAAGGGTATATTGCTTGGACACACTTTGTGGCAGAGATTTATGAATGCTTTGACATTGACACCAACCATTTGGGTCGTTTGACAAAGCTGAAACAATTAGGAACAGTGGAAGACTTTATAGCTGCCTTTGAGCACCTAGCTTTTAGAACAGAGGGCATGTCTAATGCCTTTTTCCGAGAGTGTTTTATCAGTGGCCTCAAGGATGAAATTCGGGCCCATGTCCTCATGGATTGGCCTGAGAGTTGGGTGGAGGCTACCAAAAGAGCTAAAGAAGCACAACAGGTTATATCTTCTCAAAACTGCAAACCCTCCTTTATCCCTCGCCCTAAACCAGTAAATCCCACTACTCCCTCTGCTCCACTAAAGATCCAAAAATTGACCAGGGTTGAAATGGTTGAACACCAACTCAAAGGCCTTTGTTATAACTGTGATGAAAAATATTTCCTGGGCCACAAGTGTAAAGAACAAAATCTTTTTATGGCCATCTCTGAGGAGATTTCGGAATAAGATGAAGAAACTCCCTCTGTGTCTGAGTCACCTGAATCCACTGACATAACCCCTCCCTCAGACCCTCCCGAAGTAGAACCGGTCATTTCCCTCAATGTTCTCACTGGCTTCTCTGCTCCCCAAACCCTCAAGCTAATAGGTTACATCAAGCATCAGAAGGTCATCATTTTGGTTGATAGTGGCAGCACCCATAATTTTATTCATCGCCACATTGCCCAAGAAACTCATTGCTACATCCATGTCGTCAATAATTTCCAAATCATGATTGCCAATGGTGGTTCCATGAAATATGGAGGGCGTTGTGAAAATGTGTGTCTCCAAATTGGTGACTACCACCTGAAATCCCATATGTTTGTTATCAACATGGGAGGTTGTGACATTGTGTTGAGTGAAGACTGGCTAAGGACTTTGGGTCCCATTCTCATGGATTTTAAAGACTTAACCATGCAATTCGACCAAGAGGGCCACCAATATAAGTTCCAAGGCATCATCGTCGGTTCACCTGAGATCATTAGTTCCCATCGCATGGAAAAGATGCTCAAAAAGGGTCATTCTAGTGTTATCGCCCAACTCCATGCCATACAAGTACCAGAGACACCCTCGGTACCGCAAGACCTCCAAGCCATCCTTTCTAAACATCAATTGGTCTTTTCCACTTCCCAAGGCCTCCCTCCTTCCCATGGTGTTCATGATCATTCCATTCCCCTTGTACCCGGAAGCCTTCCTCCCAATATCAGTCTGTATCGTCACCCCTTTTCCCAAAAAATTGAAATTGAGAAAATGGTCCAGGAACTCCTTAATGCAGGCGTTATTTTCCCTAGTACGAGCCCCTACTCATCTCCTATGGTCATGGTCCTGAAGAAAGAAGGTTCTTGGTGAATGTGTCCTAACTTATGTGCCCTCAAAAAACTTACCATCAAAGACAAATTCCCCATTCCTGTCATTGATGACCTCTTGGATGAATTGAGTGGCGCCCAATTCTTCACTAAAATAGATCTTCGTTCGAGCTACCACCAGATACATATGAAAGAGGAAGACATTCCCAAGACTTCATTTAGAACTCATGAGGGCCACTATGCGTTTTTGGCCATGCCCTTTGGCTTGTGTAATTCCCCCTCCACCTTCCAAAGCTTCATGAATCATGTCTTCCATCCTTTTCTCTGCCATTTTTTCTTAGTTTTGTTTGATGATATCCTCATCTATAGAAAAACCTGGACAGACCATCTTGCTCATGTGGATTGAGTTCTCCATCTACTCTCTCAGCACCAACTTTTCCTAAAAAAATCTAAATATGCTTTTGGCACCTCAGAAGTAGAATACTTGGGTCATCTGGTTGGCAAAGATGGCGTCAGGGTGGATCCTAAAAATATTGAAGCTATGCAATAATGGCCTCACCCAAACACTTAATAGCTTGTGTGGATTTCTAGGCTTAACAGGGTATTATCGCAAGTTTGTTAAGAATTATGGGAAGATTGCAGCACCTCTCACTGCTCTCCTCAAAAATAACTCTTTCACTTGGACTCCAGTCGCTGCTCAAGCTTTTCAGACCTTGAATATGGCCATGTGCACCACTCCAGTCCTCGCCCTTCCCAATTTCACAAATACCTTTGTGTTGGAATGTGATGCCTCAGGGAAAGGAATTGGTGTTGTCCTTATGCAAGAGGGTCGACCTTTGGCCTTTACCAGCAAGCAACTATCTGAAAGAAATCTGGGCAAATCCATCTATGAAAAAGAAATGTTGGTTATTCTGCATGTCATGGATCTGTGGCGTCCTTATCTATTGGGGCAACGTTTCCAAATTAAGATAGACCATCAAATCCTCAAGTATTTTCTGGAACAATGCATTTCGTCCCCAGAACAACAAAAATGGGTGACTGAACTCTTTGGATATGATTATGAGATCATTTATAAGAAAGGAAAAGACAATGTGGTTGCAGATGCACTTTCCTGAAAATATGAAGATGAAGGATCCCTTTTTTCTCTTTCATTCATTGTACCAGATTGGCTCCAAGTCGTTCGCCAGGAATGGCTACAAGATCCCAAAAGTTCGCAGTTGATCCACCAATTGCAGTCCAAGGCTTCATCTTCCCCAGGGTACTCTTGGCTCCATGAGGAACTTCGATACAAAGGTCATTTTAATTTAAGTAAACAATCAAAGATTAAATCCATAGTACTTTCTGAGCTTCATGCTACACCCACAGCAGGGCACTCCGGGTTCACCAAAACCTATGATAGGGTCAAACGTTCATTTTTCTGGGATGGTATGAAACATGACATTCATAATTTTGTAGCTGAATGTGATGTGTGTCAATGCAACAAGGGAGAAACAATCAAATCGTCGGGCACACTACAACCGCTCTCGGTTCCACCTGTTATTTGGAAGGATATCTCTATGGATTTTATTACCGGCTTACCCAAATTGAGAAATAAATACATCATCATGGTGGTTTTTGATCGCCTTTCTGAGTATACTCATTTATGCACCCTTCAACACCCGTTTACAGCATCCATGGTGGCTCAAATATTCATGGATCAGGTCTTCAAGCTTCATGGCATGCCGCACTCTATTGTTTCTGATCTCAACCCAACTTTCACAAGCAATTTTTCGCAAGAATTGTTCAAGATACAAGGCACCAAATTTCATCTCAGCACAACTTATCATCCCCAGACTGATGGCCAAACGAAAGTTGTCAACAAGTGTTTGGAAGCATATTTGAGGTGTTTTTCCTCGGAAAAGCAAAATCAGTGGGCTCAATGGTTACCCCTAGTTGAATGGTGGTACAACACTTCATACCATACAGCTAAACGCATGAATCCTTTTGAAGTGGTATATGGATAGAAGCCACCTTCAGTTCTCTCATACTTACCGGGTGCCTTGAAGGTCCAGGCAGTTGACCTAACACTTACATCTCGAGAGGCTATTCTCCGTACCCTCAAAGAGAATTTGGTCATGACACAGAATCGCCTGAAGCAACAAGAAGATCAAGGTCGCTCTGAACGTCAATTTGCAGAAGGGATCGGATGTTTCTTCGAATGCAACCTTACAAGAAAACTTCCCTCAAGGCCGAGCATTGTCAGAAGCTAGCGCCCAAATTTTATGGTCCTTATACCATACTCAAGCGTGTGGGACAAGTCGCTTATTAGTTAGCTTTGCCCAACAATTCGAAGCTACATCCTATTTTTCATGTTTCATGCTTAAAGAAGGTGATTGGAGCTAAGTGCCAAATTCAAACCAACCTTCCAGAGTTAGTTGAAGAAGGATCCATTTGGATATAGCCAGAAGAAGTTTTGGACCAGCATGAGCGTCGCCTACGTCAGAGAACCATCAAGGAAGTGCTAGTACAATGGAAAGATACAAATCCAACAGACACCACTTGGGAACTAGCTACCATTCTGCAGTAATTTCCTCATCTCAAGCCTTGAGGACAAGGTTGTTTTTAAGGGGGGGGACATGTTAGGGAGCTAACCCGCACATAGGTAGAACAATATATTCATATGTAATAAAGGTCAATATTAATAAGGCCTTTCAATAAAATAGAATAAGGCAGATGTAAGAAGACCTAATAGAAGCTTTTGCTTCTAGAAGGATATTCCTCTAGATGCTTCTTTTTAGTATAAATAGAAGTCGAGGGTATGAGAACCCTAGCTTGGATATTATTGTAATAGAGCTCTGCTCAACTAGAGGTTTCCCCTTCGAAGAGGCCCGTGACCATTGATTTTAGATTCAAAGTGTTATTTCTATTGTTATTCTTATATCATTTCAGTGTTATTGTGGTGAATGATCTGGTTATATTGTTGTTATTCTGCGATTACTAGCATTTTATTTCAGTTATGCATACATTTTATATCTGGTATATTACAAACAAGGTCAAAGCTAGGTGCAGATTAAGTGTGAACCGTTCTATATCCCGCTCACTTGTCTTAAAGGTACGTTCCACGTACTAACTAGTAAATGGTTTCATAGATACCTTAGTATGTTCCTAGTTTACTACTTATGTTCCTAAGGGAAACCGCTAGGGTTCATGGCACTGTATAATTAGTCTAAAGGAAGGAGAAATTTTCTCAATGATCCCTAAAGGTCTAATATTTTGATCCATTTATTGGAGATCATCCAGTCCCAAAGGAAGCATAAGAGGCAGAGGCAAAGGTTGCAGGAGTAGTTCTAGATCCTCTAGTTTCCATTTGAGAGCTAACAATATATGTAGCAATTTAAACAACAATCAAATATACGTATATAACATATATAATAGAAAACCTAAAAGCAGTTTACTCCACAGAGGAATAAGTAGAATTAGCATCTCTTAAAAGAAATAGGAACTCGAACTAGAACTAGATATGCAACTAGGCACTCAACAACAACCCTTGCTATTGATGGATCAATTTAGACCTTCGTTGATGGTGGCTCAGATTCCTTTACTAGAGGTACTTCTCAATCTCCAACTGGGTAAACTCTAACTAGGAATTTATCCCAATCTCAAACTGTGAGTGAATTTGTGTATGGGTATCGATCTCAATGTTCTTGGAAAGGATACTTCGCGGGGTGGTGTATTTGCTCGGTCAATTAAGTAAATTGGATCCACCTTTACGATAGTTCATATGGTGATTCAACTACTATATATACTGAAAATACTACTAGATAACCCAGTTCAAGGTCAATTGATTTGGTATCAACTGGATAAACGAGGTCAGCTAAATAAACTGAATCAATTGAATAAACAAGATATGCTTGATATCAAACTAATAGGTATAGAAGGTACGCTAAGCGAGGTGATTTTTCTTAGTCAAAAATATTAATTGCTTATTTGACTGGATCAATATCAATTGGATACAAATATGGAACTCCCTCTACCACCTATTCCTTTTACCTAACTGTGAGTTATGCATCTAGATCTGCTCCCAAGTCTTCCTCTTGCGCTTCTGTTGGATCAACAACTGGAACTGTTTATGCTCCTTTCTCCTCTAATGACTAAACTCGGTCAATTTATGGAACTAGGCGAAGTGAAGCTGGAACTAGAAGGGGTGTCGCTTCTTCAAACAGGTGAGGAAGATTTCTTTGTTGCTCAATCAACAAGGTCTCGATCTCAGTATATAACTACATTCTCTACCATACTTTATGTATTTTACCTAGCTATAGATCCTGCATCTACGAGGTCAACCTTGGATTTCACCTTTGCTTTTGGTGCTAGGTCTCAATCCTCAATGAATGGTTCTGGATCCACAATTTGTGGGTTAAGAGCTCCTTCAACAAATCATTATTAAACTTAGACTACTACCCTTTTTTTCTATTGGTTATGACTCGGCTACTTGGGGTAAAGTTGAGTGATATCATGTTGGATTTAGAACCATAGGAATAGAATTTAAGTCTCAATCTCCAATGAATGGAACTAGATATGCATCAGATGGATATATAAGGGATGTGGGCTCATCAAATGGAAGGTATGTGGTTTGCTTCGCGGGTGAATATTTTCCATCTCGTATAGTTATTGTTGCTACCGTGACTATAGCTACCTATACCATCCTAGTTGCCTCTGCAAAGTCAACTTCCTTTCCTACTTTTGATGCCTTAGGTTCTTGTGCCTATACCTTTGCTTATGTTATTAATGCATTTCTCACCTTTGTTTGCTCCTTACCCAGATGCTCTTGCCTTTGCTATTGGTGGATCATTTTTTCAATTGCTTAAATTTATGTTATAAACCTGACAAAAGCACTATGGTCTCTCTTGCTAAATAGGATTTTCTAGTGCTTCCTTTCGTTACCTTTAGCCCAATTAGGCTTTGGGTTCTCCCTCCTTTTCGGGTGGGATAACCATAATTGTTGTTCTTAAAATAAAGAAGAGGTAATTTTAATTATATATGTATTAATTCATGTTGTAGGAACATTTTATACAAGTAAGAGGCTTAGGTAAAGGCATGCAACCCCATACAGGGAGTGCCTAAAGGTTTTTGATATAGCCTCAAATTAGAGAGAAGGTGTGGTGTTGCTAGGTGGAGGAAGGAGATATTTGTATAGGTAGTACATTTTTTAGAGGTAGAAACTTGGACCAGGGGAGATTTTGAACTTTGTTTGGAAGAGTAATAGTTATGTTTTTTAAGGACATGACATTATGAGGTTAGTTTTCAAGGTAATCTGATCCAGATTCCCTGAAAGGGTTTCGGAAGTACGTATTGGAACTGGAGAATTATATATAATGAGATATCCACCATTTTCAGTAGGTTCGGTAAATTCCTTGTGGATGATAGGAAATGTGGTTAGACCCCGCCTCTACCAATTCCATGTCTTATTTCGGTAGGTTCAGGCTTATATAGCTTTGAAAAGTGGTAAATTCAGTAATAAAAGTGATATGGAAAGCCACGAAAACTCTTGTGTAGGGCGAAGGGGCTTCTCCCAAAACATATGGGTTAGGGGAATACTAGGTTCTAAAGAAAGAAGGAAGGAGAAAAGGAGGAGGAGAGGGAAGGAGCAAAGGAAGAAAGGTTCCCTCCCCCTGACCCCCCTCCTTAAAAAGTATAAGACAAAGAGTAGAAAGGGAGTAAGGAGGAGAAGAGAGGAACAAAAATACAATATATACTTAATTATTAATATAGTTGTCCATTTGTTTGATTAATAGAGAGGGAGAGCGAAGCGAACCCAACAAATATTTCTCTCTGACTGAATAGAAAGAGATCGATAGGGAGCGGTTCCAACCAGCGATCGATAAGGAGCGACTATATCAATCGATCGATAGGGAGCGATTCCACCTAGCAACCGATAGAAAGTGACCATAGCAAGGGTTTTTATTGGATCAAGGATAACTGAGTGAGCGCAACAAACAAACTTGTTTCTCTCTAGGATCCAAAGGATTATTGAATCTGATTATATTATATATGTTGCATAGGTGAGCATAGCGAGCTTGAATTTCTCTTACTGAAAGGAAGAACAAGAGAGAGGAATTCCTCTTGATAGGTACTACGATCTATTTCATTATATATGTTGCGTTGGTAGCAAGGAGTGCCTCTTGATAGGTACTACGAGATATTGCATTATATATGTTGTGGTGGTGAGCACAACGAACCCGGGATCAATGTTCTGACTGATTATCCGGGGCTATAAAGGACCTGGAGAAGGTAGGTTATACCCTCTCTCTCATCTTGATCGTGCTAACCCCAACAATATCGACCCCTCCTCCTCTCTTCCCACATGTTGGTGCCACTACCATAAGACTCCCACCCACACTATTGCAGATTGCATATTCTTAAATCATCAAGCTACATATATAACATTATAAACAAATGAAGGAACCCTTGAGAATGTTGATGATTGCAGCTTCATGTGACATTCTCCAGGGCGTTCTCCCCTAGATTGAGTTGAGACGATCTGTGATAGAGCCCATGTGATGGGTGTGCGTCAGACTCTGGACTAAGTTGTGATGACATGTGGTCTCTTGTCTACTCCTCTAGACCGAATTGAGATGACTTGCAATGGTCTCCTGCCTTATACTCCTCTGGACTGAGTCGAGTTGGATTGAGATGGTCTCTTGCCTTGTACTCCTATGTACTTAGTTGAGTCGGATTGAGATGGTTCTTTAGATGGTACTCATGTGGACTCAATTGAGTTAATATGTTGAGTGTGAAGTCCCTATGGGTGAGAATAGGTGGGTGTATCCCTAGTGGTTAAGCACTAGAGGATGTGTGGATCTCTTGATATATTGTCTGAGAGTAATATTTGTTGTAACCCTAAATTGTATTGTAAAGGGTACAAGTTGGCCCCACCATGTGAAAGATAATTAATATTGTGTAATGATTAATTATATTATTCAGTTGAAGAGGTCATCCCTATTGTGCCAATAGACACACCTATTGTTATGTCAAGTCTTGTATAAATAGGAGGAGATCCCCATTGTCGAGCTCACTCACTTCACTTGTCATCTCATAATTTCAACAACACTTGTACAACTGAAGTGTGCATATCTCTTGCGTTCAAGTTTCTAGGTTAAGTAAGCACCCTCTTGTGTGCTAAGGTTTGGTGGTGTGTGGAGGATCTTCTCTTGGAATTATAGAAAAGGATTGTTGGGTTTTTCCCTTTGTTGAGAAGGGTTTTCCCAGGATAAACTCTTTTGTTCTTGTGCATGGTTATTCTTCTTGTGATCTTGGTTACTGCAACACTTGTGTATGTTATTGTAGCATTGTTTATGGTTCAAGTACATGATAAATTGAAATAAACCACATGTGCATGAGCTAAGAATTAAAATTCAACACGATATCGTAGTAGAGTTCTTGAAGAGACCATTGCAGAAGTTATTAAAGAGCCAACGGTCACCTTCTTGCTACAACTGCAAAAAATGGCCATCCTTATTTTTCCAGTTTCAACACCTTCCAATTGAACGTTGGGGATAATTTTTTCATAGGAGTGTACGACCTCCTTCAATTCACCTCCAACAACTCTCAAATTTCAAATCAGAGAAGTTTTGATTTGTGTCCCCTAGGGTTTCTAGGGTTTCTGTAGAATTTCGACCTCTAGAGTTTTTGTAGCTCATTGAATATTTTTTGGAGCTCACCAGGGTTCTTCTAAATTTCCAAGGCTTATTGTTGGCATTCATAAGTCCAATGAAACCTAAGGTTTATATCCTATCCTAGCCATTAGGTTTCATAGCCTAGCCTTTAGGGTTTGTGGAAGAATCTGCAAAACATGAGGAATAGAAATTTGGTGGAAGATAGGCTTGATGGATCAAGCAACTACAGTTCCTGGAAATAAAGACTACAAATTACCCTGGAAGAGGATGACCTATTTATTTTGATAGAAAAGACTCTACTAGAAACAACTACCGATGAAGAGAAGGATGATTGGAAGGTGGATGGCCTCAAAGCAAGGAAGATAATCATCTATTCAGTAAGCGATCATCTGCTACCTCGTATTTCTACCTTGAAGACAACTTATGAGATGTATGATGCATTGAAGAATATGTTTGAGAGAAATAATACAAATAGAGCCCTTACATTGAAGAACCAACTTCAAAATATCAAGTTAAAGAAAGTTGACACCATTTCCACCTTCTCCATGAGGATATCAGAGATCATAGATCAACTAGGTTTCATTGGAGATACCATAGTAGACATAGAACCTGTCATGACTACTCTCAATGCTCTACCAAGACAATGGGAACCATTTCTTCAAAGTATCATTGGAAGAGCATATCTACCTGGATTTGATCATCTATGGATAGACTACACCCAAGAGGAAACTAGACATTATGCATAGGAGTTATAGACTCCCATCATGATGATAATCAAGCTCTTTCTTCTCATACAAAGAGAGGAAGAAGAAATAAAATAAGTTTTAGCAAAGCATTCAAAGACAAGAAAACTTCAACAACTCCAAGTCATGAACAAAGAAAAGACATATCAAGGATTCAATGTTTTAGATGTGACAAGTATGGACACATTGCAAGAAATTGTCCTACCAGGAAGAAAGGAAGACAACTTGTATCCATTGTCGATGTTGATCCAGAACCACATATGAGAGATGAAGAAACAAAAGATGAAACATTCTTCTTCATATCAACACTCTCAGGTAGGGTTCCTACAAATAGTGACATTTGGTTAATTGACAGTGGTGCTTCTAGACACATGACTAGATACAGAGAACATCTTACAGACCTTGTTGAGAAAAAGTCTCTTCTACATGTTGTACTTGGAGATAATGCTAGATATATTGTGAAAGGAGTTGGAACTTCTACATTCCAACTAGATTTTGACATACCACTTCAGTTGAGTGAGGTACTATATGTACTTGGGATGAAAAGGAACCTTGTCTCTATTTCTACCTTAGAGGATAAGGGATACAAGGTTACCTTCTCTGAAGAAAAATTTCTTGCATGGCACAAGAACTCACACATGGATCCTACTCGGGTGATTGGTGTTCGAGAAAACAGTTTGTACAGATTGACTATTCGACTAGTCCAGGCCCTATTACATGATACTATCAGTTTGAGTAATCTATGGCATAGGAGACTTGCTCATTTACATTATAGATCCCTTCCTACTCTAGGGAAGATGGTAAAATGCCTTCTAGAGATACATGTTCAATATAATGGCGTTTGAAGAGGTTGTGTTGTTAGCAAGAATGTCAAGGGGTCCTTCTTGAGAAGTGATAGTAGATCCAAGGGGATCTTGGACTTGATACATTCATATGTTTGTGGACCCATGATGGTTGCTTCCTTGAAAGGATATTTGTACTATGTTCTCTTCATCGATGATCACTCTCGGAAGACTTGGATTTACTTCTTGAAAACCAAGGATGGAGTCCTTGCGAGATTTCAATAGTTTAAAGCTCAGGTTGAGAACCTGACCGGGAGGAGGATCAAGAGGGAGTACACCTCCAAGGATTTCAATGATTTCTATATTGAGGTAGGGATCAAGAGGGAGTACACCGTTCCTTATAACCCTCAGCAGAATGGGGTTGCAGAGAGGAAGAACATAACCATTATTGAGGCAACCAAAGTGATGATATATGATCAGAATCTACCTATGATTCTGTGGGCAGAAGCATCCATGACAGTTGTGTATTTTTAGAATAGGAGTCCTCATTAGATTCTAAAAAACATGACTCTTGAAGAATATTTCACCGGAGTGAAGCCTGAGGTTGGACACTTCATGATATTTGGGTGTCAAGTATACATTCATGTACCCAAGGAGAAGAGGACCAAGTTAGACCCTTCAGGAAGAAAGGGTACATTTGTGGGGTACAATGAATGTTTGAAGGAATACCAGATCTACATCCCTGGTCAGAGACAGATCAAGGTTAGCAGAGATGTCACCTTGAGGAAGAGATAGTATTTCAAAGATCCAGAGAATATCATATGAATATTGATAGCGAGAAGAATGAAGATACAATACCTTCTCCCCTTTCAGGAGTTCAAAGGGAGACAGTTATTGATCCAGTTGATCCAGTTGATCATGTTGATTTTCCCAAATACATTTTAGTAGGCCATAAGAGGCCTACCTAGGCTCGACAGACTTTGTAGGAGGAAGAGGGACATGCAGCTCCTCGAGGCACATTCTGAGAGAGAAAGAGACCACACAGATTTTCGAGCTATGTTTCAACCATGATCCACATCATTGATACTGAGCCTTCTTATCATGGAGAAGCAGCAGGTCAGCAGGTTTGGAAAGATTCCATGACCGAAGAGTATCAGTCCATCATGAAGAATGATGTGTGGGATATTGTTCCGAGACTGGAAGGGAAGTCTGTAGTGACTTCCAAGTGGATCTATAAGATCAACATACAACTGATGGAAGTGTCGAGAAGTACAAAGTGATATTTGTGGCGAGAGGATTCACTCAGGTGGAGGGAATTGATTATGAGGAGACATTTTCTCCTATTTCCCAATACACTTCCATCCGTACGATTATTTCCCTAGTTGCATCCATGGGTTGGAAATTAAATCATATGGATGTAAAGACATCCTTTATCAATGGTGAGATTGAGTAAGAAGTATACATCAAGTAACCAGATGGATTTCTGACACATGAGAAGGAGTCTCATGTATGCAGGTTGAAGAAATCCATGTATGGACTAAAGCAGGCACCTCATGCTTGGTATGAGAAGATTGATGGATACTTAATGAGTTTGGGCTTCAGCAAGAGTGTTGTTGATCCCAACCTATACTATCACATTGTTGGTGATGAGTGTTTGATCTTAGTCCTATATGTTGATGACTTATTCCTCATTGGTTTATAAAATCTTATTGTTGAATGCAAGCGTGCATTGACTTCTGAATTTGAGATGAAGGACCTTGGTATGATGTACTACTTCTTGGGACTAGAAGTATGGCAGAGGATGTTGGTTGTGGAGCTTGATTATCTTCCTGATTCAGATGTCTTTGTTTTCAGCCATGTTTATACCCCATGAAGACTTTGGGGAAAGCGGGCCCCCGAAGGAAAAATTTCCTTGTAAATGTATATTGTAATTTCATTGTAAATCTGGATCGTTCATTATAAGGTCATAGATCTAACAGTAGAAATTATGTTAGTGTTTTTTTCCCTATAAGGCAACCCTCTTTTCTTAGGGAAATGTATTGCGGCTAGGTATCAGAGTGAATATTGTATTCTATGAGAGGAGACTGTGAGAGAATTAAGAGGAAGTTACAACGGGTTTGTTGTAGGTTGTATCCCTTCATTTTCTAGATAATAATAAAGGAAGGACCTGGCAATTTCTCTGGTGGACGTAGCCCACACTGGGTGAATGACATATATCTGTGTCTCTATTGTATTGTGTATCTTCTGTGTTTTAGTTCCGCATTTGTTTATTTTATTGCTCCGTGATCCTATTTTTCTAATAGAGGACTGATGAGATTTCCTGATTCAAGGAAAATATACAGTCGATATATTGAAGAGATTCGGTATGACAGACTGCAAAACCATGCCTACATAGATGGTGATGAATTTGAAGAAGATGAACGAGGCTTATTCTGATTCAGGTGAGATTGATCCACATATTTATAGACAAATGATTGGATCATTGATATATCTGATTAACACCAGACCTGATATATGCTATGCAATCAGTGTACTCACCCTGTTTATGAGTCAACCTAGACAGACACGTTGGATAGAAGCGAAGCATGTGTTGAGATATCTACGAGGCACAATTAGTATGGCATGAGATATGCCTCCGGTGTAGACATGAGATTACAAGGATATGTTGATGCAGATTGGGCAGGGAGCGCAGTGGATCGGAAAAGCACATCCAGTTTTTGTTTCACTTTGGGATATGTCATGGTTTCCTGGTGTAGCAGGAAACAAACTTATGTGGATTTGAGTACCGCAAAAGCAGAGTACATTTCATTGTGTGTGGTATCCCACGAAGAAGTGTGGCTTCACAAGCTCATTGCAGACTTATTTGATCTTGATATGGATTCCACCATTATCCATTGTGATAACTAGAGTTGTGTGAATATCTCTGAGAATCCAGGGTTTCACAATAAATCGAAACACATTGAGATCAAATACCCTTATATTAGAGATATGGTGCAGAGGAAAGCAGTACATGTGCAGTACCTTTCTACACAAGAGGAGGTTGCAAATATCTTCACCAAACCACTTGCCAGGATGAAGTGCGATTACTTCCGTGAGAGACTTGGCCTGGTGGAGAATGTCTCCCTAGTTGAGAGGGAGTGTTGATGATTGCAGCATCGTGTGAAATTCTCCAGGTTGTTCTCCTCTGGACTGAGTTGAGACAATATGTGAGAGAGCCCATGTGTTGGGTATGCCCATGTGATGGGTGTTCGTCAAACTCTGGACTAAGTTGTGATGACATGTGGTCTCTTGTCTACTCCTCTAGACTGAGTTGAGATGACTTGATATGGTATCCTTCCTTCTACTCCTTTATATTGAGTTGAGTTGGCTTGATATGGTCTCCTACCTTGTACTCCTATGGACTTAGTTGAGTCGGCCTGAGATGGTTCTTCAGATGGTACTCCTATGGACTCAGTTGAGTTAATCTGTTGAGTGTGATGTCCATGTGGGTGAGCACAAGTGGATGTATCCCTAGTGGTTGAGCACTAGAGGATGTGTGTATCCCTTGCTATATTGTCTAAGAGTAAGATTTGTTGTAACCCTAAATTTTGTTATGAAGAGTACAAGTCGGCCCCGCCATGTGAAAGATAATTAATATTTTGTAATGATTAATTATATTATTCAGTTGAAGAGGTCGGACCTATTGTGCCAATAGACACAATTGTTGTTATTTCAAGTCTTGTATAAATAGGGGGAGATCCCCATTACGTATCTCACTCACTTCACTTGTTATCTCATAATTTCAGCAACACTTGTACAGATGAAGTGCGCATCTCTCTTGGGTGCAAGTTTCTAGGTCAAGCAAGCACCCTCGTGTGTGCTAGGTTTTGGTGGTGTGTGGAGGATCTTCTCTTGGAATTATAGCAAAGGATTGTTGGGTTTTTCCCTTGGTTGAGAAGGGTTTTCCCAGGATAAACCTGCGTGTTCTTGTGTATGGTTATTATTCTTGTGATATTGGTTACTGCAACACTTGTGTATGGTATTTTTTCATTTTTTATGGTTCAAGTACATGATAAATTGAAATAAACCACATGTGCATGAGCTAAGCATTAAAATTCAACGGAGAAATCTAATGCACTTCTATCTCTTGACCCTTCTCCCAAACCTAAAATCATTCCTCTTGCAAACCCCATTGCAGCAGACCCTTCATTACTCTTAATGACTAAGGAGACTTCTTCCCCCTCTCCCACACTCCTTTTAACTCCTCATTGTAAGGTTAAAGATCAGCTGGCCATGATCATTCTTGACAAGGACAACCAAAAGAATTGCATCTCCTAGACCTTTTTTGATCACCTTAATCTTCCCACCTTGCCCCACCCATCTCCTTATCATCTCGGCTAGGTTCAACAGAATGACCCTCATTTGTTGGTTAATAAATGTTGTTCTATCACATTTTCTATTGGACCATTTTGTGACATTAACGATTGCGAGGTCTCGCCCCTTGACTACTATGATTTTCTCTTTGGAATTCTATATCAATAGAACTATAATGATTTATATGATGCCAACCGCAAAACTTATAAGCTTTGCAAATATGACCAAACCTATGAACTCACCTCTGCTGCAATACCTCTTCCCTGTACTGCGACAACCCAACAGGTCATCTTGTACAAATACCTTTCTCTCTTAGTTCTACCTTGCAGCATGTTGGTTCACATATTTACTCCTTCCTCATTGAAACATTTTTCATTCTTATTCTCCTCCTACTCCAGTAAATCTTCCTACATCCCCTCTTACCCTCACACCCAGGCTCTCATTTTCCTATCTCTCCCTCCCTATACCTCATGCCCTAATTCTCCTAATGCTTTCATCTACTATAGAAACAAAACATAAATCATCTCTACTAGTTTATAATGTGCACCATCCTCTTGTATCATATTGTGGGATTCACAAACACTAGTATCTGAACACTACATTGTTGCAGAAAATAGTTTCTTCAACTATTGTTCCTCATCAGTTCCAGGATGTCTCTCATCCCACTTTTCTTCTTTCGACCAGTCAGGCCTACAGGCATATGAACCGCAACCCAACTCCTCTTTCTGTAGTACCAACAATGCCACAACCACTGCATTCTCTTTATACATCTACTCAGAGAGATATATTCCACAACCACGTTCCATTTCATCTCACAACATGTCTCGTGTATAGTTTGTAGAAATTCCTTGATCCCTCAATGCAACAAAACCATGGTTATTCTCATTCTCTTTATATTACCCCAACTTTGGGCCATATAACCACTATCCCTCTATTGGACTCTACTACACAGCCCCGGGCCATTACCCACTATCATCTTGGGATTTTGGTTATTATATCCATTATGGAAAGAGCTACACGCTACCTATTGCACATGGTTTATACTTCAGGCACCAATAAAAATATTATAAACAATGATTTATGGGTGGCATGGCGTATGTTTCCCGGTGATGTTCCATTTCTCTTTGCAGTACTGCATCCAACTTACAGTGTTTCTATTAAGTTATAGGGCATAAGCATGCATACCACCATTCTACCCTCTACTCTTGGAGATAATACAAATAGTCTCATACTCTCTACAACAAACATATCCCCAACTTTTCTACACTTCATCAGCATTTATCTTTTCTACAGTTTACTAGTGTTATCTATATTATGTATACCTATCATGGCATTTATCTCATCTTTTCACTTCATTTATGGATTTCCCCTTTTAACATTGATGGATCTCTCCCCCCAAAAATGAAACATGCATGTCGCATCATAGCCTTGTCACACAAGGTTCCACATCTATCCAACAATACATACCATAGGTAGTGGACAATGGGAAACACACCACTTAGCACAGATGGGCATTTTTTCCAATAGGTTTCCTCCCACTAGCACATTTCCTAAACTGAGAAGAAAGTGTTATATATCAATCTCACCACCAGGCACTCTCTTAGAGCCTATTTTGTGTAATCATGCCACCAGTTCACCATGGATACTCATAGGTTTTCTTGCACCACATTAGCAATCCACAAGAACAATGACCTGGCTCTTAGACACATGGACTTATTCTGCATTTCTTAGTTACACATATCTCTAATTTAGTTTCTCTCATGTTTGTTCCTATTCAAAGACTTGTAGTTCTTTCTTTGTTTATCTATGTGAATAGATCCCCTCTTCATATACTTGTTCCAGTTTAGTGTTTCTATTTGGGTTTACACATATTTTCACTTTTTTCACTCGTCGACATCTTCAGCTGGATAGAGCATGTGAATAGATCCCCTCTTCATATACTTGTTCCATTTTAGTGTTTCTATTTGGGTTTACACATATTTTCACTTTTGTCACTCGTCGACATCTTCAGCTGGATAGAGCCACCTCTTGCTTCATGTCAACACTCAATATTGCATGCTAGTTATTATTGTCCTTTCCCTCCAATATTCCCTACTTCAGGGGGGAAGAGGGAACGCTTTCAATTGAAACTGGGAGGAACTGATACGGAACATGAGGGTTCAGCTGCCAAGAACGGTGCCTCACCAATAGTGCACCTCCCTTGAGGGTTCCTTTCCAAATTCCCAGAATATTTCATGGATACTTAGTTGCATATTTCATCTTTAAAGCTGCATGCATATGTTTTTTTTATCATTTATTTCATCCTTCAAGCTGCGTGCACAAGGACAAGGTTGTAGAGAAGGAATATTAGGGAAATAGGGAAAGAACAGTAAATATACATGAAGGGAAAGATAGCAGGCATGGCAGAAAATACAGTGGGAATGACAGTAGGATGATAAAGGCGGTAAGGGAAGTAGGACAGACAATAGGACAGTAAAGGAAGTAAGGCAAGGAATGAGAGCACAGCAAGAGTTTCATGAGTTTTCACTCGAGTATAAGATATAGTGACATATCCAGATACAGTGTGAGTCCAAAACCCAGATGTTGACCTAGAACCAACACCAATAAATGTGCAAGTAGCAGTCCCTGTTGAAGAACCATAACCTACAGAGACAGAGCCTATTTAAAGTAGCAGTCCTTGTTGAAGAACCATAACCTACAGAGAAAGAGCCTATTTAAAATCCCGTGTTACCATTTCCATTTCAATAGATTGTTATATAGCCCTTAGTTCCTTATCTTTTTCCATAACTCGTTGATCAAGTGAAAGCATCATAAGTATAGGCATAGGCAAGAGCAAAGGCATCACCAACAATTTTGGCATCCAAGCCAGTCTCACCCATGAAATATTGAGTTCCAGATAGATAGCAATAATCAGTCAATTGATTGTATCCATTTGACTCAGTTGTTGACTTTGGAGAATCATATATAAAGGATCGGGAACTTACCTTTCCATCGAAGGGGGGAAGGAATGCATGTATTTTCCTTCGGTTCTTCAATCACATGTTACTTGGGTGCATAGGAGCTATGTAGGTTCTAATCTTGCCACCAGTTCAGATAGCACAAAGAAACATGTCATTCAAACGAGTTGTTATACATGCAAATGGTGTAGAAGTTCCCTTTTGTGGTTCCAAATCTAGTGCCTAAGTTAGTTGACTCGGGACCAATTCCGAGTGTGGATCCATTTCATAGACATAGATATATCTCGTGTACCTTACAACATACCTTCCAGTAGTAATAGAGCCATTACCCCACCTAGATACGGTTGAAGAACCTGAGATCAATCTCAAAGCAAGCATAAGATGTTGTAATTGCCAATGCGGAAAAACACAATTACCATAAGAATCAAACAATACAAATGCAAGCAACAAAGACACAGCGATTTACGTGGTTCACCCAAAGGTTGGGCTACGTCCACCAAGCATAGGTATCGGTCTTCTTATTATTCAGCTAATGGAGATTA
>ML777753.1:1071934-1100621 GCA_009831015.1 Picea engelmannii | reverse complement strand
TGGCAGCTAAGTCCTGGGATAATCTATTCAGCGAAGAGTTTGTTGAGAAGCTGGGAGCGATTATTGTAAAACTTCACAGGAAAAGGGCCGAATGCAAAAGCTAGATGGAAAAACAATCTGTCCCATAGGCTATTTTTAGCCTCATGGACGTTAAAAATACTTTCTTTCTTTCTTTCTTTCTAAGGCATGATGAGCCGAGTAAGAAACGGCGGGGAAACAAATTATCCAACTAACCCCGCTTCGTTCGGACAAATGTAAGGCCCCAAGAAAGAAATAATCCACCTTCTCTGCAAATCAGCGGATGTGGATCTCCTACAAGTCAGGATTGGCTCAAAAGAAAGAGAGAGAGTACGCCTTTCTATCTCTATTGGTTGGGTGGGGGCCACTTTGCGAAAAAAAAGAGAATGAAATAGAACAACTTCCTTTTGCGTAGCAATGATACGAGTCCTTACTTTCACTTACCAGGCATGATTCTGGGAAGAAATAACAAACACTTAAATATATGATGTTGTTATCTAGATGGCCTCATAAGGAATTTCTTTAATAGGTAACTAAAGAGCATCAATTAAGTAGCCAAGGAAGGGGTTTAGTAAATAAACCCTCCTATTAACTAGCTTAACTAGGTAAGGTCACTAGGCCTGAGGAAATGGTTTGCTCCTGTTAAGCTCGAGTCAAGGGAGGAAAGGGAATGTAATGAGGTAGTGAGCTACAGTAAGATCAACCTTCATGTTAACTATGGTCACTAGTTTGGTAACTAGGGAATCCAAATTAGTAAGAAAGATCAGTTTTGACTTGGGAAGGGAGTCAATTCATTAGGCAATGGCACCCCATGAAAGGGTTTGAGGAAAGGTATTTCTCAATCCTTGGATCTGATATTGAATATGATGCATTTTGGATCTTAGATTTAATATACGGGTTTTGGATATTAGATTGAAACGGTTCGAGCATGGAACAGGAAGGTAAAGGTTAGAGCAGGAAACAGGAAGGTAAATTTGAGAGTAGGTCGTGGAGAGGTAAAGGTGAGATCAGGTAAAAGAGAAAGGTGAGATCGGGTCACAGAGAGGTAAAGGTGAGAGAAGGTCATGGAGAAATTCTTGAGCAGATCAATATATGTATGGAAGTATTGCTACATAAATAAAAAATGATTGGAAGAAATTGAGAAATTCTTCGAGAGCATTATTACATATATAATTCATGACCAACAACATTGTATTGGCATATTGGGGTTACCCCTATATATATATATGTATGTGTGTGTGTGTGTGTGTGTGGAGGGTGTGCATGTTAGCTTGCCTTTGGAGGAACCTACAATTGGAGGAAACATGATTTTGTGAATTATGGTAGTGGCACCATTTAGGAGGGAAATAAGAAGGAGATGGTGAAGTGTGAGTTATGGTAGGATGATAGTTAGGGTTAGGGTTCCAGGATTGAGAAAAATGATTGTGTCGGGCCAGCTTGCGCTCCATTGCTAGAGTGCAAATTAACGCTTGATCTCGATTATTGCTCTTGAATAATGCCACTTCATTGCAAAAAACCAATAACAAAACAAAATTGAACTTTTTAATTTGTACCTCGTTAGAGTCATTGATATGTAGTTGGATATGGAGTTTACTAAATAGTTAAATATATTATTGGATGCTTTGTCCACTGCAACCATCTGCATTTCAGATGTTCTAAACACCCATGGGGTAAAAGCATTTTTTGAACACTTGGAAAAGGGCATCCCATGTAGTGATGGGTGTAACGACGGGATTGGAAGAACACACTATGTGTTGTCTAGACACCATGCTTGAGCCACGCTTTCAAGTTGGTTGTCGGCTAGCAATAAGTGATGTGCTTTTATCAACTCATGGCAAGCCTGAAAATATGCATTAAGACTCTAGATTCAAGAGTCTAGGAAGTGGACTTGCATATGGAAGTTGTATTTGGGTGATGAAATTCTAGTGTCGACTTTCAAAATTGGAGTGTGTGTTGGGGCATTGAGTGCATTAAGGATGGCACTGGAGACTGTTTGGAGGTTGTGTTTATAGGTGGCATCTGCTAAAGCTGGACCTTGGTGTGGAGCCACTTTTTCTTATGAAAGCGTTGGTGCTACTAGGGAAAACTAGAATGGAAGATGCACTAGGGAAAGAATCCACTTAGATCTGGGTGGGTGGGTGATTGGAAAAAGCAAGATCTCTGAGAGAGAATGTTTTGGGGTTTCATCAATAGATGTAATAATATGGGAAAGAGTCTGAGTGATAGGTTCTTATACAATTTTGGGATATTCAGCAACATCTCTTAGTATAAAGTCTTCAAGTACATCCATATGGGAAGGAAATTCTTCAAGTGCCACAGAAGATTCCAAGAAATTGGTGTGGAAGTTTGTATTTTTCTCAATATAGAAGACATCATGAGTGTAGAATCTAGAATATAGTTGTGTTACGGTCTTATGGTACTATGATAGGGATTGATTATGAATAATGCATTTCCCTTAAACTTGGTTAATAATGAACTGTGAATCCTAAAAAGCCTGAATAAATGTTTCCTCAAGATCTAAAGCAACACAGATGCCAAGGATAAGGGCTTCATATTCAATTGTATTATTAGTACAAGGGAAATTCAACTTATAGGCAAAGTACCAGGGGTATTCTTATACAAGATCAGGCAAAACAATCCCAGTGGTATTTATAAACTTATTCTTAGTACCATCAAAGAATAGAGTCCAAGTATTAAGCTATGGGATAAAGAAAGCCTTAAATGGAGGTGAAGGTTTTGATGAAGGTGATGATGGAGGTGATAAGGATGATGCTTTTCTTTCATGAGTGAAATTACATTGGCAAGAATTGGTAATCTAGTTAGCTATGGATTTTCGGTGTAGATAAAATATCCACTTAGATCTTGATGCACTTTTGGGTAATGAATTGAATATCAAATTATAAAAATTGTTAGATCCACTTGGTAGCTTGACTAGAGAGGGTAGGTTTTTACATCAAATAACAAAGAGTTTTATATTTACAGATTACATGAACCTCCTGACCAAGTATATAATGTCTCAATCCCTAAGTGGCAAAGACAATGGCAAGACAAAGTTTCTTAGTCTCAATGTAGAACTTCTTATAGTAAGTGAGAATGTGGCTAATGTAAGAAATGCCTCTTTCACACTGATCATCATCCTTTTGTATAAAAATGGCTAAATGGCAGCTCAAATATAAAGTAAAAAGAGTTTATCAAGTTTCAGAGAAGAAGGGGTTAGAGGGATCATAAGGAGAGTCTTTAATTTGTCAAACCCTTTTTGGCACTCCTTGTTTCAGGTTCAGATAATGAAATTTACAACAATGGTAAGTCATTGGAATTCAAACTAGCAGAGATAGATATTGTCCTGAAAATATGCCTCTGCAAAAAGAAATACAAAACCACTAGCCACAAATCTATCCTGGAGAAGAAAAGGGAAGCATGCTCTGGTAAATGAAGAGTATATTAATGAATCCTTTCCAACAATAGTGAGAAAATATGAGAATCCTTTGAGTAAGTGGCACAAATTCTACCAACGTAGATCTATAGTTACATAATTTAGCATAGTGAAGCGAAGGTTATCCCTAAACAATGTCCCTTACTCAATCCCTTATCTTTTCTTACGCGATTTTCTCAAGTGACTTGCACATAGTGAAAGGTTATACCCTATCCCTATATGTATTAACCTAAAATAGCTATACTCAGGTAAGTTATAACCTGAACAGTTATAACCTTATATACACTTCTCTCTAAATAGTCGGGCTCTTCATGCATTTACCTGACTAAATAGTCGGGCTCCTCATGCATTAGAGAAAAGGGTGGTCATCAGAGTCTATCATCATATACGACATAGTATTGGTCAACCTATTTATTACCCTCAAAACCTAAGCTAGATTGATTGTATGGATACATCTATATCTATATTCAAGGGATGCCATGAACAGTGGTGGAACGAAGTACAAGTCGGTCTCAAGGAAGCTGGTAGTTAGGGGAATGATGCCACTGTAACTGTAAAGCTCAATAAGTAAGTTAGGAGGTGAAGTGCATTATTCACCTCAAGTCGATCTAGGTATGAACTCCAGTTAATTAGTTAGTTATATTTATATGTAAGTGAGTAACGCTCCCTAATCATTTTCTCCATGAACTTCTATGCATGCGAGAGTCTTACTGGCATTATACTCGGTCTACGAATAATCTATTATTATATATGAGTTAACACATACTTTACGAATGTGTCCTCTGGGATATAGGAGGCCTTGAACCATAGAACCCTACCCTAGGCGGTGAATCATTTGTTTACAAATTATTTTTTTCGATCTCCACGATAATGGAACTTGGATTACAAGTATACAACAAGTTGGGTAGCGGCGAACTAGAAACAGTTGAGTCGGTTTTGATACTATTGATCGCTTGGACCATGATTCTATTTGCTAGATTGATAGTGGGTAGCTAAAAATAGTCATAATAGGATAAATCAGTAAATCATGATCGGTCGGGATAGACGAAGCTCACACTCATGCAACGAAATAGCAAGCTTAACCTAAAGTGAGTGATCCCCAGCAATCCCAAGTAAGTAAGTATAATCAAGCAAGCATGGTTGTACCAGCACAAGTGTGAAACATTACAAAAATACATTATTCTTAAAGGAAAATGTCACTTTCAATGCTCACTTGGGGCTCAGTATCATATCAGGTGAAAAAGAGCATTTCCAGGGTGCTAAAATGTCAATCTAATCGGTTTGGACCTCCCATATCCCCTTGCTCTCTATTAACTATTGCAGGATGCATTTGCACACCATATCCCCAAATTGTATTAAGTCAATCTTCAAAGCATATCTATCATAGGTAGGTCATTCCCCCGGCCGGGGAGGGAGGCGCAAGAAGAATGGGAGTAATACCAACTTCCTTCCCAGCTAAGGCTTGTTAGCTTTTGTAGCTCGGGAGGTACTCCACATGTTTATCTTGTATGTGGAAGTTACCTTGTACCTACATTAATAGACACTTGACTTTGTAATGGGTTTTTATAAAGTTGTGATAAAGTGGTTCTTTTATTAAAGTGACTTTTTAATGAAGTGTACCTTCTGATATTAAAGTGACTTTATCTCATAAAGTGCGCTTATGTTATAAAGTGAAAATGTACTTTAATATTTTAAAGTAATTTATTTTGGAGGGAATGAATCATGTCCCTTGATCTTGTAAAGGCATGATTAGATATTGGCCATTAGATCTAGGGTTGGAGAAGGTGAAGGGTCACTTTCAGATTATAAGAGAATACGTAGGGTAGTGTGCAAGACAATGAGAAGGAGATTGAGAGAGATTTTTTAGATAGCTTGAGAGAGGAAAGTTAGGGCAACAAGGAGGGTGCATTTCCCAAGAGAGATTGGGTACAAATCCCAAGAGAATATTTATGTGTGAGTGATGATATTTATTGTTGTTGTTGGAGGTTGTACTGTACAAATTCGTACAGTCCGTACAACAAGGGAAAGAGGGCATAAAATTCGAGGCAAATTGTGGCATGAATTTCGAGGTTGTTGGAGGGTTTTTCTTATTGCAGCAGGGTTGTACATATCATGTCGTACAACAAACTATGGGCACATTTTCCAAGGTGTTATTTTCTGGGCAGGCCATACAACAGTACGAATTTGGCACATTTTCCAAGGAAGAATTTTTTGGGGCAGTTTTAGTGTGTTGTAAGTGGATTTCTATTGTTGGAAATTGTATTGTTGTTGCTGATATATATTTCCTGAAGCTAATAAAATCTCTCTCTCTCATTTGGTTTCCCCACATTAGGGTTTTCCCTGGCATTGCCGAAATTTCTAAGTATTTTTTAGTTGAATGATTGTTGCTCACTGTGTTTATTTCGCTGCTAAAATACTTGGAAATTTGTATTTCTGCTTATGGTATTTTTTGAATGTGAGTTTATACATAACATAGTTCATTTAAGACAGTTATCTCTAGGTTGCTAAGACATAACTTAGCACTTGTTGATTTTGTCATTTAAATTTCTACATGGTATCAAAGGTTGGGCTCTGAGTTACAGTGAGAAGTGATATTTTTAGGCAAGGGTTGAAGGGGGAAATATGTTGTTTGTTTTCCTTTAAATAATGACAAGGAATATGGTTGCATGCATTATATTTGAGGATCGGTTGGATGGCATTTCCAACTATTTGCAGTGGAAGGTCTGGATGTCAGTTGTTCTCAAGGAGAACAAGATTTGGAACTGTTATCCCCATTTTGTGGATAACTAAAGAAATGATGTCTCGAGGCCCTCAAGTTGCATATATGGAGTGTTGAGAGACTACATGACCAGTAGTAACCTTTGCAAAAATGGAAAACCCACTCACCACCACATATGGTCACATGCTTACAGATGAGATCCACCACACTGGTTGGCTTTCGAAAGGCAGTGGGCCTTGCTCCATGAGTTACAAATCAATATTATGATGAGCATCATTTCAATACCTATGCCATTTGATTATGTTGTATCTTAGATTGCTCTAGATTTGATGATATGTGCTTGGACATTATGCCTTTTTCTCTGCTTCACCTTGGTGGTTGACCTTGTGCCCTAGTAAGTGGTCTTTTTTGGGAATGGGTTTTCTACCGGTAAATACCTTAATAATACATCGTACCGTTCCCGACCATACTTACAATTTTTCATCATTATTCCCCTTTGTTTCCTTATCTCTTGGGATTTTAGGGTGTATTGACCCAAGAAGGGGTTGTACCTCATTCTATAGGAAGGAGGGGATAAAGGCCTAGAGGGGTTGGTGTTGGGTAAAAGATAAAATCCATATATGAACCTTCCTTATGCTTCTCTCAGGGATCACCCAAGAAAGAAATAAAATGCTTATCTTTGAATAAAAGGGGACCCATAATATAAGAAATGTCTGAAAGGTAGATTGAAGGATAGGAGGTCTCATCATGAGATGACCTATCATGTCCATGGATATCTAGTGGTATCACATTTTCATTATCTTGTCACCAAACCAGAAAAGTGACTCTCAGTTGCATGGTTGAGAGAAAGGGGGTCTCATCACGAGCTAGCCTTCTCATTTCCATTAGGCATTTGTGGGTGACATTGCCACCATCGGGTCACCACGCCAAGGAAATGAAATTCAACCTCTCCTTGTGCTAAAGAAAATATAAAGAAAGAAAGATAAAAGGAAAATCATGGGCTTGGAAAAAATGCATTGCGAACAAAGGTACCACACACCCTCTACAAAGGCACCCATGAATGAGACACTACGACCCCTAGTATGTCATAATCCCCATGCCCATTGAGTCTTGACCCCATCCACCTCATACACTTTACATAGCTTAGAGAGGGACCTCTTGGAGGCTCTCTTTGACATAGGGAAAGATCTACCCAATAGGACACCTCATCAACCCTCCCATACTTAAGCTTGACAAGTCGCATAGTGTCTTTGAGTTGTTAATTGTTTGATATAGTAATCTTTGATGCACATGCTTAAATGGATTATTTATTGATTGGATCCACTTATCATGGTGTTATGAATTGATATCCTTGGAGTGTGTGTTAATTTGTCTTTGCAAGACCTAGTTGGTGGACAGTTTTGGGAGAAAAAGCCTAGCTTGGGCTTCCATGGGGCTACAAGCCCACATGTTGGATGCCAGGGGCACGCATGCCAGATGAGAGAGAGATGACTTGGATGGCCTTGATTATGATTTGGACAACCTATCCCACCCATTTTTTTCCAAACGATTTTCCCAGGAGGGGAAAAACGTCCCATGTTTTAGCATGATGTCATGATATTGGGGGCTTGGGCTTGGTGGTGAGGTGCCACTCATTTTCACTTGGACGTTTTGAGGAGAAGAGGGTTTTCACCATGATGAGATCACTTAGATTCTTGACACTTGGTCTTGGGAGGCCCTTCCATACTTCTCCAACACCAACGACCTCCTCAAAGTGGAAAAATGTCCCCTAAAGGGGTGATGTCATCCTAGATTAGGGTTTAATTAGTGCAAAAGATGAAATTTTAAGTGAATTGATTAATATTATTGTGTTAAGGGGGGAATATTAGGGTTGTTGGCCCCTAATATTGTGTTTTACTATTGACCCTAATCTTTTGTTTTACTCCTTTTTTTGTGGACAAGCCATGTTGGCTAATTTTTGTATAAATAGAGATCATAAGATCTCATTTTAAATCATAACTTTCCTCTCACAAGAGGTTTTGGTCTGAAATTTTCGGCCTCCTTAGCTATTTTAGCTTTTGTGCACTTGTGTATGTCTGATTTTATGAATGGTTAATGGAAGAAGTGATGTGCTAACCTTGGAAGGTTATTTTCTAGCTCTTGCGGTGGATTGTCTTAACATCTCTCTTGATCTTGGTATGGTTTTTACTCTCTTGCTTTCATTTTATTCAAGTCAAGTATTGTTTATTCTAGGATATAGGTGGGAATTATATGGTCATACACCCCCACCATAGTCTTCACTAGTTTTGCTTCATCTCATTTATTTATAAGGGTTTGCTAAGAGAAGTATAAGGGCATACACCCTCTTAGTTTAAACCCTAGCTTAGGGAAACTTGCCTTGGGAAGTAAAAAGGATTACACCCCTAAGGAGGTAGCTTCTATAAGCTCCTTGTGACTACATTAAACCAATAGTAAAGGCTCTAGTCATTGATTTGTTGCATTGGATATATAAAATTATTGCATTGGGAAACGTGAATTTCGATCATTTTTGCTTCTTGCTAAGTGGATTGTTTTCCTTGTGCCTTGGGCACCTCACAACCAAAAGGACGTCCCCATCAAGGGGATACTTATTTATTATCTTACAAAATTTCATATTCAGCCATTAGGGCTGCAGAAACCCTAACTTACTTGCTTAAATAACTCTTTATTCAACCATTGGTTTTTGCCCAAAGTTTGCACACTTACTCTACTTGTCCTAGTGCACTTTTTGGAAAATTTTGAGAGGATTCCAGTGGCTGATTTTATTTATGTAATACATTGAATGTTACAGCCATAAGGCTGATATAATTTTCTGCAGAAAAGTGTTTACAACATCCTTATCTTTTGTGCTAAGATTATTGGTTTTTCATCTTGAGACTAGCTAGTCAATTGCTAGTCTTTCTCTTGCATTTTCTACTTCATCTTGAGCACATATTGAGAAACTTATAGTGTGTTTTTCTTGATGATATATACTGTCATATATTTCTTCAAATTAGGGACAGCAAGATTAACTTGTTGATTCAACTAACATACATTGTTGCAAGGTGTGTTTTCTTGTGTCGCGGGCAGGTACACTCATCTGAAAAAGAACTATACTTGTGGGGCAGCCTTTACTTGACTTACAAGGCATATATCCCTACCCTTCATTACATTTAGACTTGACCTATAGGGGCTTCAATTCCATTTATCTCCATCTCCATCTCAATCCCCCTAGGGTCACCGTGGTCGCCTCCCTAGAATGACCTAGTCACCCTTGAAGTCCGAGACCTACATCGAGGTGACATTGGGTGTAGGATTCCCAAAGTTGTAGCACTTTTTCCTTGGTTGGGTAGGGATTTTATCAACCTACAACTTGTGCCATAACATTTTGGCATTGTTTCCTTGGAGAATTTTGAATCCTCTTCGTACCCTATTGACACTTTGGTAAGCTATCCCAAATCCCTTCCCTTAGCTTTCCTGGTGACTCCACCAAAGGGATGTTCCCTTTCCACCCTCCTTGATGATCTCATCTTGAAGCTCATCTGGTGACTCCACCTTCCCAGAATCCTTCTTTCCCCAATCTTTTTCCCCCTAGGAGATTCAATCCTTCTAAGGCTTACCAAAGAAGGCCTCCTCTCAAGTCTCCCATTGCTAAAAACCTTTTCCATAAATCCCCTCTCCTTGATCCAATGGCTCACCCTTGGGAAAGAGACCTCTACAAACCCCTCAATATGGCCAACATCCAAGGTTACCCTAACAAGATGTTTACATATGTCAACAAGTGGTTTCCAAAGTTCCCAAGAAACAATGTGATAATTTCCGAAAATCACATTTATGTCATGGGTCGAGACATGCACAATGCAGGTATTCATCATGAAGATGTGGCCATGAGACTCTTTGCCTCATCATTGACTGAGGAGGTTCTTGATTGGTTCAAGGGACTCCCCGATAATCAGATCACGACCTATGACGAATTTTTCTCCTTATTTAAAATCATGTGGTCAAGAAAAGAAGATGGTGGGACACTTTCAACTCAGTTCAATCAAATAAAGAAAAAGGAGAATGAAATGGTAAGGGAATTCATTTCAGGATTTGACGGGCTGTACAATCAAATTCCAACAGACTACCATCCTACAACATCATCAGTTTGTCTCCTTTACATGAATGCCTTTGAAGGACAGTTCTGATACATTCTTAATTATAAAAATCCCACATCATTTGCAGAAGCTAAAGAGTTCAGTATTGACATTGAATAGAATCTCCTTGATTAAAAAATAGAACCTTTTCAGTATCCCCGCAACAAGACAGAATCAAGGAGTAAAGTTTCCAACAACAATGCTCTTGATCCAATTTCTCTCCTGACTCAGAAGATAGACCGAATGAATACTCAGTTTGATCAGGTGAGAAATCATCTTATGAACCATATGACTACAGTGGAAAGAAGACAATCTTCTCCCAGACCTTAGTTTAATAGACAGCGGAGAGATGCCATTGGTTGGAAACTAAGGCCTCAACAAGAGGCAAAGGCCCCAGATACTTTGAAACATGTTGGGATAGTTGTTGTGGAATATTGGTGTCTCCCATGCCAACAAACCCATAGGGAAGATGAGATCCCCCGACAAAACGAAGATTACCCTGACGATATAAACTTCATGATTTGCAATCTCAACGATGAACGGGCTACTCAAGAACTGGTCAATGAATCCAGAAGAATAGGAGAAAGAGAGGGGAGACTCTGGACCTTAAGTAAGTTGACTGATGATCAGAAGAAGGAACTAAAGAGGAGGGAAATTCTAGTCTACAGAAGGAAAAATGTTTCAGCCCCTCCATCACATCCTGATGCTCCCATTCCACCAGCAAAAAAGGTGCCACCACCACCGCCACCACTGGTGTTGGGCTCGTGACTTGGTTGTTTTATAATGATGATTGAATCCTTTTTGCACCAATATTATATGTGTATTTAACCATTTTGAAGAAGTTTTGAAGGATTTTATATCAATTTGTCATAGATTTATACCAGGTATGTGCAATTGATGTTTTGCGATGGTTTTGAGTTAAATTCAAATTGATTTAATGTCTAAAAGAATCTAATGTGTGATCTGTGTGTCACAGAACAAATTCGCAATGCAAATTTCCATCCAGTAGCTCATTCGACATTTCATCCAATACATGATCTGGTACTTCATCTGGCACTGCATCCAGTACTTGGAGCGTAGGCGAGTTGGTGGTTGTTATATTGGCAGCCTGTGTTGGGCGAATCGACGACATGGGTTATGTTCACCCTCGTGGCCTCCATCTATTGAGCTCTTGACATATTAGATTAAGCAGTTGTGCTAATCGTTGAGTGGATCATTCAGTTTCTAGAAGTTAAAGACTGTTAGCACGCATTTAATGGAATTTACAATTTTTAGAGGAGGTCGACCCTTCAAGTGGTCGACCTCTCGAATTGTAATCATTATAAATACCACAGTAGTGGTCAGACAAAGTGTTAAGAATTGTTAGAATCCATTTTCGTTGTATAACTCAAACATTTATGCAAACTTGTGCTAGATTGTGTTTTTTTAATTTAATGCCAGAACCGTGTTGATTTAGCTTGTGATTTGTTGTAGCCACAACCTGTTGTGTGGCCCACCAATGGTCTGGGTGAATACTTAGATATATAGATTTCATCTTGCAGTTGTGTAGTTATCATTTATTTCATTTCCTATTATATGTGTTTTATCATTTTAAATACTGTATGTTTGTTGTTCACCATTTAATCGTTTAATTCCCTTTTTGCAGGTTGTTTGTAGGAGATAATTTCTATTATGTTGTGTATTTTAATTGTTAGTGAATGGCTTGCAAGCTACTAACATAGATTGTGTGTTAAAATGTCAAATTGAATTTCTGCAGGTTAAAACAGAGTAGTTAGAACAGAGTATTAATTAACACAGAGTATAGAGTTTCTTTTACAAGTTTCGATGGATTAATAGTTGCGAGTTTTGTTAATTTAATTCTCAGTTTTAGTCATGCTTTCCTGAATCTATTTTTCTTATCAATCTTATTGTAGTATGTTAAGATAGAAGTAGGTTTTTTAGTATATTTTTACAAGCATTTCAATTTGCAATGTGAGTTTTTAATAATGGATTTAGCTTGGTTTAATTTATGAGATCTCAGTTCTAGATTTGAATTGCAATTTTAAAATTATAAGTTTGAGTTTGAATTAAGATTTTAATTATGATTTTATAATCTTGTGAATTTACTTAAGTTAGCATAAGAGTGCATTTGAATTAAGTAGAATAGTGTTTTCTTATTATTGATGATTAATGCATAAATTGAGAGATCATGTGGATTTTCAGGATAGTTGATATTTCTTCTAGGATGGCTAAGCTCTCATTAGATTGCTTGATTCATACTTTTCATTTATCCATAGAAGTTAATATTGAATTTTTTCCTCTTGGTCTATCACTAATCGTTAGATGCCATCATGATTTCATAAGGCACCGAAGACATAATCATCATATTTGAAGTTTCTTGTTATTGTAGATTAAGAATAGTTGTTGATTAATCTTTGAATATTGTCATGATGCTTTTGATTAAGTAAGATAAGATTTCCCTTTGTAGAGTAGAAATGATTATGAGTTTTGTATTAAGAATAGAGTTTGCTTGTTGAGTAGTTTTGATTAGCTTACTTGCTGAATGGTTTTGATAGGTTTACTTGTTGAATGAGTTTTACTAAATTAGTTGTTTGATTGTCTATTTGCTTACTTGTTGATGCTCATTGATTTGAATAAATTGATTAGATTAATTTGTTGTTGTTGCTTATTAAGTTGAATAGATTGAATAGATTACTTGTTGTTGCGCATTAGATTAAATAGGTTAACTTGTCCAAAGTAAGGTTTTCGTTTGCTTCTTTAGGAACTTGTCCATCGATCCATTGTTTAAAAGTTGCTTAGGGTAAATAGTTCAAAGTTATTAATAGGGTTTGCTCATTGATAGTATTTTCTTAAGTAGATTAACCCTTAGATAGACCATCTCCTTAGTTAGATCATACTTCTTCTAGATTTTCTGCCTTGGCATATATAGTGCTACAACTCTAAGTTTACTTACCCCGGGTTGACAATTTAATTGAGGGATTTAGTGCATATAGAACACCCATCAGTTGGTATGCGAGTTGCTTCCTAAGCCAACTCCTATAGATGACATTCAGTTGAATATAGATGTTGCAAATATGTTTGGAAAACTGAATATGATGGTCCCAGTAAGAGATATGTGTAAGATTCCTTATGTGAGAAGGGAAGTTTTGAAAATATTACAGGTGTCATTCAAGAAGGAGGATCCTTCCATCATGTTAAACATTATGTATCTCGATCGGCCAAAAGACAGGAACTCTCATTTATATATCTCATTAGGCATTAATGGCCTCCGCTTGAAAAAATGCATGCTTGATTTAGGGGCCTCAACAAATGTCATATCTTTGAAGGTAATGAAACAACTTGGTTTGAAAACAACCCGACCTTATGGAAATGTTTGTGGTATTGATTCCAGAAGAGATAATATCTTGGGAGTATGTGAAGACATTGAGGTATTTTTGATACATTTTCCACATATCAGTGTCCTCATGGATATATTGGTGATCGATGTCCTTGATTCATGGGGGATGTTCTTGTCAAGGACCTGGTCCTCGACACTTGGAGGTTTCCTTAGCATTGACCTTACACATGCATATATTCCCATGGGAGATGGCACATATGAGATCTTGCATAACAGGGAGAAGAAAGATATGCATGTGATGAATCTCAGGGGGGGCAACTATGTCAATGAACACTACCATGATATACCTCCTCATATTTTTGAGTATGATCCATATGAGTTACCCTTCATGCAGGAAGATGCAGTAGAGATGTTTCTCCCATGGACAAATAAAAAGAAGGTTGCACGGTACCATAATAAGCAGCCATAATCTATTCATATTATACAAAGGGAAGATGAGAAAATTAAATAAATTGTCAAAGATACCATCCACACAGAGCCTCCATACGATGAGACTACACCTAGTATTGATTTTGATGAAGGAAATCTTGTGCTCATGTGGGACAAAAGAAAGGGCAAGCCCAGATATGAAAAGAAGGAAAATAAATCATGGCTTGGACCTTACATCATTAGAAAGAATTCTGACAAAGAAAAGTATTATCTGACAACATTAGATGGGAGAAATATGTCATTGCCAATAGATGGGTCTCTTCTCCAACCTCACATCCATGTCACATGACTTCTTCAGGGCCCGTCCCCTAGGTAAGTAGGCAAGCCATTTTGATTCCCTGTATTTGCATCTTGATTGCTCATACTAGTTTAGATGCATTTCATTTCCATTCTACTCTACTGCATATTGATTTCATGCTTAGTTTAGAAATTTGATTCAAAAAATGTCAAAATTTTATTTTCTAGCTTAGTGAGTTTGGATATGATCATATGAGAACAAGGATGAGTAGGCCATCCTGCACTTGAAAGATTGATGTTTAACTACATGAACGGGTCTACCAGGAGATACTATGTTTCTCATGCACTCTATGATGAGCACATGTCCCCCAGTAGGATCCATATGTTATCCCCATTTTTTGGATAACTAAGGAGATGATGTCTCGAGGCCCTCAGGTTACAGATATGGAGTGTCGAGAGACTACATGACCCGTAGTACCCTTTGCATAGATGGAAAACCCACTCACCACCAAATATGGTCATGGGTTTACATATGGAATCCACCACTCCAGTTGGCTTCCAGAAGGTAGTGGGCCTTGCTCCATGAGGTACAAGTCAGTATTATGGTGAGAATCATTTCAATACCTAGGCCATTTGATTATGTTGTAACTTAGATTGCTCTAGATTTCATGATATGTGCTTGGACATTATGCCTTTTGCCCTGCTTCACCTTGGTGGTTGACATTGTGCCTTAGTAAGTGGTGTTCTTTGGGAATGGGTTTTCTACTGGGAAATCCATTAATAAGCCATTGTACCATTCCCAACCATACTTACCATTTTTCATCATTATTCCCCTATGTTTCCTTATCTCTTGGGATTTTAGGGTGTATTGACCCAAGAAGGGGTTGTCCCTCATTCTATGGGAAGAAGGGGATAAAGGCTCAAAGGGGTTGGTGTTGGTTAAAATATAAAATCCATATATGAAACTTCCATATGCTTCACCCAGGGATCACCCATGAAAGTAATAAAACGCTTATCTTTGAATAAAAGGGGACCCATAATATAAGAAATGTGTGAAAGTTAGATTGAATGATAGGAAGTCTCATCACGAGCCGACCTATCACATCCATGGATATATAGTGGTATGAAATTGTCATTATTTGGTCACCAAACAAGGGAAGTGACTCTCAGTTGCATGGTTAAGAGAATGGGGGTCTCATCACGAGCCATGTTTCTCATTTCCATTTGGCATTTGTGGGTGACATTGCCACCATCTATTCACCACACTAGGGAAATGACCTTCAACCTCTCCTTGTGCTAAATAAAATATAAAGAAAGAAAGATAAAATGAAAATGATGGGCTTGGAAAAAGTGCATTGCGGACGAAGGTACCACCCACCCTGCAAAGGCACCCATGAATGAGACACTATGACCCCTAGTATGTCATAATCCCTATCCACATTGAGTCTTGACCCCATCCACCTCATACACTTTACATGGCTTAGAGAGGGACCTCTTGGAGGCTCTCCTTGACCTAGGGAAAGATCTACCCAATAGGACACCTCACCAACCCTCCCATACTTAAGCTTGACAAGTCGCATAGTGTCTTTGAGTTGTTAATTGTTTGATATAGTAATATTTGATGCACATGCTGAGATGGATTATTTATTGATTGGATACACTTATCATGATGTTATGACTTCAGATCCTTGGAGGGCATGTTCATTAGTATTTGCAAGACCTAGATGGTGGACATTTTTGGGCGAACAAACCTAGCTTGGGTTTCCATGGGGATACAAGCCCACAAGTTAGATGTCAGGGGCCTGCATGCCAAATGAGAGAGAGATGACTTGGATGGCCTTGATTATGACTTGGAAGAACTATCCCACCCATTTCTTGCCAAACGATTTTCCCAGGAGGGGAAAAACGTCCCATTTTTTAGCATGACATCATGATATTGGGGGCTTGGGCTTGGTGGTGAGGTGCCACTCATTTGTACTTGGAAATTTTGAGGAGAAGAGGGTTTTCACCATGATGAGATCACTTATTTGCTTGACACTTGGCCTTGGGAGGCCCTTCCATACTTCTCCAACACCAACAACCTCCTCAAAGTGGAAAAACGTCCCCTAAAGGGGTGACATCATCCTAGATTAGGGTTTAATTTGTGCAAAAGATGAAATTTTAAGTGAATTGTTTAATATTGTTTTGTTAAGGGGGAAAGATTAGGGTTATTGACCCCTAATCTTGTGTTTTACCCCTTATTTTGTGGACAAGTCATGTTGGCTGATTTTTGTATAAGTAGAGATCATAAGATCTCATTTTAAATCATAACTTTCCTCTCACAAGAGGTTTTGGTCTGAATTTTTCAGCCTCCTTATCTATTTTAGCTCTTTTTCACTTGTGTATGGATGATTTTATGAATGGTCAATGGAAGAAGTGATGCGCTAGCCTTGGAAGGTTATTTTCTAGCTCTTGTGGTGGATTTTCTTAGCATCTCTCTTGATCTTGGTATGGTTTTTACTCTCTTGCTATCATTTTATTCAAGTCAAGTATTGTTTGTGCTAGGAGCTAGGTGGGAAGTATAAGGGAATACACCCCCACCATAGTCTTCACCATTTTTGCTTCATCTCATTTATTTACAAGGGTTTGCTAAGAGAAGTATAAGGGAATACACCCTCTTAGTTTAAACCCTAGCTTAGAGAAACTTGCCTTGGGAATTAAAAGGGATTACATCCCCAAGGAGGTAGCTTCTCTAAGCTCCTTGTGACTCCATTAACCCAATAGTAAAGGCACTAGTCATTGATTTGTTGCATTGGAGATATAAAATTATTGCATTGGGAAACGTGAATTTCGGTCATTTATGCTTCTTGCTAAGTGGATTGTTTTCATTGTGCCTTGGTCACCTCACAGCCACTAGGATGTCCCCATCAAGGGGCCACTTATTGATTATATTAAAAAATTGCATCTTCAGCCATTAGGGCTGCAGAAACCCTAACTTACTTTCTCAAATAACTCTCTATTCAACCATTGGTTTTTGCCCAAAGTTTGCACACTTAATCTACTTGTCCTAGTGCACTTTTTGGCAACTTTTGAGAGGATTCTAGTGGCTGATTTTCTTTCTGTAATACATTGAATGTTACAGCCATAAGGCTGATATAATTTTCTGCAGACAAGTGTTTACAACAGATTTATCTTTTGTGCTAAGAGTATTGTTTTTTCATCTTGAGTTTAGCTAATCCATTTCTAGTCTTTCTCTTGCATTTTCTACTTGATCTTGAGCACATATTGAGCAGATTATAGTATCTTTTTATTGCTGATATATACAGTCATCTATTGCTGAAAATTAGGGACATCAAGCTTAACTTGCTGATCCAACTAACATACATTGTTGCAAGGTGTGTTTTCTAGTGTCTCAGGCAGGTACAATCATCCGAAAAAACACTATATTTGTGGGGCAGCCTTTACTTAACTTACAAGGAATCTCTCCCTACCCTTAATTCCATTTAGACTTGACCTATAGGGGCTTAACTTCTATCTATCTACATATCCATCTCAATCCCCCTAGGGTCGCCAGGATCGCCTCCCTAGAGTGACCTAGTCACCCTTGAAGTGAGGGACCTAAATCGAGGTGAAATTGGGTGTAGGATTCCGAAAGTTGTAGCACTTGTTCCTTGGTTGGGTTAGGATTTTCCAAACCTAAAACTTGTGCCATAACAGGAACTATGTCAGTTATGTTATTGTGTCTCCCACAACAGATCATGTTGCTTTGTATTTGCATGAAGTAAAGGAGACCAAAGCTCAGAGGATCATTTTGGATGGTGTGAAGGACCCTCTCATTCCACATCTATCTGAGAAGAAGACAACTTATGAGATGTGGGAAACTTTGAAGAATTTTTTTGAGGCTAAGAATGTCAATCAGAAGATGGCCTTGAAAGATAAGTTGCATGACTCGAAGATTTCTAAGGATGAGGATGTTGCATCCTATCTTATCCGGCTAGCCCAAGTTAAAGACGAGTTATATACAGTGGGAGAGATCATCTCAAAATCCAAGTTGGGGAGGATAGCCTTGAAAGGCTTCACAAAAAAATGTGATGTCTTTGTGAAGTGTGTGGTGGGTCGAGAAAATTTTCCAGGTTGGAGCAGGTTGCGGGATGACTTCACTCAGGATGATATCTATATGGGGTCTCATAGCAATGGTCAGAAGGAAGACAGAGCTAAGGAGAATGTTGCTCTTGTTGCAAAGGGAAAGAAGAAAGGAAATTTTGGGAGGGACTTGAATAAAGTCAAATGTTACTATTGTAACCAGTTGGGGCACCTTGCTTCTCAGTTTCCTAAGAAGAAGAAGAAGAGGAAGGAACATGAGGGGCATGAGACATATGCTACAGTATCCATGGAGGAATTTTCTTCCAAGTTTGATAATGAATTTTCTTTGGTACTCTAGTATCCAGTGTCAGTGGTGGAGGATTTGGGGGTGATATCAGAAGGATTGTTGAAAGTGGAGCCACTTGTCACACGACGAGAATATGAAGAGAATTCCTTATTTTCACAAAGATAGATCCTGACCATCTATTAGAGAGTGAAGGTGGTATGGCGCGAGTTGTAAGTGGAGTTGGAATGGTTAGATTATGACTCGCGTATAAAGGATTCCTGGAGCTTAATGGAGTTCTCTTTGTTCCAGGGTTGAGGATTAACTTTCTCTCAGTCTCAACCTTGGAGAATGATGGATATTGTACATTTTTCAAGAGGGGACATGTATTTATCTACAGGGAGGGAGCGGACCCGGTTGAACCACAACTGATTGGTGATTGGGTGGACAGGTTGTACATGTTGCGAGGACAACCTTTAGGATATGATTCAGCATCGGATGAGGAGTAGGAGGATCCTGAGACTGCGGTGGGCCCAAGGATTCAGTCTTGCATTCCGAGAGAATAGAGGGAGTCTCTTATGAGCACTAACAGGAGGCTCAGTTGGTGTGATCGAATTGATGCTCAAGGTGGAGTGGATTCTCCTAGCAGCTCACGGTTCATAGTAGTTGTCAGGAGGATGTCTTATGGTTCAAGTTTTGTGTAGGTTTTGAGGATGGCTCTAGGTTCATAGGGAGCTCCTACTGAGAACAATGTGATGGGACCGGATGGTGGTGATGGTAGTGATTACATCCCTCGCTAAGAGGGATTGTTATCTTTTGTATCTCAGGAGGTACTTCGCATGCTTATCTTATATGCGAAAGTTACCTTGTGCCTACACTAGTAGACACTTGACTGTGTAATGGGTTTTTATAAAGTTGTGATAAAGTGGTTCTTTTATTAAAGTGACTTTTTAATGAAGTGTACCTTCTAATATTAAAGTGACTTTATCTCATAAAGTGCACTTATGTTATAAAGCGAGAATGTACTTTAATATTTTAAATTGATTTATTTTGGAGGGAATGAATCATGTCCCTTGATCTTGTAAAGGTAAGATTAGATCTTGGCCATTATATCTAGGGTTGGAGAAGGTAAAGGGTCACTTTCAAATTATAAGAGAATGCATATGGTAGTGTGCAAGACAATGAGAAGGAGATTAAGAGAGATTTCTGAGATATCTTGAGAGAGGAAAGTTAGGGCAGCAAGGACGGTGCATTTCCCAAGAGAGATTGGGCACAAATCCTAAGAGAATATTTATGTGTGAGTGGTAATATTTATTATTATTGTTGGAGGTCATACTATATAGATCTGTACAGTCCGTACAATAAGGGAAAGAGGGAACGAAAATTGAGGCAAAGTGTGGCACAAATTTCAAGGCTATTAGAGGGTTTTTATTTCTGCAGCAAGGTCATACATATCAGGTCATACAATAGACTATGGGAACATTTTCCAAGGTGTTGTTTTCTGGGAAGGGCGTACAACAGTACGGATTTGGCATGTTTTCCAAGGCAGAATTTTTAGGGGCAATTTTAGTGTGTTGTAAGTGGATTTCTCTTGCTGGAAATTGTATTGTTGTTGCCGATATATCTTTCATGAAGCTAATAAAATCTCTCTCTCATTGGGTATCCCCACATTGGGGTTTTCCCTGGCATTGCCTAAATTTCTGAGTATTTCTGAGTTGAATGATTGTTGTTCATTGTGTTTATTCCATTGCTAAAATACTTGGAAATGTGTATTTTTGCTTATGGTATTTTCCGAATTTGAGTTTATACATATCAAAGTTCATTTAAGACAGTTATCTATAGGTTGATAAGTGTATGATAGAACTTATCACTTGTTGATTTTATCATTTAAATTTCTACAAGGCTCCCCGAATGGAGGTAAGCCTGCACTAGAGGGGAAAGTAAGCCCTTCCATGTTCATTCTGGGCAATTCTAAGAACAAATTTGTTGAATGAAACCACATGAGCCATCGAATAATAGCAGCCTATAAAACCCACCCAACCAGTGTGAATCCTTTCCATCCCAACCAAGCAGCTATCAATACAAGCCATACATCCCTCCATTATTTCCATTTTATTCAAATCAAACGCGTTCTAAGCATACTTCTTCCCTCCAAATGAGCAACACACCATCTAAGGTAACAAAGTGGCCATAGAGTGCATTTAAATGGGAATAGAATCTCTTTCTCTCGGTACTCACCCTGGACCCATCTACGTTATCTTTTTTTTATTCCCTCAATGGCTCGCTCAATCAAATGTTTTTTATCTGTCTAGTCGAAAGATAATCTGGTTGGTCCTGAGGTATAAAAAATCTCCCCTAATTATCCAACTCTGAAAATGCCCTTCCTTCTTCTCTGAAAATATAGATATTAAGATCCAAATCCTTATGATCGATACCCATATGCATAGTCTAATCCCTTCTTTCGTCTCTAGGTGCACTTCCAATGCATGGACTGCCTCTTTCCCTATGGTTTGTTTCTTTAGATTTAGTCCCTAGTCTCTTAGCCTTAGTTCAGGAATTCACTTCAATTCATTCACTTTCGCTTCCGCACTAACTCTATCTCTCCATATCCACCCAAGGCAAGCATGGGGAGCTCATACTGTTGGCTATGATGGGCTATAGTTCATATAAAGCAAATGATTACAAGCAACCAATCATATAGAAACGTCATGATATTCTGTCGAAACCATAGCTCAATCGATATGCTCGTAAGCAAACAAAACACATGGCTAAATGTCTTTCTTGTCAGTTGGCACCTTGTAATAATGCATGGATAATTTTTTTATGTAGTAAACTATTGTGTTCACCTGTTTAGTGTGATTTCAAGGTAACTTGCCTACGATATGGACTAGATTCAGTCTTCGGTCTTATCCCTAAGGTAATAGATTTAGTTCTTAACCTTGAGTCTTACAGTAATAGATTTCTTTCAACTTGTCTTTATCTTTTTCGAGTAGAAGACCATCCCATTTTATTAGAGTATACCAACCAATTGGATCAATCATCCTGGTATCCAAGCTGATTATTAGCCTAGCCCAAATTTCAATCCAGGAGGCCCTCCTCTAAAACATATAGATCCTTGGCAGGGTGTTATAGGTGTGGGTGGGATCCCAGTGTATGTATTGTAAGTAAGAAAGAGACCTAGACCTCCCTTCGGCAAGCAACACATGGTATTGATATGCTCAAAGAATCAATCCCTGCTAACATAGAGAGAAACGTGATTAAAAAGAAATTTTCACTTTGGACTGGCATATGTGGTACTTGTTGATTTTGTTGATGAAGGCTAAAGTTTAAATGTGTTTAAGGGACCTAAGGCTTGTCTAAGCTTTAAGGTTAAAGGTGAAAGGCTTATGGAAAAGATATTAAGGGTTCAAGGCTCTTGGCACTAATAAGGTTCTAGCATCTGGAAAAAGGAGGAAGGGCTTTTAGGCTTGGCTTCTAGTAAAAGGTTAGAGGCAAGACTAGTAAGATGCATGTCAATTAGAATTTAGACACTTGATTTATAGAAGTGATGGCGTCCACCCAGGCACCTACCTCAGCAGGTCCCACGCCTGACCTCCCGGTCTTAAGGATCGTTCTAATTGCCCTTGAGCCGGAGTGGCTCCTTTGATTCTCCCCTGGAATCCTTATTAAGATTTGACCCGCAGGTCTGTCCTGCTCGTCACAGCCCTTAGGCCTGAGCGCTTCTCCATTATTAATAGAAAATAACAATCTGGTTTTGGGGTTTTCCAATCCCCGATGTCACCAACACTTGCTTCCTCGAATCCCCGATCTCTGATATCCCGACGCGCTTCCTTTTTTCTTCAGCCCCTCCTGGCTATGCTCCCAGTCCACACGACCCTGCCTTATATGACCACAATCCTATCTTTTATCGGGGTTCGAGGTTTCAAGCGTCAATATGTATTGGGCCTCTTGTCCACGGGATCCCCGATTTCTCAACAATTGACTTTTCCTGTCGGGGAATTTCCCGAAGGCTTCGATCTCGGCCACGCGTCCTCAAGGATGGACGGTCCTCGCTTCTCCTCACTATTTCGTGATTCACGATTTCAAATGCTCCGATTACCTTGTCTTCGGGATTCGCGAAATATCGAATCCCGATATGCCGATTTGGATTCTCTGTCGGGATTTCCCCGATAGCCTCGATTGTCTCCATGCATCCTTTAGAGATGAACGGCCCTGATTTGCTCTCGGGGTCTCTGCGACTTCAAATTCTCGATGCCTCGTTCTGACGAGATGACGTCAGCTGGGTCCCACACAGAACTCACTTTCTCATCGGGATTTCGCGCTTCGCGATTCTGAAATGCAAGAGTTCCCTGTCCTCAGGACCTCCGAAACGTCGATCCCCAACTCTCTTCGGATTTCTGACACGCGTCCGCAGTGGATGGACGGTTCATATAAACCCTCAGGTTTCGCCGATTTATAAAGCCAAAATCACTTACCTATGTGAGTCTCGATGATCGAAACGCCGATAGGCTCCCGATCTTGTCCATGTGTCCCAACTAATGGACGCTCCTGATCGTATATGGGATTTTCAACATGGATTTCTCCGATCCTTTGTCCACAGAACTCCTGATTTACTGAATCCCAAAACTCCGATGGAGTCTTCCCTTTCGAGACTTTTCCCGAGATCTTAGATCTTCGCCACGTGTCCCCTTAGGATGGACGGTCCTAATTCAACCTCGGGATTTTGAGACTTTCAGTGCCCCGATGACACAAGTTCCTTGTCAACTTAAAACCCCGATCGTCGAAATGCCGACGGGCTCTCGATGATTGCCACCTGTCTCCTCAAGATGGACGGTTCAGATTTATTCTAGGATTTTCACTATGAAAATTCTCGATCACTCGTTTTCGTGACTCCCGATTCCGCGAATGCCAAAATTTCGATGGCCACGCCTCTCGTCGGAACTTTCCTCCTCCTGTTCCCGAATCTTAAACTTCGTGCAACTCCTAGTCAATCCAACGGCTGACGGGTATTTTCGTGAAGATCCTACGGTCCACAATCTCCTGAGATTGAACTCAGGACGCAGTCGTAACCTCCTCGCTTCTCTGGCAGATCTGACGGTTGGCGGGGTTTCGCTAATCCTCCCCACAGATTTCTGACCATCGATTTCTTCCCTTTGATGATTTCTATGAAGAAAACCAAGGGCTCTTCCCTGGACTTATCCACTTACGCTACGAACCTTCGATGTTCCTCAATGTTTTCAAAGGCCTTACCCCTCCTGAGCTTTCTCTCAATTTTGAGCCTCAAAGAGGGTCCTTTCACGCACTCCTTGCGGCAACCTTCAGATACTTTCAAATATATGAGAACCCTTCAACTTTGCGCACACCTGCAGCAGCAGTCTTTCGATATCTTGCTCAGGTTCACAACCCTGAGACCTCACTCGGCCTGCACACTCCTTGCATGGCTCCTGTGCCCAAATGCAATCCTTCCTGATCATAGATGATTGCCTTTAAATAGAAATCCTTCCTGGATCATGTATTCGGCCCATTGGTTGCTATCTCTGAGAATTGGATTTTTAGTTGCTTCATATGCTTCCTTAAAGTCTGGGTCATCTGCATACATGTCCTTGAGATCATCAAAACCCAATGTTTTGACTCTGAACTCCTGCAACAACAAACACTTCCTGCTCAAAGAATCAACAACTTTGTTAGCAGTACCAGAAATATGTTTAATCACAAATGTAAAATTCTGCATGTATTCAACCCATTTAACATGTTTCTGATTCAACTTTTCCTGTTGAGTCACAAACTGTAATGCATGGTTATCACTATACAAAAAAAATTCCTTTGGAATCAAATAGTGCCTCCACTTTTTCAATGCCTGAATGATGGCATAAAATTCCTTATCATATGTGGAGTACTTCACTTTCGCCTCATTCAGCTTCTCGCTGAAATATGCAATCGGCCTGTCATCTTGACTCAAGACCGCTCCTATCGCAAATCCACTTGCATCGCATTTTACCTGAAATGTCTTTTGGAAATCTGGCAACACCAGAATTGGTTGTTCTATGATTTTCCGTTTCAATAGATTGAAACTCCTCTCAGCCTCTTCTGTCCAGTGAAAAGATTTATGTCTTTTCTTCACTATGTCCATCATTGCTGCACTAATTCCACTGAAATTCCTGATGAACTTTCGGTAGAAACTAGCCAATCCGTGAAAAATTCTCACCTCAAATATGTTCCTCAGTGATGGCCAATTCTTAATTACCTCCACCTTATCTGGATCCATCCTCAACTCATTTGCCGAAATAACAAATCCCAAGTAAATGAGCTCTGTCTTCATGAATGAGGACTTCTTTATGTTTATCAGCAACTTCTCCTGCTGTAATATCTTCATCACAATGGCCAAATGCTTCAGATGTTCAGCTTCCGTTTTACTGAAAATCAGTATATCATCCAGATATACGATAACAAATTTTTCGATGAAATCTTTTAGGACTTCATTCATCAATCTCATGAAGGTACTTGGATCATTTGTTAATCCAAATGGTATAACAAGCCATTCATACAACCCTTCGTTGGTTTTGAATGATGTCTTCCATTCATTACCTTCCCTCATGCGAATCTGGTGATATCCTCTTTTCAAATCAATCTTTGAAAAAAAAATTGCCCCACTTAAACAATCCATCAAATCATCCATTCTTGGCAATGGGAATCTATACCTGATGGTTATCTTGTTAATGGCTCTTGAATCGGTACACATCCTCCAGCCTCCGTCTTTCTTCAGACTAAGTATTGTTGGAACAATACATGGACTCAAGCTTTCTCTGACCAAACCTTTGTCTAACAACTCCTGGACTTGTCTTTTGACCTCTTCATTCTCTTGCGGCATCAATCTGTACGTGGATTTGTTTGGTAAACTGGCTCCGGGTATGATATCGATATGATGACTCACACTTCTCATCGGTGGCAACGAACGAGGTAATTGGTCCACTACTATATCAGCGAACTCTTCCAGTAGTCCCTGAACTTCTTCTGGAAAATCATCCACTCTTGTGCTAGTCAGAACAATCTTCGGTTTTCTGACCACAATGAACTGTGGATCCTCCTTCTTCTTAACCTCGGTAAGGAGTTCCTTCCCACTCATGAGAAGTATTGTGTTGCTTACTTCCCACTCATGAGAAGTACTGTGTTCATTCTCCCATCATGAATCACATTTCTATCATATTGCCATGGTCTACCCAACAATAGATGACAAACATCCATATGAATGACATCACACAATATTCTATCATTATATCCTCCTATCTTAAATTCAACTAAGCATTGTTTGGTGACATTTACCTGATGTCCTTTTTGTAGCCACAAAACTTTATATGGACTTAGATGATCAGTCATTTCCAGCTCCAACTTTTCTACCATCTCGGTTGAAACGAGATTGTCCGTGCTGCCGCTATCCACAATGACCTTGCATGCCCAACCCTTGGTCTTGCAAGTTGTTCTGAAAAGTCTGGTCCTTTGGACTGAACTTTCCGCTTCTTTCTCTGGTGTCAAAAGGACTTTTCGCATTACCAGCGATCTTCCACCTTCAGCGTCTTCTGCCTCAACATCTCACCTATGTGCCTCGGCGATGTGAGTTTCTCCTCCATCTTTCTTTTTATCTGGACACTCATAAGACTTGTGTCCATTTTTTCCACACGTGAAGCGTGTGATTACTCCACCTCTTCCTCTTCCTCTACCTCTAGTACGAGGAAAAGTATTATTATCAGCATACCCTCCTCTTTGCTCAGTATGTTGTCCTCTATGTTCATCATTTTTCCCTCGCTATGAGCTTCCACCTCTCTCTGTCCGAGTCTGAGGTTTCTTCCAGTCGTCCCTGGGCTTCTGGGTTCTTTCCTGGGAAACTGATTTTCCCCTGGGCTGACTTATGCCTCTGCCCCTCTGACCTTGCTTTCGGCTCAGCTTCTCTTCAGCTTTCAGAGCCATCTAGTAAGCATCTTCCACCGTTTGGATGGTCACCATACTCATTTCATCCTGAATCTCATATCTCAAGCCATTCATATACCTAGCCACTTTTTCATCATTGCTTTCATGATGACCTGCCCTGATATTCAACTTGCCCTGATATTCAACCTGTAAAACTCTTCAGTATATTCCTTCACTGACATCAGATTCTATCTCAAGTTCTGCATTCTCCTGAACAGAGAAATTTGATAGTCCCTGGGAATGAATTTTTCCTTCATCTTTGCAATCATTCTGTCCCAGCTCTTAATTTTCTGCTTGCCTTGGAAACGCCTACACGCTTGTAGTTCATCCCACCACAAGGTTGGATGTCCTTTTAATCTCGTGATGGCATGCCTGACTTTCTTATCCTCTTCGATGTCTTCATAGTCAAAATAGGTGTCTAGAGCTCTAATCCAGTCTAGAAGCTCTTCTACATCTAGATTTCCCTCATAAACTGGAATGTCCATCTTCACCTTTGCACCCATTCTTGCAACAGCTTTAAGCAAGCATTCACTTGCTGCATCTTCTACTGTGATTTCGTCTTCTTCATGTCCATCATCATCTTCATTTTCGGACTCACTGATATCTCCTACATCAGCTGTGAGCCTTTGTCTTATTTCCATGTCCACAACTCTAGCGCGTAAGTTATGCATATCTCTTTCTACTTCTGGATTATGCACTTCTCTACCCCTTCCTCTGGGCATCTCCCTTTCCTCCTCTAGATCAGGTGATTGTTTATCTCTTCTTCTTGGCGGCATGGTGAATCTTCCTTCTCCTTGCTACAGAAAGCAAAGAAGCTTTTCTATGCTCTGATACCACTTGATGTGTGTATCAGAGTGCTCTTTACCTCTTGCCTCTCTTGCTTGAAATATACAGACAAGAATCACGCTCTGATACCACTTGATGGCGTCCACCCAGGTACCTACCTCAGCAGGTCCTGCGCCTGACCTCCCGGTCTTAAGGATCGGTCTAAATTTCCCTCGAGCCGGAGTGGCTCCTTTGATTCTCCCCTGGAATCCTTATTAATATTTGACCCATAGGTCTGTCCTGCTCATCACAGCCCTTAGGCCTGAGCGCTTCTCCGTTCTCAATAGAAAATAACAATCGAGTTTTGGGGTTTTCCAATCCCCGATGTCACCAACACTTGCTTCCTCGAATCCCCGATCTTCGATATCCCGATGTGCTTCCTTTTTGCTTCAGCCCCTCCTGGCTATGCTCCCAGTCCACACGACCCTGCCTTATATGACCACAATCCTATCTCTTATCGGTGTTCAGGGTTTCGAGCATCAATATGTATTGGGCCTCTTGTCCACGGGATCCCCGATTTCCCGACAATTGACTTTTCCTGTTGGGGAATTTCCCGAAGGCTTCGATCTTGGCCACGCATCCTCAAGGATGGACGGTCCTCACTGTTCCTCGCTATTTCGTGATTCATGATTTCAAATGCTCCGGTTACCTCGTCTTCAGGATTCGCGAAACGCCGAATCCCAATATGCCGATTTGGCTTCTCTGTCGGGATTTCCCCGATAGCCTCGATTGTTGCCACGCGTCCTTTAGAGATGAACGGCCATGATTTTCTCTCGAGGTCTCTACGACTTCAAATTCCCGACGCCTCGTTCTGATGAGATGACGTCATCTGGGTCCCACACGGAACTCACTTTCTCATCGGGATTTCGCGCTTCGCAATTCTGAAATGCAAGAGTTCCCTGTCCTCAGGACCTCCGAAACGTTGATCCCCGACTCTCTTCGGATTTATGACACGCGTCCCCAGTGGATGGATGGTTCAGATCAACCCTCAGGTTTCACCGATTTACAAAGCCAAAATCACTTACCTATGTGAGTCTCAATGATCGAAAGGCTCCTGATCTCGTCCACGTGTCCCAACTGATGGACAGTCCTGATCGTCTACGAGATTTTCAACATGGATTTCTCCGATCCTTTGTCCACAGAACTCCCGACTTGCCGAATCCTGAAACTCCGATGGAGTCTTCCCTTT
>ML777753.1:1019403-1057249 GCA_009831015.1 Picea engelmannii | reverse complement strand
CACACGCTCTTTTAAGCGTAAAAACCCAGCATCGGGCGCAATCGCGCCAACGGTGCAAATCGTAGGACGGTTAAGGCGCCTCCAGCCCCTAACCGCCTCGGCACCTGGGCATATGGCCATGTGACCTCGCGCTGGGCAAAAAGGTGGTTAAACCATTTGAAACCGTACAACTTACGTTTGGGTCCCGCGCCAACATTTAACACACATTTACATAGCCACGGGTCGTGGTTTCAAACCCCGCGCCAACACATAATATATATATATATATATATAATACATTGCAATGCAATGTATTGAAATACAATGTATACAATGAAATGCGCGGGCGCCAAAACATTCGGGCCAATACATATATGTTGGGTCATATGTAATGTAATGCGTCCATGGGTCGGGGCTAAGCCCCGGCCCGACCCCCCTTTCCTTCTCCAACAAATATCAACTTTAAATATATGTTTTACGACATAGTTAACAAGGAACAAATGGCGTTACTTTGGTTAGCGGAGAGTTATGAAGTCGTTAGAGTGGGGGGAGGTCCAGGGGTCGAACCCCACGGACTCCCAATACAATTTTATATAACCAAATGAACAAAATTGAGGGGGACATGTGGCGCCCATGGATTGGGCCACGTGTCCTCATATTACTCGCCACCAACCGGACACATGTCACCATCCAACACGCCAGCAACCAACCAATAATTAACTGCCATGTCATCACCGTACGGCCTATACGGTCCTGCCACATCACCGTACGGACTGTACGGACAGGTACAGTCAGCATCCAAAAATTTTGCCTGTTTGGCTTGGCGGACAGATCGCGATATCTCCTTCATACGGACTCCATTTGAGAAAGTAAATATACTGCCGGAATCAGGAAGACGAGACGGACGCAATGGCACTATTTTCGTCGCATTTCGAGCACTTTGAAAATTGAGAAAAATTTGATCCCCTGATCAGTTAGTTGTCGAAGTTGAAAGAACACAAGAAGGCTCAAAGAACATGTCTATGCAGGACATAAGAGAACCTACCTCAGAAGTAGTAAGAGAAGAGATATTACATTCGAAACCTTTGAGAGAACATCAGCAGTGCGAAGTTACTATGCTAAAAGGAAATAGGAACAAGAATGGAATGAGGAACCCAATGACTCAGATCATAGGAAAGAAGGCAAGAAAGCTCAGCAAGAAGAAATCAAAGATAGAAAGACTGCAGGAAGTTCCAGAGGAGACTTCGCAGAAGGTAGGCTTGTATAACTTGAACCTCATCAGAATAGCAGTACCGCACAGAATGGCACTTCGCCACGATGAAGCTATATGACCATTGGAGGCATCCCGACCATTAGAATGACGCTCCAGAATGGCTAGAAACATAGTTATTTCCAGAAAGACCGCCATTGGATCATTGGGACCACACCACAACTGATGGAATTGCATTGATTGAGGCATTCCTACCCATTGGAAGAATCTGTTACGACATTGCTTATTTAATCCGTCGAATGCCTCATCGGGGCCACTTTTGTAAAATGAGATATTCAATCCCACAGAGAATTGATCGCATATCGCGTTGTACTGTCTAGACCTCGTCGTTCATTCGATTACCTTGAGTATCTATTCACCTACCCAAGTTCTTTGACTACAAGTGTGCATGTCGGGAAACCTTAGCGCAGTCGAGAAGTCCGTAGAATAAATATTGATCGACCTTATGGATGAGAAGGTCATGTCCATAGGAATACAGGCCTCGTCAATGAGAGGAGTGAAATCATCCCCCTCGACTGCACATCGATCTAGTCGAGCAGCGACTGAGAAAAGAAGCAATCACCACGATGATCTGGCAAACGCAAAGCAGATCTCGTCTATATTTCCCGACTACATCCCACCTTTGGTTGGCGTGGTTAGTCGTGACAGCGTCCCACGTGAATTCGAGTACACGCTCATCACCGCGTACCTCCTGAAGGGGATACGTGTAGTAGGACCGCAATTGGGATTGATCCCAACCCTCAAGATAAGTGATTTCAACCTAGGATACAGGAATAATTACGTGATTCTTTCCCTGCATCGGTACCTGACAAAGACGATTGGGAAGAAGCCCAAGATAATTCCCCGACCATGGATCAAGGAGATTGCGTGGTCAACAATCTTGAATGTCATAAATATCCCCCACTTCGGCAGACATCAAGAGGTTAATGTGTGCATTAAACTCCTCCTGTCGTGCTACCATGGAGGCTATCTATGGTTAGATAGGCACGTGACTGTGGATCTGGCACTGATCCACATGATCACCAGATTAATCATGCAAGGACCAGATCCTCACCAATTCTACCCAGCAAAGACATCGGATCACTCCTGGGTGCAGCAAATAAAGGAAGCATACGGTGATGTGGAGAAGGGGAAGTGAGGCTACAAGGTAGCCTCCATCCAAGATGGCGCAATGCGCCTAGCCTGTCAACTGATCGATGGCAAGCTCGTCAGAAAGAACAAGCTGACACAAGTCACAGGCTTTGTATTTGACCTTGCAGGGAAGTGTGTCAAAGGGATGCAGATGAACTGGGTGAGCTACCTCGTCAATGAGTTGGAGAAGGATTATCGCGAAGCGCAGGACCAAAGCTATGAGTTCCACTTTAGTTGGTTATTGATATTAATAGCATTTTTCGCTTGAGAGATGTCAGAGGGAGCGACATTCCATGAAGTTAAGCCATTAGAACTATTGATCGTGAGGTTCACCACCTTGTGGTACACAAGCGACATGGAGAAGAAATGGAAATCAAATGCAGTGTTCCACGCTTACTACCTACAGCTCACGTGCGTCATTGAATCATTCCCCCGAATGACCCCGAACACATTGCATACTTACAGACCACTAGCAAAGTTCTGCGCAAACCGCCACTTCATCTACATCACTGCGCGCCAGAATGAAAGCAAGGAGGAGCTGCAATCCTACTACAAATTGACTAATGAATACATGGAGGAGATAACCAAGGAATGGTTGGCTAAATTCCTGGTCCAATTGGAAGATACAGAGCTCTTTGACCCCAACATCATCGGAAGTCCTTTGGTCATCCAAAGGGAGTATGATGGACCAAGCAGCACTAAGAAAAAGAAGAAGGAGGAGGAAGTGAAGGACATAGACAGTGAAGATAAGGACAGCGCATCAGAGGAAACTGCGCCTGACTCACTTGGAGGAGGAGGAGGCGATGAAGTAAACCAAGAAGAGGAAGGGGAAGAAGACAAGAAAAAAAAGGGAGAAGTGACACCACCAAAGGATCCCCTAAAAGAGGCAGAGACATCAAAGAAAAGGAAGGTTTCTCCGAAGAAACCCTCAACACAGAAGAAATCCCGAGACAATAAGACTCAGTCATAGAATGTGCTCACAGTGGATGATGTTGACCTCATCATCGCAGCTGTAGAATATGCTTCGGAGGGTAGCTTTCAGCGACATGAAGCAAAGTAGGAGACGATGTATGACATAATCGAGGCAGAGCTGAAGGGGGAACAATAAGCTATCTATTCGATCCACGTAGTGTCTACTGCGTCGTCATCATCAGAAGGTGTAGAATTGGGGGATGAGCCCACCCAATTGTGAAGGATAGCATATGTGACAGAGGCTCGCCTTCGTCGATTCCATGAACAAAAAGAATAGGCCACAGAGGCCTTGAAGAAAGCAAAGGAGGAAGCCCTAGAGCAAATTTGGGTTGTGCAACAAGAGAAAGATGACATTAGAGTGAAGTTCGAGGAGGACAGAGAGAAAATCTAGAAAGATAAAGACCAGTTGTTCGCAGAGTAGACTGTGGTTATAGAGGCATTAACTAGAGAACTTCGCTTTGTGTCGGGCTTGGCCCAGATAGAACAAGAGACAGCAGAGAGCCAAGTGGGGAAGCTCGTTGAGGCTATTCAACAGCTCCAAGAAATACTAGTAGAGCTAGAAATTCAAGCAGTGTTGAGCACTCTGCAAGAAGTATGAGATCAAAGGGAAGAAACTACCAGGAGCGTAGTCGAAAGAATCAGGGCATTGGCCTCAGAATGAAAGAAACTTAGTGACCAAAGTGCATAGACCTATGAGAGACTTGCAAAAGACCTAGAGCTAAGGATATTAGAGGAACAGCTCCAGGAGGCGAAGCAACAGGCATCGACGGTACAAGCGCAACTGAAACTGCTTATAGCAGTGGAGAAGATGAAGAGATCACAGGAGTAGCGCATAGTTCAACACCAAGTCATTTCCATCCAGAGCAGAGTGATGGAGGTAACACAGAGACTCCAGCCGGTGCAGGATGAAGCCTGCACACTTTTTGAAGAGCTCGAGGGACAAGGATCACAGCAGAAACAGGTGGTCGCAACAATGGAACGACACCTGAAAGGGCCTGTCACTGAGCAAGTCATTCAGGATTTCGTCGATCAGGAGGCTCTGGCGAAGTAACAAGTCGAGGCCTTTGAAGCAGTATTACCTAGATCAGAGTGACTCGGGACAAGTCACAGGTGAGTGTTGAGGGATTTTTTTCCCTCGACCAAGTTTTGAGAGAACCTTGGTCGTGCTTGACCATTTTTGGGACTTCGAGAGGCTGGTCGAAGACGGAGCACCCAGGCGAAGCAGAGATCGCAGGATCTCGCCCATTTTGTGGGTTTTTTGGGCTTTTAGGGTTTATGTAACGGGTATGGGATGTCGGCCCATGGGTTTAACCATGTTTAGGCCCCTTTTGTAATGTATAAATAAGTAGATAGGACTTAGATCGAAGTCAGTCGAAAGTGTTAGTAGGTTACTAGTCATTGATCAACTTAGTGCTTGGCTAGTTGGATTTATGCACGAATGAGTTAAGACTTGCAGAGCTAAGTACAAGTGTTTTGTAAGTGCTTTGTGTGAATATTGTGTAAGGATTTGTGCTTTGACCTAACTCGGGGAAGGAGGATCTGGCGAGGTGTGTGCAGATCTCCTGTCCTATACGAAGTTGGCTCTATAGCTCGGTGCCTGTAAGGAGATTGAAAGAGACTAATAAAGAAGAGAAGAGTTGGTGGATGTAGCCCCACACTGGGGTGAACCACTAATATCATGTGTTATTGTGCTTTGTGCAGTGTTATTTATGGTGTTTATGTATTTATGTGCTTAATCTTGATGCATGATAGATTGATTCATTGATGCTTAGTGCTTTATATATGAATAAATGGTAGATCTGCTCTGATTCTATGTGTTGAATGCTTAGATGTGTTTAATATTGATTACTACTGTGTTGATCTACAATTAGGGTTAATATGGGATGTGAATAAGAATCATAATTGAATGCATATTATTGGCTAAGTTCTTTGTTGAAGTGTGTAATCACAGATTTGTGTCCCAGCTAGGTTGTAGACACTTGAGTCCTGCAACCCCCCTGCCTCTACCTTGGGTGAGACTTCATCTACTTCGCAAGTGTTGCCGAAAGGGCTGGTAGTTAGGGTTTTTTTGGTGCGTTCTTGAAGCATTGAACCCTGGGTCTGCCCCTATGCCAAAAACCACCAAAGTAAATTACTCCAGGCAATGCCAATTGGCTCTAAGCAATGAAACCTATCAACGATAATACTCCTTCACTTCAACATCGAATTAGAAGAAGTTTTCATCTTTCTTGGTGAATTGTGGTTGTGTATATAGTAAACCTATAGTAAACCCATTGTCTAGTAGTAGCCATAATGACACATATCACTACTTAGTATGGCATTACTAGATGGATAATACTACGATCACATTGATTAGTAAAATCCCGCCTTCGACCCGATCAAAACAAGTTGTGATTATACCAAAAGGGGGAATTAGATATAATTGTGGAATTGTGTAATATACTTAGTTTAAAAAAAGGCTAGTACTAGCTTCAATGACCTTATGCTAAGCATCACTTTATTCAATATGTATGCGTTCATTAGGTTCCAATACAACCCTTTCATTTCCTTTACTATAGATTACATCTGACTTATGTAGGTTGAACCAATCTCAGATTGTCCATTATATTTATATTAGAAATAAAAATAAAGTAAGATTGATCCTAGTTGTTCCATTTTAATAAGTATATTTCTCACTATTTCCCTATCAGTGAAGAAGAATAAGAAGGTTCCCCTGAGTTCCAGCTAAAAAGAATCAGGTATAGACATTACTAACTAGCCTTAGTATTAGCCCGAAGGTAGGGTAGTAAGGTAAGGTATAGCCACTTCCATAAGGTATTAATCCATAGAGTGAAATTTAATAAGCCAGTCCCTGAGCATAAGCGAAGAATCTAGAAGGGATTACTATATAGACTAGCTTTAGTCTTAGTCTTAGTTCCATGGAAATAAGTCGAGACTAGAATTAGTATTTTCTATTATCTCTTGGTTGTACCCTCTCGTAAGACAGCCTGTCTATGTCTTTATAGAGATGTATATCTTTCTATTTATTTAGAGATTGATTTCTGCATAGAGATTCTCTATTAGATTTAGTATTACGGAGAGTAAGTGGAGTACTAAGAGAAAGTACTATTAGCTCGATGTAGAGAGTGTCTTAAGCCTTAGTCTATGTCAATTAGCTAGAGATGTCAGTATAACATTGATATGAAAGTATAATATATTTAGATATGTTATTATTCTATTATGATATTATTGAAAGGATCGGTAGGGTTGAAAGGCTCCTGCTTTAGCTCGTTGCTAATGCATGCTAGTTATTCCATTCCTATTTTTGTTCCATTATTTCTGCCTTCTACCTTCGAACTCTCGATTGATACATGCCTGGTGACTAACCCGACCTACGAGAAGAATGAATTTGATTCTCTACCTGACCGATCTATCCCTTGATGCTTACCTCAAAGATTATCTCTTCCTTTGACCTCTCTTTCTCCCTTCTGATCAAAGAATCCACTAATAACAACACAAATATTGCATTATATAAGTGAATGTCTCGTCGTGCATAATCACAACCTCTTCTAGTCTCTTCCTTCCATAGAGATATATTTATTTACCTCCCAGTGAAAGGCTTCTATCTAAAAGTTCCTTCCTGGTTCAAGGAGGGTTGTTACAGGCGGCAAGGATAAAGGCACTCAAGCCCAAAGAAAACGATCCCATCCATCATCCTATCATAGAGAAATGATATGAAATGCCAAAATGTATAGATAAAAAAATCGCATTCATTCACCCAAAAGGTGATATGTCAGTGACCCTCTAAAAAGGAGTTTAGGATAAGGGAAAACAAGAAATGAGAGGACCCATAGGAACTCGCCCGAGGTACGAGGGTGATAGTTTGAGGGATTAATCCTAAGTTTTGGTATAAGGTGTGATATCCTATAAAATATCTATAATATGGTTAGTATGTATATTTATATTACATCAACTCTGAAATCTACCATTACGCTCTATTCACTTATAGCTCTTACTCTTACTTAGATTACACTAAATTGTTACTCTTATCACTTGTTGGAGTAAGGTCTACTAATTAGAGAGTAATGTACTATAGGTAGATCAAGGATTGTCTGTGTGTTCATACCGATCTGATGGGAATACTTCATGCATGGGTTTTCAGGTTAATAGGTGCACCATCTCACACTAGTTCACTTTTTCCCCTATGTCCACTCTGGATTTCTCTTGGCCAACACTTGTATTAGAATCAGAATCCAATTAGTATGCACCTCACACACTCTCTATAATGGGTTAATTATTTCACGTAGGAACTTACGACAATATTGAAGGGACTACAATCCATAGGGATAAGACTGATTATTATTGGCATTGACTGCATCGACATTGACTCTTGGGATCGACTCTAGGATCATCGCCTCTTTGGGAATATAGCTTGGGTACTATGCCAAGGGACAATGATAAGGGTATTTACTTAATGGGGACTAAAGACTATCGGCTATTGGAATTCCCTATATAAGTTATATATGATTGTCTATGACCAGACGACATAGTTCTTCTTTCTATTTGAATCTTTAGATTATTTAGCTTATGCTAAGTTCATATCTCCATAGTTCTTCCGTTCGCTTTAGCTCAGCTAAGAAGTTCTCTAGGTAAGGTCCATCTAGTCTTCATTGTTCTATCTATGGGAGGCCTATTGGGAAGAAGTTGTGTGTGTCTGGTGGGGATCGCTTTTATCGTAATATGGGGCAATTGTCTCGTACACTTATCTGGGAAGATGAATCAGTTTATCAGCTTGCATTATATACGTAATTATACACTGTGCATAATCAACTTATTTCTCATGTTGCACCATAAATAAAATGAATCTATCTTCTGGTATCAACTTGGCTTGTATGTTGATGAAGGAATAAGGTTAAAGGTGAAAGAAAGGCTTGGTGGTCTCTAGGTAGAAGGTTACAATTTTTGTAGCCTTAGAGTCAGTTCCATAGCAGTAATTCTATGCAGTAGAGACACTTGCTTCAGTACTTACTAGTTGTAGTCCATTGAGTAGGTTCCATACTGTTGCCTTAATCCTTAAGAGTGAAATCCTAAAGTCTCCATTCTTTGAATTCGATTTTATTACTAAAGAGATTATCCACACTAATATCTCTCGTTCTCTTTTTTTGCACTCAACGGTTGCTCTCTCTCATTCATTAGAAATGAGATTATGTATGCCCATTTCCTTTTTCCCAATTATAAGAGATAGAGAGAGAAATATATGTATATATGAGATTATATGATTATCTTAGAGAAGAATAGGTAGGTATAGGTATATATAAGATATGTTATTATTTTATTATTAGAGGGTAGGGACTGTGTGTTGTATGTTTCATGTCGTGGTTTTGTTGATTTGGCTATAGGTTGATTGTCTAGAGGTTGATTGGCTTCCGGTGACAGAATCATGGCATCCATCAGTGGGATCGATAGGTGGGCTCTTGTGATTTCATGGCATTTGTTGTACCAATTGGTGGGGGGCTAAAGTGATAGACTCCTGGAAAAAAGTTCCAAGGTTGGTGGCTTCTCTTCCTTCTATTGTATTTGGCTTGGATCCTCCTAGTGAATGGGTAACGATGAAATGAAAAAGGTGAGACGTTAAGGCAAAAGGTTTACAGGTTCTTGGCTCTTAGAAAAAAAAGGTTTATGGATTCAATAGAGGTTATTTAGGTATGGATATGGGCTAGTAATCCTGGATAGGAATACCACCAGCTATTATTCATTCCTCTGTCTGTGGGAACCCTTTTCAAATACCTAGTCTATTGTAACCCATCTCTCAAGATGTTGTCCATCAATAAATCAATCACTATCAAAAGCATTACGTCCCTCCCTAACTAGCATTACCAGACTATATAAGTAGGGTGGGTTTTGGAGTATGGTTTTTGTAAAGAGAATAGGTGGTCACAAGGGACTAACATCGTAAACGTGGGCATCTAAAGTTCCTAGCAAAGATGTCTGAATTCATCAATTTGTATCTGGGGGATCATCCCCGCCCAACAAGAGAAATAGAAATATTCCTACCCACTAATATTCCTCAAGTAAGTGGTTACTTTGGAAGTTGAGCCTATCCAATCTCAAAGTTAAGTTAAGTGAGTCGGTCTATCAAGGTTTCTTTATAGACGGGTTGTTAGTTGGTTGGTGTTACAACTAAATTAATAAAGCATAGGTAATATGAAAGGTGGTCTAAGTTCCCACCCAAGCCCGTACAAATTATCTCAAAGGAAGATGAATACATGAGAAATCAATTATATAGACATTTTTTCTCTCTAGAAAGGTTATTTTCAACCTCTGATATTTAGGTCCAAATAGACATTGAAAGTGATTTTTTCTTTTGTCATAATGGACTCTTAATAATTTTTACACGGATAGGGGATTGTACAATTGGATTCAATGATTCACTTGCTACTGGTCTAGTCCATGGGAGGAAGGTTGGAAAGAGAGAAGTTGGAAGGAAGGAAAGAAAGGTAGGTCTGAATCATTGTTATGAAAGTGGTTTTACAATATGATTTAAGGAAGAAATTGAGGGGAGGGAGAAGCTTCCAGTCCTTGGAGAAACCTTATCAATTCTCTCTCTCTACCTCCTTGACCCAACGATTGATCCATCCTACCCATTGTAGACATCTTGGAACACATATATGTAGGTCAAACGTTGCCAACAAACACTATGATTAAGTCGATGATTGATTGAGAGAGTTATTGACCGTTGATGTCTAATGTGGGATTTTATAGCCTTGAAGGATGAAGACTCAACAATAAAGGGTAAGTTTAAGGGTAAGGTTCAAGGCTTACTTTTTATATTGGACCTGTATTTCTAGACAGGATCCTATGAGCCCAGCAATCCAAGCTTGGTATCAAATTCCAAGAACCCAGTTAAGTAGGCCATTGTATTAACGGAGCCTAGTGGATTAGATTGTATTAGAGTAGGCCAATGGATTAGCCTAGCCCATTGGATTAGGTCAGTGAAATAGAAGAAATAACAACAAGAAGATGAAAGAAAGAAGACATCGCTCCAAAGAGGATTCTTAGAGCCACTAACTTTTATTAGAAAGAAAGAGGCCTTACTTAGTTGAGATACAACAAATAGGTACTACTTGCCCGAAGGTAACTAGCCTTAATATCATTTTCAATCTCCATTATTTGAAAAATATAAAGAGAAGAAAGAAGTCGTGTCCTAAGGTCTTAAAGAGAGACTGTCTTAAGGTTGTCTTGCTTACAGTAATATCTCTATGGTACAATAACGGTTTTATAGAATTAAGGTCTTGCCTTTGTCTTACGATTAAGGTACTATCCTATAGAGAATGCCTTTAGACAACATCCATTTCAATAATACTTAATAGAAGATCCTTATTATTTGCCTTAATCACTCATATCTATATTTGGCAAAGCCTGACCCTCAAAACTATGTATCTCTATTTAGCCCAATTAAACTTCAACTATCTGCTTTCTTTCAACTTTCCTTTATCTCTAAAGGTGAAATAAGGCTAAAGAGGCCCAAAGTCTTTCAGTGGGAGGTGAAAGGATTCTTTCTGCAAAAATGGGTAATATATGTGAGAGGTTACAAGAAAATGGATTCTAATATTATAGGACCATGTCTGTTGAATCAAGGGATTCTGTCAAAACAAAAGAGAAATAAATAAGGTGGGGCTCTTCTCTCTGTTCCAAGGCATCTATATATCTATGGTACTTACTTGGTGATGAAGGTGGGAAAGGTGAGGCTAGGTGGGCTTGGTAAATGGAATCTGGAAAAATTAAGTATCCAAGTGGAAAGGCTAAGTCAGAAGTTTCAAGGTCTGGTATCTGTTGAGGTCGGTAGGCCATATCTTTTTCAATATAAAAATAAAGAGAATATCTGTCATTTTTTCGTTATATATGTAATTACACATCATGCATTATAAAATTCTAATGTTGCACCATAATTACCAGCACTATGCTCTTCGAATTTCATATCAACATACATAAGCATCGTTATAACATCAATGTAGTAACCAGGTGTCTGGTGCTCCCTTGGTCCTTTCCATACACACATGTTTGTTGGCCCTCTTGCCCTCCTTCCATCCGTCTGGGTTCTATAACTTGCATTTGTCATTAGGGAACTAACTGGATTTCCATCATTTAAGGTGATTACATCCATCCATCATCATGTCCCACACCCTAGTAAGTGGTCACCCTTAGGGATGGATTTTCTACTGGGAGGTCCCATTGACAAGTCATTGTGCCATTCCCAATCATACTTACCACTTTCCACATTTCATCCCCCCGCTTCCTTATATTTTGGGATTTTCAGGTATACTGACCAGAGAAGGGATTGTCCCTCATTTCATGGGAAGAAGGGTTTGAAGGCCCAAAGTTTTGTAGCTGGAAAAAGATAAAATCCAATCATAAACCTTCTAGATGCTTGCCCAAGGATCCCAAGGACAATGAAATGTCTCTCATAAGAAATTGATGGGACCCATGAAAAATAACAATGCAAAAATGTCCACCAAGGTAGAGTGTGTGTGGGAAATGTTTTTCATGCTTATGTAGAAGTCCCACACATTGTCTTCAACTTGGGGAAGCATAATGTGACTAGGGTACAGTCAATATGGGAAATGTTTTTCATGCTTAAGTAGAATCCCCACCTTGGCTTCAACCTGAAAACATCTTAAAAAATAAAAGGTAATAATTGGGCCTGGAAAAAGGATGCATTGAAAATGAAGGTGCAACACACCCTCTCCAAAGGCACCCATAAATGAGACACTATGATTCCTTGTATGTCACAAACCCCATGCTCAAAAGTATTTCCCCCATCCACTGCATCTTATACACATGGCTTGGAAGGGGATCCACCTGGGAAACACTTCTTGACTTAGGGAATGATTCACCCACTAGGTCACTTTGTCAACCCTCCCATACCTAAACTTGGAAAGTTGAATAGGGTATTTCAGCACTTGTTTAATTTGATCAGGTGGTTTTTTATGCATATGCTTAGGTGACTCTTTTATTGATTTGATTTACTTATCATGATACATGTGACTTGAGATCCTTGGAGGGCGTATTGATTGTTTTTGCAGGACCTTTCTTGGGGGACAATTTTGGAGGAACAAGCCTAGCTTGGGCTTCCTTGGGGCATGAAGCCCACAGGTTGGATACCATGTCCCTCACACCAAATGATGATGGTAGTATTTGGAGGCTTGACAGACACCTTGGATGACCTCACCTAGCCCCTACAAGCCCAACATTTTTCCTTTGGAGGTCAAAACATCACATTAGGAGGGCTTGACGTCACCCTAGGGATAGGGTTTTAGTGGTGATGATGGACACTTGACACTTTTTATGGGAAAATCCCTTGCAGTGAGGAGGATACCTTGGCTTGAGGACACATGGCCTTTAGAGGCCTAGAATTATCTCCTTCAGCCCCAACGACTTGACCAAGGTGCCAAAACATCACTCATTAAAGAGATGACATAATTTTTAGGGTTTCTTATGTGAATTTTTTAAGTTGAATTTGAATTTTGTATTGTAAAGGAGAAAAATAAAAGGAAATGTATCCCTTATTTTTTGGTTTACCCTAACTTAAGTGGACAAACACTTTTTAGAGGATTTGTATAAATAAGGATCATTTATAATCATAACTCTCCCATCTTGGAGAGGATTCTTGGCTGAAATTTGCGCCCCTCTTGGGAAAATTCATCTTCTCTCTCTCTCTTGTTCTATGGTTTATCTCTTGTCTTGTGGAGTGAAGTGGTACGCTATCTCTTGGAGGTTCTTTCTCTTTCTTTGGTGATGAAAATACTTGGTAACTAGGGTTTGTCTTGGAATTTTTTGGAATTGGTAAGAAAATTCAACATATTGTTGGTTTTCTTTCTTGTTCCATGGTTGTTATTGGCTAGATACTTGGAGGATTATAAGGGCATACACCCTCCACTAAGTTTTATCATTTTTGTTTGTGAAATAAGTTATTGCAAAGGTTGCTAGGAGGAGTAAAAGGGCTTACACCCTCCTAGATTTACCTTGTTAGATTTTACTTGCCCTAGGGAGTAAAAGGGTTTACACCCCTAGGGAGATAGTAGATATAAGATATTACAAGAGGACTCCATAACCCATCTAGAAAGGCACTAATCATTTATTGCATTGGAGAAATAAAATACTTGCATTGGAATGCGTGATTTTTTGAGATATTGAATTTGTTCAAGTTGGAATATTTTCTTAGTGTTCTAAGCCTTCTTATGCCCTAAGGGCATCCTCTCTAGGCCAAGAATTTTTTTTTTGTTATAAAATTAAAGCTACAACCACTAGGGATGCATAAAACTCTCTTTTACTTGTTGCACACTTACCAACCGCTGAAATTTACTTGTAAATGTCTATTATTGTTCTACTACTCATTGTCTATGTTTTTGATGGATTGCTTGTTAATTTTTGTGGTTGGATTTTTCTATTGTAGAATTTTTTTTCTATAACCACTTGGATTTTATAATAACTTTATGATAACATCTAATAAACAACCATAATCACCATCAAAATTTCACTTTAATCATTGGAAGTTAGACTAGTCTTTGCTAGCTTTATTTTTGATATCTTGTACTAGATTTTGGATGGTTAAATTTGAAATCATTGTCATTTTATGTTGCTGATATATATTTCTATAACTGCTAAAAATTTGGGATAGCAAGGTTTCTTGCTTGTTCCCCTTGGTTTAAAGGCTTATATATCCATTATTTGTCTTGTTCCGGGTAGATCTAACATTGTTTTGCTGGTATCTGTCACTTGGAAACCATGTGTCCTTCTACAAGACTCATTCTCAATCCTTACATCATCTCTATCATTGACCTATAGGGGTTTCACTTATCATCTCTCTATCATTTGTCTCAATCCCCCTAGGGTAACCCGGGATTCCCCCCTTGTGTAGGATTTTTTCTTCACTAAATCAAGGGGAGGGTTTATCTAAGGTGACAGTGGGTAGACTCTCCCACAATTTTCACCATATTGTGGATTGGGTCGAGCTTTTCCCAACCTATAGTTTGTGCGATAACATTTTGGCGCAGTTGTCAGGGAGGATTTTGAATCTTCTTTCATGCCCTAAAGACACTTTGGAAAGCTTTGATCCCAAATCCTTTTCCCATAAGCTTGTCTCGCGAGTCCATTTGAGGGAAGTTCCCTTTTCTATTTTTGATGATATTTTCATAAAGTTCATCTGGTGACTCCATTAAGGTATTACCCTAAGTAATGGAACCATGGAGTCATGGGACTTACCATGGGAATTCCATAAGGTGTGCCCTTCTTTTGACGTTCAGAATATCCATGGATATCCAAATCATTTCTCTGCACAGTGGAGCGCAAGTTTCCCCGAGTTCAGTGGTGACCCAACTCTAGCAGTCACCCATGTTGTGAATCATATGAAGTATGCTTCAAGCTTAAATGTGCTACATCAATATGTGTTGATGAAAATTTGTGTATCTTCTTTGGAATCAAGTCAAAGGAATTGGATTGCACACTTGTGTGATCCAAAAGTATCTGATCATCTACAAATCCCATTGAATAATTTCTCAAGCATTTCCGACCAGCTACTCAGAATTTGCAAGATACTTTCCAAGAGCTCAAAGACCCTCTTTACATAGAAGGTTTTTTGGTGGATGAAAAGACAATAAGTGAGGAATGTAAAACTGAAGAAGAGTATCATCCAACCATTGCAAAAGAGGTGCTAGATGAACAGATCCATGAAGAAAGTTTCCAAGAAGAAGAAGACCCTAAGGAAGTACAACATCTGGATGAGCAGGAAGAGACATTGGTATCCTTTCTCCCACTTGATGGAGATTTACCTTTTCCTGCACATGAAGATGAAGAAATGATTAGCCTTGATGATGCAGATGATCTCATGGAGAACCTATCTAATGTGGTTGATCAACATATTGATGATTTCATACATGTTGGGAGACGTAGATGGGATGCGAGTTGTTTCATTTTTTATAGAGATCCCATTTACGACATTGAAATTATCTCTCGAGAAAAAGGGTTTGAGTTGTCATATTCATAGGACTCATTTTCATGCGTATATGATTTAGATGTTTGGAAACTTGATGATGATATGGTTACAGACTTTTTACGACCATTCAAATATGATTTGTCATAGAATACTCAGGGTGATCTTCAGTCATCCTTTGGGAGTTTTGATGCATATCCTCTTGGGGATGCAAATTTGATCTATGAAAACTCTCAGTCACATTCACCCTCATATTTATATGGACACGAGTACGTGGCCATTCCACAGAAGTCAAATATTCATACTGCAAAGCAACAATATTTTCATCTTGGGGATTTTTGAAAGGACTTGTAGGTGATGAAGCAACATATTTTGGGTGTTCGGAAGGATTCTTTCTCTAGACATGAGCATGTCCCTTACCTCATCTCTCCCTTTCAAGGAAATCATGGGGTCTTTTTGGGATCTCTCATTTTTTTCTCAGTCTTCAAGGAGCAATGATTATGAGAATGGGGATGAATATGAGTCATTTCCTACATGCGATAATCTTTTTCTGAGGTGGATTGATCAAGTTTGTGGGCGTTCTTTCCAGCAGGATTTCCTCCCTCCCACCCATATCTATGAGTTGTTTCCTATGATTGATTATATGCTTGTTCATATTCATCATTATTATGTTCTTAACTTGTCCTTGATATTTTTTATGATTAATCATAGGGGAAGGTACCTCGATGAGATGACCAACTGGTTTCACTGGTTGTATGACTTCACTTGATATCTACAGGAATCGATTCTTCAGATCCACAAGCCCAAGGTAACTAGGTAGGCCATCTTGCATTCTTACATTTGAATCTTGATTTCTTGCAGTATTTTAGCTACATTTCATGTTTTATTTTTCTCTACTTGCATATTGCTTTCATCATATTACATATTTAGTTTAGAAATTTAAAAAAAAATGCAAAATTTTATTTTCTATATTAGTTGTCAATTTTGAAATTTTCATTTTTTTATTATATGGACAAAGGGTGATAGAACCACCCTAGATTTTACGTTTTCATGTTTCAGTGTAGGATAATGTCTAACCAAGAGATGTTGAGATTATCATGCACTCTATGATGAGTACATGTCCTCAAGTAAGAGCCATTTGTTATCCCCATTTCCTAGGGATAACTAAGGAGATGATGTCTCAAGGCTCTAAGGTTGCAGACATGGAGTACCAAGAGACATATGGCTGACAACGTCCACTTGCAAAGATAGAGGCCTGCCTCGCCACCAAAGATATTGAATTCATCAAGATGGTATCATCCATGCCAGCATTCTTCCAAAAAATATTGGGTTTTGTTGCATGAGGTACAAGCTAGGTATTATGGTGAGTGTCATTTAAATATTTGAGGCATTTGAGTCTGTTGCATTTAAAAGATTATTTTGATTATGTAACATCTTCTTGTAAGTTATGCTCTTTTCCCTATTTCACCTTGGTGATTGAAATTTCACCCTAGTAATTGGTCACCCTAGTAAGTCAACCACACCACCACTCCAAACCCTATCCCTAGGGTGACGTCAAGCCCTCCAAATGTGACATTTTGACCTCCAAAGGCCAAATGTTGGGCTTGTAGGGGATAGGTGAGGTCATATAAGGTGTCTTCAGCCTCCAAAGGCTGTCATCATCATTCGGTGTGTAGGCCATGGTATCCAACCTGTGGGCTTCATGCCCCAAGGAAGCCCAAGCTAGGCTTGTTCCTCCAAACTTGTCCAACAAGCAAGGTTCTGCAAAGACAATAAATATGCCCTCCAAGGATATCAAGTTAAATGTATCATGATAAGTAAATCAAATCAATAAAAGAGTCACCTAAGCATGTGCATCAAAAAACACCTCATCAAATTAAACAAGTGTTGAAGGACCCTATGCAACTTGCCAAGTCTAGGTATGGGAGGGTTGACAAAGTGACTAATTGGGTGAATAATTCCCTAAGTCAAGGAGTGTTTCCTAGGTGGAACCCCCTCTAAGACATGTGTATAAGATGAAGTGGATGGGGGGAAGACTTTTGGGCATGGGGTTCATGACATACAAAGGATTGTAGTGTCTCATTTATGGGTGCCTTTGTAGAGAGTGTGTTTCACCTTTGTTTTCAATGCATCCTTTTTCCAAGCCCACTTATTTCCTTTTGTGTATTTTAGTATGTTTCCATGTTGAAACCAAGGTGGGGATTCTACCTAAGCATGAAAAACATTGTCCACCTTGACTCTACCCTGGTCACATTATGCTTCCCCAAGTTGAAGATAATGTGTGGAACTTCTACCTAAGCATGAAAAACATTGCCCACACGCTCTCTACCTTCATTTGCATTTTTATTGTTATTTTTCACGTGTCCCATAAGTTTCTTATGAGAGACATTTGATTGTCCTCGGGATCGCTAGGCAAGCATCTAGAAGGTGAATGATTGGATTTTATCTTTTTCCATCTATAAAACTCTGGGCCTTCAACCCCTTCTTCCCATGAAATGAGGGACAATCCCTTCTTGGGTTAGTACACCTGAAAATCCCAAAAGATAAGGAGGCGAGGGGATGAAGTGTGGAAAGTGGTAAGTATGATCAAGAATGGAATGGTGAATTTTCAAGGGGACCTACCAGTAGCAAACCCATCACTAAGGGTTACCACTTACTGGGGTGTAATGTCAACCACCGAGGTGAAAAAAGGCAAAGGGCATAACTTCCAAGCAAATGTTACATAATCAAAAGAATCTTTTAAATGTGACAGACTCAAATGCCTCAAATATTGAAATGGCACTCACCATAATACCTGGTTTTTACCTCATGGAGCAAGACCCAATGTCTTCCGGAAGCAAGTTGGTGTGGTGGATACCATCATGATGAATCTGAGATATGTGGTGGTGAGGCAGGCCTCTGTCTATGCAAGTGGATGATGTGAGCCATCTGTCTCTCAGTACTCCATGTCTGCAACCCGAGGGCCTCAAGACATCATCTCCTTAGTTATCCCTAGGAAATGGGGATAAAAAAGATTATGCCAAGAGTCAGTGATACCAATCCCAATAAAGATCTGACTTTGTCATCTCTATTTTTCTATTTTATGATTTCATCTTGCTATGTGGTTGTTGGCTAAGTCCCCTTAAGTATTTCTAAGAGGTTTTTATACATTAAATGCAATTGAATTATAACCTTATATGTGTGGAAAATGTGACCATTAAATTTATCAAAAGGGGCTTTCATTCATTTCAATAGAACCCCCATGTATCTACTAAACCTCTAAAAAAAATGAGGAACTTTCCAATATACCTTTATCTACAAGTGTAGATATGTTTCAAATGTTGATTATGTGCTTAGCTTGACATGTTTGTGCACTTCAATTTCTATTAAATGTATGTATCTTGACATGTTTCAAATATACCTTTATGTATAAGTGTAGACATGTTTCAAATGTTGACTATGTGCTTAGATTGACATGTCTATCCACTTTAATTTATATTAAATATATATGGAATTAGTGCCTCGTCACACATTATTTTTGAGTTTTGGGCTAGATATTGAGAGTTGTCATGACCTAACTATTGCTCATGCCTTTGTTGTCCTCTGATTCTACATGCATTTTTGCTACTTCCAGGAAACTTTTGGTTGATTTCAAGTGGAAATACAATGTGTCATTGTTGAATGGTTAGATTCACATAGTCGTTTCCAAATGTAGCATTTCTTGTCAAGTTTAATTAGTACATGGGCCCTAAAAATTCTAAACAATCTCTCTAGTTAAATTCTAAACAATCTCTCTAGTTTCGTGACTCTTAAAAATACAAAACTTCAAATACATGATTATTCAAACGAGAAGATGTGTGTTATTTGATGTTAATTGCAAGAAATGTTGTGTGATCGGATCGTGCATTGAATATTAATATTAATGGATGCACATCTCACCAACCGTAAGATGCATATGTTATATCCATGGTATTTGTTATGTCCACTATCTCATACAAGGAAGAAGAGGTGAATTGTTAGAGGTTGCCTTTGATATCCATACTTTGCCACATTTTTTTAGCATATTAGAAATTTGTATTGTTTTCCTAACAAACAATGAAAACATAGATAATTTAGGTGAGGGTGAGTAATGGGACAATGGAACAAATCCTCCAATACTCCAAACTTTCGAGGGCAGGAAACCATTGTGAATTAGAATTGGGAAAAATATGGGGATAAAGAAAATAAAACAAGTAATGCGAGTAGGAACTATGGGAATGAAAAAGGTTGGACAATTGTACTAAGAAAGGAGAACACACATCTCAATACTATCGTCCTTTAGGGTGAGACAATAAGGAAACCCAACTACGTCATCTTAGAGTTGAAGAGTTTTTTGTGGAATTATCAACATACATATTTTTTCATATGCATACAAAAAAATAGGAAGCCTAGGGGAGCAATACAACATTTATATGAAGTGCAACCAAAATCAACACCCAAATTGCAATAAAAATATTGTATTTTAAACATTTTCATATTTTGGGAAAATTTACAAATTGGTCGCTAACAGGGTGGATGGTAGGGTGTTTATTGATAGTTGTTAATAAATTTTTTTCCAATGAAAACCTCACAGAAAACTCTTTGAGTACTTCCTCATGATCCATGGATTAAATTATCGACCCTGATTAAATATTCTAACCAATATGCAGGGATCAAGAGAACCAAACTCATGACCTCCCCAACTTCGGGGGAGAGATCTCACATCTAGCTCATGACTGGTTCAGCTAAGTCTTGGGGATAACATTCGTTACTAGCTATCAAAGTCATGACCACAATAAAGTCTATAGTAGCGACCATGGTAACATCCAAATATCAATGTTTGGTTTTTTCTTTGACCCCTAATATGTCCATAATTTATAGCCAATAAATGTTCCCATGAACATCCTAAGTAGAAACCAAAATAACATCTAATAGAGCAACCAAATTAACATCTAGTAAATCTAGTCAGAAATTAGGCTCAACGTTGTGTCTTGTGTGACACCCTCAATAATGCCCTTGCTAATGTCTCAACTAACGTAAAAAAGGCTTACAAATGCATCCAAATGATCTTCTAGTGAATAATTCAAAGGTGTCCCAAAAATGGTCACAAGTGTATCCAAAATAACATCTAAAAAGTGACGCAATTGTGTTTTATTGTATGCCCAAATTATGGTCTCAATTATGGTCATGTTAACTTCCAATTCAAATTACACTTTTGGTCGTTAATTCGATCTAAATTGCGACCATGTTAACCTCCAAATAATTTTTTGAAAGAGTTTATGAGATCTTAATTGTGGTTAAAACTTCCTCCAAATAATTATATTAGGCTAAAAAATAAATAAGAGTTAAGGACTCATTATCTCTCATACATTTAAATTTTATTTAAAGAATTTTAATTTACTATAACTTTTCATTGTGAATGAAATAAATATGGCCATGTTAACTTCCAATTCAAATTACATTTTTGGTCGTTAATTCGATCTAAATTGCGACCATGTTAACCTCCAAATAATTTGAGATCTTAATTGTGGTTAAAACTTCCTCCAAATAATTATATTAGGCTAAAAAATAAATAGGAGTTAAGGACTCATTATCTCTCATGCATTTAAATTTTATTTAAAGAATTTTAATTTACTATAACTTTTCATTGTGAATGAAATAAATGTGTACTAATTAGATTATTGTTTCTTAATTAATTTTTTAAGTAATTAATAAAGTTAGTTAACAATGAAAGTTGATTTTCATGAGTTAATTAATTTGACCAAGATAACGCAAAAAAGATAAGGATTATACTTTTGATCACATAACTCTCATTAAAACTAAACTAACAAAATAGAAAATACTAGAATGAACAAATGATTCACTAACGAAAAATAATGAATAACAAAAATACCAAAATAGTAGCATATATTTATTCTCTAAGTCTTCTTCATTTGGTGTCATTGTGTATAGAATCTTTTGGATACATTTCATTTGTATTGGTTTGATCGATGTTTTAGACTATACTAATGTGGTCTATCATCAAAATCAACATTGTAAATAATCTAATCAAATCACATTAATTAATATGAATTATAAATTAAGTTAGATGAAAATTGGTTGAGATTTTTTTTATCATCAAAATCTATCATCAAAATCAACATTGTAAATAATCTAATCAAATCACATTAATTAATATGAATTATAAATTAAGTTAGATGAAAATTGGTTGAGATTTTTTTTATCATCAAAATCAATATTGCAAATAATTTAATCTAATCGCATTAATTAATATGAATTATAAATTAAGTTAGATGAAAATTGGTTGAGATTTTTTTTTTCATCAACTAAATTTAAGTCAATCACCATTTTTATATAATTACTTAATTTAAGTTTTTTATTTTTTTTTTTATAGTAAAGTTAGTTCATTAATGTTGGATTCTATGTATTATATAATTGATATAGCATAGTAACAAATAAATTATTATAATATGTTTTTAATTATATAGAGAGAGAGAAAAAGAGAGAGATGGATATTGATAACAATGACTAGGGTGATAGGAAGTAAAGAGGGTTGACCTCATGTTAATTCTAGAGGAAGTGGTGATTTGATTACTTAGACTATCCGTTGGAGCGCTAGTATGAAATGGATAAGGTTTTGTCTGATTTTGGTGTATGGGAAGGTGATCTAACTAGGGATAGGGTGACAAGACTAGCTAATGAATCTATAGAGAATCTTAATTACAGGACCGAAAAATCTATGGAGAAGTGTGTTCGTTCATATTTGGCGGATCTATGGGCATCAACCCAAAGGATCGACGAGTACAAGGGTTTAATGTGGGCAATAGATTGCACTATAGAAACATTTACTCCATAAGAGACTTGCAAAGACCTTGAACCTATATTCTATGGCCCATGCACAAGAAATGAATGGCCTATAGTGTTAAGCTTCATTATAGAAAAGTTGGATTTCAACCACATTAATGGCTATCCAATCTTGGTCTCTAAGAAATTAGGGTTTCAGGAATTGGAGGGTGAGAGAAAAAAAAACGATGAAGATGTGTTAAAAAAAGGGGGGAACATGTCAACCTATTCCTAGGCGATAAGACAAAGATAAATGAGATTTTGGGGATAGAGGACCCGGTGCATGTAGATCATTTTCCAAGTGGAAGAATGAGCTCTGAAACTCTAAAGGTATGAACCAAATCAAACTTTGATCCCATTTTAAGTTATATTCCTAGTGCATTATTATTTGGTAAGAGGGTGGTTGGTCTATATCTTTCGTACGATGGGCGATGTTGAAAATATCATGCATAAAAGGTGGAAATGTGGAGAACAGCCGCTCTTTCTCAGGAAATGGACTTTCGATTTTGATGCAAGATCTTCAGAGTTGGATATCATGTTGGTTTGGGTAAGGATACCAAGGCTACCATTAGTTTTGTGATCGAGAGAAATATTTGAGGAAATTGGGAATGAACTTGACACCTTTTATGAAGTTAACATGTCTTTTCGAGACTCTTGTTATCTAGGTATAGCCAGTATACTTTTTATCCTAGACATAAGCAAAGGGTTGTTTGAGACTATGGATATAAGGAAGGGTTCAGACCATTTTCACTTGAATATAGACTATGAAGGTATACCCTTCAGATGTAGTTAATTTCATTGGTATGGACACTTAGTAGTTAAATTCTCCCTCACTAACCATAAAAATATTTGGACATAGAAGATAAACTTGGGAGATGGCAAGGATGACATGTTGGGAAAGAATACAAATTTGAAGATGATGGAGAATTAGGGGGGAAATGGGGCTTTTGATTTACCAAAAGAATATCCTTCTGCAATGGTATCTCAATCAAACACAACTCATATTAAATATCTGATGATGGAAGCTTCCAGTGCCATAAAGGAATTTTCGCTTCATCCAAGTAAATCCACAAAGTCTCCTTCGACTAAAAGGAAATCCTCTGAAAATAAATATTTTGGGTCACAGGGCTTAAATAATGAAATCAAAAGCTCAAAACTCTTTAATGACTTCCTACCTAGGCTCTATAGAATAAAAATCCATAACCCTCATCCTCTTATCCCTATTCTTGGAGTAGAGGAGTTCCCAGTATAAGGGACCTCAAGTGATCCAGAGTCGAATCCCATGAGCTCCAAAAATTTTAACCATCCAACGAATGCTGGGGTGCCACATGGCAGCCCATGCCTGGACCATGTGGCACTGTTTAATTTGCCCGAGAATGTGCCACTTGTCAACACAAGATTGGACCATCATCATCTGCCTAGTCAACATGTTTTTGTGCTTCCACGTGTCTCAATGCTATGTCAGCATGATGTCATGCTGACATCAGCATTGACTTTTTGTCAGTTGACTTTTTTCCTGTTTGGGAAAACGAACAGAACGCGATATCAGAAGCATACGATGTCCGTTTGAGCCCGTTCAAGTTTCATTGGGTTCGTGTCGACGAGAACATGGCATTGGAATGAGAAAGAGTTTCAAAAAACTTTCTTTGCCATGTCAGAGATGATGAAGGTTTTGTACGAGGATTACTTGGAACGGAAAAGACCAAATCTGGGTGAATCTTCAAAGGAAAAAAGTGAAGAAGGAGAGGATCATCCTTAGATTCCTCCTTCACCTCCTTCTTCTCCTTCTTATTCAAGTTCAAGTTCTAAATCCAATGCAAAGAAACATGTTCATAAACATGAGAATGAAATGTCATTATTAAAACTTGATGTTAAATTCGAATTACCCATATATGATGGTGAAGTTAATGCAGAAAGACTTGACAACTGGGTCGGACATATGGAGGTCTATTGCAGTGTGAAACAGATCAAGGATGAGGCCACACAGATCAAGTTGGAATCATTGAGACTTGCAGGCACAACACTCATCTGGTGGCAAAGAAAGTTGCAAAACATAACGCAACAAGTGGCTGATGTATTTCCATCATGGCAAAGTTTTATTTCTGCACTTAGAAAACAATTATATCCTTTGGGTTATAAAGGAAAAGTGTTAACTGAATGGAAATATTTAAAACTAAGAAAAGGACAAACAGTGCAAGAATACACAAATGGATTTCGAAAAATGGCATTGATGTTAGATATTCCTTTACATACCCAAGAAACTCTTATGAAGTATATAGGAGGTTTACCTGCACTTATTAGAAATATTGTATTCATGTTTGGACCAACTAATCTTGATGAGGTTTATGTTCAAGCGACATACATTGAAGCAGGTAAAACAGATGTTGGTGTATCAGGGGAATCATCTTCAAGGAAAGAGGATAAAAGGAAGTGGCATGGCAAGAAGTCAAATGCAGTGACGAGAAAGGAAGAGAATCCCTCTTGCAATCAGTGCAAGAAAGAGGGACATGATGAGGACCAATGTTGGCAATTGCATCCCGAGAAGAGGCCAAAGTGGTTCAAGGAAAAGAAAGGGAGGCAAACAATTGCAGTGACAACACGACCCATAGACTTGGGATCGGATTCAGGTGATGAATCAAAGGTCTCATTGGTTGGTATGACAGGTAAAATTGGTGAAGGAATTGCTTGTAGAAGTAACTTGTTTCATATAAGGGTCATCATGTGACACACTAAGGTTGATACATTAATCAATAGTGGATCTCAATCTAACCTAATATTAGAGGAATTGGTTAAGCAATTGGGGTTAAAAACACAAGTACATCATAAGCCTTACACACTTAAATGGATAAGCAACCATCATCAAATGCACATAACAAAGCAGTGCACAATCAAATTTTCTATTTCATCTAAGTATGTGGACGAGGTAACATGTGATGTAATGCCACTAAGTGAATGTGAAACAGTCTTAGGTAGTCCATACTTATATGATCGTAAAGAAATCTTTTACAGGGAAAAGAATCAATATTAATTAACCAAAGCAAGTCAATATTATGTGGTTCATGCTCATCATGTAAAGGAAAATAAAACTCTTCAAACTATGGAACAATTAAAGAAGGAAGTTCAAGAAAACAACAAACCAATAATTGTTTCAAATCAAGTAATCGATCTTAAGCAAGAACATGAGATGATTGTAGAATGGAAAATCAATCACAGTTTGCTTCAAGATAAGCTCATGTCATGCAAATATTACAAGTATATCAGCTCATTTATAGTCATGTTTTTTATGCTATCATTAGTAATGTTGTCTACATGGATGATAGTGGCTTCAGTAAAATGTGACAGGGTTCAAATGACTAACAATATGTTGTCAGTTGTCATGATTGTGTTACAGTTTATCTTGATGAGACAGGTGCACAGTATAGAGTTCAGAGACAGAGGACAAGATGGGTGGCCTATCCCGAGCTTAATGACTAGTCAGTAACCTTTTGGGGACCAAAAGGTCTTTTAGTGGGGAGGTGTGATCCAAATTCGGACCCAGGAGCTTGATGGGGCTCAGAAAGGCCTAAAAGTCAATGTTATCTGAATGGCTTCAAAATGGATGTGTGTGTGGGCCTCGTCAATATGAACCCAATGCAACTTGAACGAGCTCAAACAGACGTCGTATGCTCATGATATCGCATTCTATTCATTTTCCCAAACAGGCAAAAAGTCAATGTTGACGTCAGCATGATGTAGCATTGAGACACATGGTAGAACAACAGCATGATGACTGGGAATATGATAGTGGTCCAATCTTGTTTTTACAAGTGCTGCATTCTAGGGAAAATTAAATGGTGCCACATGGCCCAAGCATGGGCTGCCACGTGGCACCCCAGCATTCGTTGGATGGTTAAAAATTTTGAAGCTCATGGGATTCGACTGCATGACCTCTTGGCAGGGGAAAGTCTTATGGATAGGTTGGATGCCAATGCGCCACGTTGGGACTTGTTTATACAGTCCCACTTTCTAATATATGAAGTGTGTTAAATGCAAACGAAGGTGGAAGGGGGTTGGGGCCTAGCCCCAGCCCGCGGACTTACCATTCCATACAACCACAAGCCACCATAAAAGGGGAAGCACTCCACTTTACACTCCAGCTCAGCGCGGGACTGTTAGCACTTTCCCTCCATATATTTAGGGGCAGTGACCTTGGTTTGGTGCATATATAGGGGTGCGGTCGTATTACATTGCATCATGTGACCCAGACTTGTGGGCTAAGGACTAGTGCACAACCCTCAGGGGCCGAAGCTTGGCCATTTTTATCCATATGACCCTATTTTGGAGCACGCTCCCAGGCCCTTGGGGCTATTTTTCATTTTTTGTTATACAAGTGGTTTATTTGCCTATAGTTTTGGCCCATATTGGGCAGTTTTGGAGATTTTTGGCCATTATTAGGGGATATTGGGCCCTTTTTTAGGCCAGATATTGAGGAGAATTTGGGATATGGTTACCAACTTCAGATCTATATAAACCAAGCCTTATTGAGGCCATGAGAGGAGATTCAGAGAAGGTTTATTCTGAATATTTGCCAAGCCAAATCCATTTTTATGCAGGGTAGTTGTTGAGGAGCGCACCTTTGCAAGCCATTTATGGGAGCTCTGGTCATCCAATTTGAGTGATGTTTCTTCTATTGGGTTCTTGAGATATGGTAGAATAAGATTAGACCAGTTTTTAACCTTTTGGAATTGTTGTGATGTACTTATTGAGCTTTGAACAGAAATAATAAAGCCTCACCCACTGAGACAAAGGCTCGGAGATGTAGGCAAGATTATCGAACTTCGTTATCACATTGGTGTTATGGTTTTCTGTTGTTTTATGCTTCATTTCAGTTCCGTACATGTTCATATGGCTGTCACATTTATTCTATACCTCTTCCTCTTTCTTTAAGCTTCCTAATTGGTTAAATAACACATGCATTAATAACTCAACCATAGTCATTTAAAAGATCTTTTTGGATCATCAAGTATCAAGTCCTCGACCAAACTAGGCATAGTTATAGAAGTTTTGGAGGCCCATAGAATCCTACCTTCAATGGAAATATTGTAGTATAATCTTAGATCAAGGAACAAAGGAACTCTTTTTTTCCTAAGGAAAGTGGAAGGGGTTTGGGCCACATTGAAATTGAGCAAAAATCCCCACATAGGGGAAGGACGTCAGTTATTTCTCTGGCACAAAAACAAGCTTCCTTAGTAATCAAATGTGGAAAACAGTTGTCCTTAATTAGGTATTTTAGATCAAATTCCCCTGAATATGGTTTTAAATGATTTTAATGACCTTAAATTATCAAGGGTCGACCAACCCCACTGTTGCGCCTCTTTCGTCACCTTAGTGAGAAAAACAGAGGTGCTTACAAGCTTAGTTGGGTTTGCTAAGTAGGACAGCTGTAAGGAAAAGGGTTAGAGAAAGAAATATAAAAGAACAACTAAGAAATAAACTAAGAAATAAAATAACAACTAAACTAATGAGCATAGGGACATAAGAACAAAAGAAACAATAAGACTCATGTCACCAATGGTAAGGTTGATATCAGTGAAAGAAAACACCAAGAATAAAGAGGACTATGAGTCCCTTCTTCCTCCAAGGGAGGGCTCTTGGACCCCCACAAATAAGCTCTTCTTACAACTTTGAATGAAAATGGTGAAAGAATTCCAAGCTAATCCACTCAAGGGGTGAGATGGATTGCCCAATGTAATGGTGCTAGTATACTCTTGATGAGAATAGAGGATTCCTCAAGAGAATAGTAGTAGCATAACTTTGCTATTGAATTCCTTAAGAATGAAGTGCACCCATGGCCTTGTTTTATAGCACATCTTTGAGGTATTGTGTAACCAGCTTGTAGTGTGAAAAGAGGCTAATTAGGTCATTTTTAGGTCTTTGACCAGCCACCCAGTCAAATCCAATCTAGATTTGAGTGTCAAATCAACTTGGAAGTTGAACCAGAAGTGGGTGGGAGGCCGACCACTCTCATAAATGTGTCGTTCTCAGATGTGCACAACTTTTAGTGACCACAGTCGCGCATCAGGCGCATGTGCGTTTTTCTTGTGTTTTTGTTTTGCGCACGTGTGCGCGCGCCCTGTGTAGTCATAGCGCACTTTAATTTTGTCACTGGTTGTATAGTTTTTGACCCTTTGGAAATGATTTTGTGGTAATTTTGTTCCATGGGTGACCTCATAACTGTTTGACGATGTTGGATTCTTGTAACCATTTGCGGACGAAATTTCAGTGATAACATATGCCCCCTGATGGATGAGGTTAGGAGCATACATATAGTCGAAATTCGTCAATGTTTCTTCTACTGAGAGTATCGTTGTAAGAGAGAGAAATAGTGGGATTGTTAAGAGTTACCCGTTGGAGGGAGAGGGGAACCTGTAGAACCCAATCTTCCATAAGGTGTGTAAAAATAAACTGTGTACAAATGAGGCATGCATGCCCCATGCTCGTGTCATGTAACTCAAAAAGGAATGGTGTGTTGATGTAGACAACTGCAGCTTCCTCGGGGGCGGTCGAGATAAAGGCAGAAGACAATTCTGCGGAGGAGCATACTCTGAACAGTAGGTAGTGACATCTGTAAGAAATATCACGGATTCTGTGGGTATTGATAGCCCAGCCAAGTTCAGAGGTCTTCGGAAAATATAAGGAATAACTGCAATAGTCGCAAAGTAAGACCCACCGTAACATGAGAAAGTGTTGAAGTCGAATGTTACAGGGGTCAATGACAGCAGGGAGCGATTGTGGTTCTCCCTATGCCATCTGAGACCTCTCATTGGAAAGGTAATGAGAGTCAAGATACTATCGCCCTTCTGGAAACTGTGTTGATGTCAACAAAAAGGGGGACTCGACTCCAAGAAGAAAAGAGCTTCGTGAAATCTACTAGGTGAGGGTAGGAACTGAGGAGGTACATGGACGAAATCAATATGTATGGAGACTCAAGACTTCCCTTGGTTGGAGGTATGTGTGAGGTATAAGTGGCCGCAACCGTTCAACTAAGTCGAGTGTCAGGGGGACAACAAGACAGGGGATAAGTTGTGCCAGAGGCGGGATAAAGTGAACAAACTCAGAGGGTAGAGGTAAGTGACCTGTGGGATACTCGAAGTATATGGATGATGTCAACAAGGGTAGATGATAAGGAGTGCCCCAACCAAGGGTGACATGGGTTGTGTTTTCCAAAAAAGGGAAGAAGGTCGTCAAAGGTGATGACAAAAGGATATGTAAATGCTGGAAACAAAGGCTTTTTACAATGTACCAAATAAATAAAGAATAATTTGGGATGAGTGTACAAATACAGAAACGGGTGCCCCAATGTAATATGGTTGGGCCGGTTAGGGCGCAATTTGCTTGGAGAACTGGTGGAGGGTGGGGGGCCCATGGGTGGGTTTCTGTATGAGGTAGGTGAAATGAAGGGAAAGTTCCAAAGGGGCAAACTGATTTTTGGATGAAAATGCAGGGTTCATGATACTGCGGAGGTGCAGTCAAAATAGAACCTTGAAGAGATAATCTGGGAGTCCAGTGGGAAAGCTAGAAAAATGAGGAGAAGGAGTATGTGGTTGATTCGCGACTTGATGTAAAACTATTGAGACGCCCATCCCTAAAGGGTTAAAAAACATCATGAGTGTCAAAGTGAAAAAGGGTGCTATGAATGGGACAACTCATGTGGGGGAGAGTGTTGTTGGGTGACAGTACCTAAGATGCAATGGAGGTGTTGTTACTGCAAAGCCGGAGATGGGGATCCTAGAGGCAAATGTCAGAGGGTGTGATTGGAGATGCAATTGAGAGTCAGAGGGAATGATTACATGCCAGTGTTGATTATATACCTGAAGGGGTTGTGTTGATGTATGATGCCCAAGTACCTACACACATGAAAACCAAATACCCGACGTGAACAATATCTGAAGAGAATCGAACATATAAGCATTTATTTGATAATTTTCAACATGAGCATGTGTACCTGAACGGGGTATGAAAAAATGGCGCCCTGGGGGCTAAGGATAAAAAGTGGCCCAGGGACTGTCTTGGTGTAGATGATGGGATGTTGATCCCGTGGCTGAAGATGGATCGAGAAACGGACACCCGGAGCTACCGGAATGGTGATTGGAAGTTTGGCGGAAAGGCATATATATAGTTGTAGGGCCCACATTGCCTCCTCATTTGTACTTGCTACCAGAGTCACTGGACGAGAGGTATTCAGAGGAGATTTGGAGATTCTGGGAGAACAAGGCAGTCGATTCAAGACCAGTGAAATTCAGGTTAGTAGTCTTAACGTCCTGCATAGAAGTAGAGTTTCAATTTCTGGGCAGGGTCTGTACGGATGGTCGTACAGGGGGTTTTATGGGTGTAGGCCCCCCGTACAATGTTAGCTAAGTTATCTGTAATTTGATTCAATTGTCTTGGAATATGTGTAAATGTAATGAAATTGAAATGTCAAGATAAAAGTCTAACTTGCAGGTATTTGCGAAAGAGGCAAGGATCGCGGACACAGTACACGTTGTTGAGCTGGAGGACGACTAGTTGAGAGTTGAAAAAGACGCTAAGGTGATGAATATGATGATGCTGGGCATCGACGAGGAGGCCAATGACGGCAGTGTATTCGGCTTGGTTGTTGGTCGCTGAACCTAGACATATGATGCTAGAGTGGAGCATTTCATGTGAGGGGGTATAGAGGGCCCAAGCTGCCGAAGTGAGATTTTGTGTCCAACGACTGGCATCGTCGGCGTAACCGATGTGGTAGGCCGATGGAGGAAGCATCTGTCAATAGAAAAAATGATAGTTTAGATGTGAGGGATGTAAAAAAGATTAAAAACACTATAAAAGAAATAACCTAAAGTAGAATGGCTATGCTTAGGTGTAAAATTTCTTTAAGTATAACCCGTTGACAAGTTCTTTGAGAGAGAGGCCTTCGGGAGAGGCCAGGATGTATGCGCCTTTGGTGAGTTAATGTTGGATAATGTAGGGGCCATGCCATAGTGACTCTAATTTTCCATGACCAAGGGTATCGTGAGTGATATCGTAAGCAAGGACGAGGTCACCTTCATGAAATGAGCGAAGGTTGACATGGTGATCAAAGGTGGCCTTTGACCGTTTTTTGGTTGCTTCATTGTTCTGTAATGAAGATCGAAGATCTTCATCCAGGGACTCTAAGTTCAGAAAGCGTTGCTCCATTGGAGTAGTGTCGGGTAATAGCTCAATTGCGGTGCGTAAGGTGGGAATTTCTCACTTGATGGGAAGAGGGGCCTCAACCCCATGGACTAGATGAAATGGTGTGAAACCAGGTTGTTTTTACAGCCGTATGGTAAGCCCATAGTGCAGAAAATAACACATGATGCCAATTGGTCTTATGTTTATTAACCGTGCACTGTAACATGGTCTTGAGGACCTTGTTAATTGCTTTGACCTGTCCGTTAGACTGAGGGTAATATGGTGAAGCAAACTTGTCGGAGAATCCTAACCGAGATGAGAGTTCGACGAAAATCGCATTCTCGACGTGTTTCCCGTGATCGGAAACTAGTTGGAGTGGTATGCCAAAGAGGGATATGACGTGATTAAAGAATAAATGCACTGCAATGTCAGTGTTGTTGTTGAAGGTGGGCATAGCTTTCGCCCATTTTTTGAAGTAATCGACTGCGACCGAGACAGCTGATGCTGATATGTAGAGGATATAGTCGTGATTATAGTCGGGTGGACTAATTAACAGGGCGTTAGACAGTGTTGTTTTAAGATCGTCAAATTATTTTTGGGCATGTTCATCCCAGTGAAATGGGATGTCATGGCATAGTAAGTGAAAGAAACGATGTGCTCGAGTGGCGTAGTTTGGGACAAACTGCCATAGAAAGTTAGCTTTTCCTTGTAGGCTCTAGAGTTGACGTAAATTCCGGGGGGGTGGAATTTTTTTGATGGCTTGGACTTTGAGGGGGTCCACGGTAATACTGCTTTGGGAAATGATGAATCTGAGGAGGCGCCCTGCAGTGACGTAGAACACACACTTGAGGGGGTTCAAGCGGATGTTGTACTGACGACACCGTTGAAAGATGATCTGTAAATCATCAAGATGTTGGGTGTGTTTCTTGGATCGAGTTATGAGGTCATCCAAGTATGCAAGGATGATATGAGCCAGATCGTGAAAAATGTATGTCATAGCCCATTGGAAAGTTGCACCGGCATTCTTTAAGCCAAAAGGCATCACACGATATGAAAAATTACCCCAAGGGGTAGTGAATGCGGTTTTGTATTGATCGGCTGGGTGAATTTGGATTTGATTATAACCAGAGAAACTGTCCATGAAGGATAGAGCCTCGTGGCCTGCGCAGTTGTTGATGATTTGATCGATGAAAGGAATTGGAAATTTGTCTTTGGGACATGCGTGATTGAGATCACGAAAGTCCGTGCAGACGTGGATAGTGCCCTATTTTTTGTTAACGAGTACAGGGTTGGAAACCCATGATGTATAGGCGATGGGGTAGATGAAACTAGCCGCGCGTAATTTTTCAATCTCATCTTTGATGGTCGTTGCTTTGGATGGGTGTAGCAGTCGTTGTTTTTGACAAACTGGTGTAATGTCAGGCCGGGTGTTGATGCGATGTTCGATGATAGAAGGATCAAGGCCAGGCATTTCTGTGTATGACCAGACAAAAATATCTTGGTATTCTTGGAAGAGGGATTTGTAGACGGTGATTTCTTGAAGAGTGCATGCGGCGCCAATGGTGATTTCCTTGACGACTCCATCTTTGATGGAAATGTCAATTTTGATGGTCGGGGAAATGTTGGCCATGTTACCTTCTTCAAAAGCATCAGGGGCAGGAATGGGGTTGTTGAACCAGTCGATATGCCCTGATGGGATAAAATCCTTGGTTTCAACCGCATATATAGGGTGTTGGTTAGGAGGCATGGAGGCTTCCTGTGGAAAGAAGAGCGCTCTGTGGTGTAGTGCATCCCATGGGTAGTCAGGGGTGTTTAACTTTTCGAGTATGTCCTCGTCACAGTGGAATTTGCGGGAATACAAAGGATCGAAAAGAGTGATATCGGTGGCTGTCACCATGTGGTTGTCCCCTAGTGATGAAGAAGCAGGGGGAACAATGCAATGAGATTGCGATGGTTCGCTTGACATAAACCAAATATCGAAGTACTAAGGAGTACCAGTGGTAGTTGGATGTAAAATTTCCGTAGGGAAATGAATGGGAGAATTGGGGGGATTTGGAGGTGAATCCTCGGATAAGTCATCCAAGAACCATGGAGGGGTCAGGAGTGCCTCTGGTTCAGGAGAGATGATATGAAAAATCTCGAGTGATGAGGTAAGGTCAACCATCGAGTCTGTAGGAGGCATCGGGGTTTGAATCAGGGTCAATTGGTGTTGCCTGTATTCAATGATCATAGGACATTGATATGTAAAATGATCTAAGGATTCACATAGAGAGAAAGGGCATCTCATACGTTCATTGAATGAAGTCGTGACATGGAAGTCAGTGATTGTTGGTAGGGATGATGTAGCTGGGTTGGGTTCATTCTGGAAGCTTTGGCGTACTGCAGCTAATGTCTGCCGGAAGCGTGGCAGTGCTAGGAAATGGTGTGTATAATGGCCATATTCTAAACATATAGTGCAAGTGAATTTGGTTCGCAGCCCTTTACTACTTGAGTGAGGGGTGGTAGTTGCAAGACTTTCTACAGTGGCGAGCGATGATGGTGGTTGATTGAGAGGAATCAGGTTCCGTAACTTGGGTAGAGATGGGAAGTTGTTGGTTTGGTGTCCATCTTCTCACATAGCGTGCAAGGAGGTTGGACACGTGGGGGAAGTGGAGATGTGGGCTCCTTCTTCTTTCGCCTTCCCCCAGCTGTGGCAGGGAGGGTAGTGAGTGGGGGTGTAGAGGGTATGGTGGGAATGAGTATGGGAATTTTGATTGGGATTCCTTCCGTTTGGGGGGGAAGGGATGGTTTAGGGACCATCTCTGGTGGATGTAAATACCAAACTGGAATTGATAATACCATATTAGGGAGGGTAAGCGTTGCGACTACTTGGAAATCTTGTACGCCAGGTGGAGGGTAGAAGAAGGGGATTTGAGAAATGGCTTGGGGAACTGTCTCCCAAACTGGGATATGGCCTTGGGGAGAGGTGAAATTGTGGACTGGTTGAGTCGACGAGTTCGCAGGAGGCTCGTGAGGGGGGAGCTCTATGACTAGAGGGACGTCAGATATGATAGAAGCCTCCCTAGGAGGAAGGGTATCCTCTATGTCAGTTCTATTGGATGATACGATGCATACTTGATTGGAAGGATGAAGGAGTGGTGGTGCACCATGGTAAGTTCCTAACAATGATGGGTCTTTGAAAATTATGGGACCCATTTCGATGAGTGGGTATGTGTCATGACTCGTGTGGATGAGAGGGAGAATGTTATCGGTGTTGGCAGAAGGGTTAGGCTTGTAATGTGAGACTTGGTCAATGGTAATGATCTTCCCGTTATGGGGGAACATCATCGTTCGAAAGAAGGAAGAGTCAACTGCCTTCATAGCATACATGTAGCTACGACCTAACAAGATATTGTAATCAAGTGGGGTGTCGATAACTTCAATTTCGATGAGAATAGTCTTGCCCCCGAGTTCTACAGGGACATTTTGGAAGAGCCCTTCAGGAGACGATGGTCATCCATCGTAAGCTCTTAAGGTAATGGCAGATGGTATGAGTTCAAGGGAACCAAGTTTCTGCCATATAGATTTGGACATAATGCATGTGGATGCACCTTCATCGATGATGCACCAATGAACTGTAATGTTTTGAATTTTTACTGGGATTTGAAAAGCGATTAGAGCGGGAAGACGAGGTTCTCCGCTATCGAGATCAAATGTGATGAGTTGAGTAACCACGAGCTCGACTACCCCCAAGGCGGAAAGTAATGATTTCCACTGAGTGGGGTAAGTTTGAAGGACTTCTAAGACTAACATGGCAGCCGGGGATTGTGCTAAGTCAACGACCAAACTGTAATTATGAGCTGCCCTAGCCTGGGGGTTATGGACATTCCTGCGCAATGGGATGTGAGGGATGTGAAGAGGTGTTTCGGCGTTAGGGTGAGGAATTACCAACGGGGGTCCCATCGGTGCCAGGTTTGTTTCTGGGGGAGTCGGAGGAGACTTAGTAGGTGCACGGTATTGAAGACTACATGTTTGCAGAAGGATTTCTTCCTCACTGGTGAGGAGGATAGTACGATCTGCGGGATTGTTTGGATTGAGATACTATCCCAACTATGGTGGGGTAGGTTGTGTATCTTGTTGGGTGTTCATCACACCTTGGTGTGGAATGGGATTCTGTAGCACAGCTGGGGGAAGTTGTTGCACGTATTGTTGTGGGGCGTGCTGAGGGGCAGGCGGTGCTGGAGGATGTGGTAGACTTCCTGAATCTTTCAGCCGTTTAAAATCAGTGATTTGGGGGCAATGATGAGTATAATGACCGAACTCACCGCAAAGGGCACAAGGGAAGGTGGTTTTAATAGTATTGTTATTTCTCCCTTGACGCTTGTTGCTATTGCCCCCCTGGGGGTTCTGATTCCCTTGGTTCTGGTTGCCCCCTGTAGGTTGGTTCTGTTGGGGTTGATTCCCGCCTTGACCTGGGTTGTTATTGTTCCTATTTCTTCCTTTCTTTTTGGCATTATTCGAAAAATGGGTCAGATTTTCCGTATTCATCTGTTCAAAATTTTGATATTGTTGAACGAGAGAGGGTTGAACAAAATTCACCCCATCTTGAGGGTGTGGGGGTGCCATGGGCTGTGGAGGACCAAGAAATGGAAAGTACGGATTATGTGGGAGTTGTGATCCATAAGGTACATAGGAAGGCATGGCGCTTTCACTAGTACTTAAAGTATAAGCTGAGGTAGAGGGGGTGCCAGAACTTGTTGGGATAGGTGGGTGCATTGGGGGTGCCGGCAGTGGCCCACTGATGGGTGGAGGAATAGTAACAGGGTATGGCTATTGATAAGGGGGTGGGGGCTAATAAGAGGTTCCCCCATATGCCAGTGGATATTGAGGTGTGCCATACATTGGTGGTGGTTGGGGTTGAGGACTGTGGTGTGTAGTATTACCAATCAATCCGTCTGCTGAGTGAGACATCTCGGGTTTGTCTTGACCAGATGGCATGGGTTTTGGGAGATCAGGAAGTACTGTGTATAAGTACCCTGATTGTGAATAAATGAGGTTGTATTGTTGAGCTTTACTGATGGCTTCTTCTTCGGATTGAGGGAAGGTGGAAGCTACATATTTATCGAGGAGAGAGACAAGTGATCTGAGAAACCAGTCAAGACACTGTTGTTTGGTGGTTTCAACTTCGCACAAACTATGTTGTTTACGCCACTCTTGAATGTGATCAGCGATATGTGTGGCTGAGGTTTGTTTGAAATTAGAGAGTAGTTCAAGACCATTGTCATGGCGGATTGGTAATTGGAAGAAGGTCAAAAATGCATTGGCCAAGGACTCGAAAGTCGCATGGGACCCCGATTTTTCGTCTACATACCATTTGGCTGATGGGCCAGTGAGTGTGCATTGAAATAATCATAGTCTGATGGAATCATCCATAATGTTGTTGGAAGAGCACCATAGGTGGAAAGTCATGACATGGTTGGCAGGGTCATCTCCTGCCTTTCCTTCAAATTTGGGGATGTCTTAAGGTAGTTTGGTAGGCATCGCAGGCCATGTGCGGTCATGCAATATAGGATCATTTGTGAGTTTACTTAGATCCAGTATGTTAAGAGAGGCCAAATATGGCATATGTAGTGGGCGTGGAGGATTAGTTCCAACCATTGTGTGAGTGTTCTGTGAACCTGACCCTTGAGGGGGGCTAGGTGGGTTGGTACTTCCCCCTTGAGAGGAAGTTGGCCCCCCGCTTCTGTGTAAAGGAGAGCGAGTGGACGGAGGACCTTGGGAAGTGGACCCAAGTAATGTGGAACCAAGCAAAGTTAATCCTAAGACAGTGGCACTCACTGGAGTGTGAGAAGGTGGTGTCGATGAGTTGGCAAGACTAGGAACTCCCCCTAAGATAGGAGGGAGATTTAGCAGGCGTCTGGAACGATGGGGATTCTATGGGTCCCCTATGATGTCCGACTAGATGAGTGAATGTGTGCGAATGGTGGTGAGAGTAATAAATAAGCAAGAGCCTTTGTTGCAATTTTGAAATTTACACGATATATATCTAAATCAAAAATGTAATCAGAAGTGCATCATACATAAAGTGTTTTGAAAAAGAAGCATATATGTGGATAAGTGGGTTTTGTCCGCGTGGGGAATCAAAGAAAACAAATTCTCGTGTCCTAAAATATGTAACGTCCTTCCTCTCAAATAGCACTGGACCTTCCAATATTACTCAACAGTGGGGTCTGAAGTCACCGGAAGAGAAACTAGTGAAGGATGAAATAATCAGTTATAATGAGGGGTAAAGGGGGCATATCCCAAAAGAGTTGGCGATATTTCCCAATAGCCACACAAAATCCGATCAAGGTGCAATTGCAGCCCACAATTGTCACCTGGGTATATTTCCTAAAATTTGGTCACTAGGTACCTCGGTCAAAGTGCGGCATTTAGATTTTTGGCCTAAGAAATGGGTCACGGGCTGGATCCCGTCCAAGAGGTGGGTGCCTCAAGGGGGGATGCACAGAACAACCGGACCTCGGCCTTCAACCCTT
>ML777753.1:1006554-1018784 GCA_009831015.1 Picea engelmannii | reverse complement strand
CCCTAAGTGCCTATGTGTTTTGACTAATCCCTTTATATGAAGAGGGAACTAAGTGTGGTGCATCTTACAACATGCATGAAATCACTTTTAAGAAGGCTAGGGGCCTTCCCCAAATCACAAAAAACCTTACAATGTGTAGTTTTTTGCACAGGTGTGCGGGTCTCAGTGTAGACAGAGGCACATTGAGCGCCTGTGCGCAGACCAAAATGAGATTTTGGGCATAGGTGCACTGAAAAGAACTATGGTTTTAGAACATGTGTGCACGATGCGTGTATGTGGGCCAAAAAACCCATTCACAACTGACACACGGCCGTGAAGAAAATTCTGGATGGAATTCTCTGAATTCAACTTGGAATTGGATGTCTTGTAGGTCGGTTTGGGCCGGTTAATGCACCTACAGGTTAAATAAACCAAAATAAGAGCTATAAAAACCCAAATGGGGTAGGAAATTGATACCTTTCCCCAGTGGAGTCACCAATCTATTGCGCCTCTTTCGTCACCTTAGTGAGAAAAACAAAGGTGCTTACAAGCTTAGTTGGGTTTGCTAAGCAGGACAGTTTTAAGGAAAAGGGTTAGAGAAAGAAATATAAAATAACAACTAAGAAATAAACTAAGAAATAAAATAAAAACTAAACTAATGAGCATAGGGACATAAGAACAAAAAGAAACAATAAGACTCATGTCACCAATGGTAAGGTTGATATCAGTGAAAGAAAACACCAAGAAGAAAGAGGACTATGAGTCCCTTCTTCCTCCAAGGGAGGGCTCTTGGACCCCCACAAATAAGCTCTTATTACAGCTTTGAATGAAAATGGTGAAAGAATTCCAAGCTAATCCACTCAAGGGGTGAGATGGATTGCCCAATGTAATGGTGCTAGTATACGCTTGATGAGAATAGAGGATTCCTTAAGAGAATAGTAGCAGCATAACTTTTCTATTGAATTCCTTAAGAATGAAGTGCACTCATGGCCTTGTTTTATAGCACCTCTTTGAGGTATTGTGCAACCAGCTTGTAGTGTGAAAAGAGGCTAATTAGGGCATTTTTAGGTCTTTGACCAGCCACCCAGTCGGATCCAGTCTAGATTTGAGTGTCAAATCAACTTGGAAGCTGAACCAGAAGTGGGTGGGAGGTTGACCACTCCCATAAATGCGTCGTTCTCATATGTGTGTGGCTTTTAGTGACCACAGTCGCGCATCGGGCGCATGTGTGCTTTTCCTGGGTTTCTGTTTTGCGCACATTCACGCGCGCCCTGTGTAGTCATAGCGCACTTTAATTTTGTCACTGGTTGTATAGTTTTTGACCCTTTGGAAATGATTTTGTGGTAATTTTGGTCCATGGGTGACCTCATAACTGTTTGACGATGTTGGATTCTTGTAACCATTTGCGAACGAAATTTCAGTGATAACACCCACCAAAAAATTGGACATAAAAAGATTGATAGAGGCTTCAAATCCTTCTATCATTCTACTGTAAGAAATTATGATTGATCGAGAGAAAATTACTTAGGAGTGCGAAAACAAATAGTTGGGAATTTAGTTATATTGATTTTATCGGAGGTCGGGGGTGGACATTAATGGGTGGAAGAAATGTCCATTTTCCCTTTCTAATTCCTAAGATTTTACTTCATGTCTAGGGACTACAATGTTCTCTCTATATCTTGGGAAATAAATTACTATTCTAAATGTATATGGACCTTACATGGATAGAGTGGGTTACTGGGATAGGTTATTCCAAATAGATTGGTTTATTTCTAGTTTAGTGGTGGTGGAAGGAGATCTAAACTTCACTCTAGGATCCTAGGAAATTTGGGGACCCACTGCATAAGAGGATTGTCTTTATGGTTACTTTTTGAAAAACTTGGAAGAAGGAGGATTACTAGATGTGGAACCAATCAAATTGACCCCAACAAAGAAGATAACAAGAGAGGCTCATATTTCAAAGAGGCTCGATAGATTCTTGATTTTCAAAGCTTTCCTTGACGAAGTAACTAGAATTAAACAATGGGTTTCTTTGGGAGGGGAATTTAACCATAATCTAGTCATTTTGGTAATAATTAATGCCCAAGAGAAACATACTAGCCATTTAAAATTGAATCCAAATGGATGAAGGAAGAGGATTTTATAAACAAGATAAAGAGGTATGGGTGCCTTATGAGGGAGACTTGATAGAATCTACTCCCATACAATTTCATCAAAATTTGAAAAAATCCAAAAAGGTAGTCTTGCAATGGGAAAAGGACCAAAAGCATAAGGATGGAAAAACACTTAGGGAAGTGGAGGAATATTTGGCGGTACACTACAACAGTGTAGGAGTTGGTTATTTAACAAATGACCATAAAATAGAGGTAAAACGACTTGAGGAAAAATAGAGGCAAATACTCCTGGAAAAAGAGAAGGAATGGAAGCTCAAAAGTAGAGAATTATGGCTCCAGGCAGAAGATGACAACACCAATTGTTTTTATAGATATGCAAATTGCAGGAACAACATTAACTCGGTATGGAAAATAGAAAGGGAAGATATCACATGGGAAAAAAAATTCAAGTAGATAGTTGCAGAAGGAGTGTATTACTTCTCATCTCTTTTCAAAGAGGACTCTCAAAGCCACCATAGCAAAGGGAATAAAATTGTTAAATTCCTTCCCAATTTTTGTCAAAGCTAAGGACAACCAAGCCTTGATGGAGGGAGTTGGGAAGGAAGAATTGCTTATGATTCTTTAGATTTTCTAGAAGGAAACAATTCTTTCTCTAGATGGCCTTCCTATGGAATTTTTTCGTTGGTGTTTTGAGTTTATAGGAGAATATTTAATAAGGGTGGTCGAGGGAACTAGAACAATAGGAAAGATGCTTGGAGATTTCATCACAAATCTTATTGTATGATAATTCGGCATCCTTTTACAAATTCAAACTAATTTATTTATGTAATTATATCAACAAAACCATATCCAAGGTAATAACAAGAAGACTAAAAAGGGTCTTGTCCAAGCAAATTTCTGATGAATAGTTTGGGTTTTTAGAAGGAAGGAAAATGCATGAGGCTATAGGGATTTCTTAGGAAGGACTCTACTCAATCAAATGTCAACAACCAAAAATTGACGGCGGTCAAAGTGGACCTCTCTAAAGCATATGGTAGGGTAAGTTGGCTATATCTCAAACTTATTCTTATTCGTCTAGTTTTCAATGATTAGTTTGTAGTGTGGGTAATGAATTGCATTACATCTGCATCACTTTTTGTTATGATAAATGGGGTATATTTTTCCTTCTTTAGGCCAAGTAGAGGCCTAATATAGGGATTCCCTTTTTCCCCTCTCCTTTTCCTTTTAATTGTTGAATACTTGAGCAGGTTGTTAAGGGAGGCTTTGGAAAATGGTAGTTTTAAAGGGGTTATAATTGGATAATCATGCAATATGACTCACTTACTATTTGTTGATGGAATTATTATATTCCATGAGGGCTCCAGAAGGGTTGTTGAGAATTTTAAAGATATTATGAATTTATTATGTAAGGCAACATGAATGAAAATAAATTTTGAAATATGAACAATCTCATTGTAGGATATATCTAAGCAGGCAATGAACTACTTTTCACAACTGCTTCCTTTCAAATTAGTAGATCTTAACATGGGATTGAAGTACTTGGTTTTCCATTTGAATCCAAACATGTATAAAAAAATATATTGGCAATGGTTAACAACTAAAATGGAAAAGAATATAAACACATGGTGTAATAAGTGAATTTCTTGAGGAGGGCACCTAGTTCTAGTCAAAGATGTCTTGGAAGCAATTCCCATATTCTAGATGTCGATTGCATGGATCCCAAAAGGAGTTCTAGAAATTATTAGAAGGATATGTTATAGATTCATATAGTGTAGAGATAATGGGAAAAAGATTTTTCTCTAGCTTCATGGAAGAAACTATCCCTTCCAAAAGCAAATGGAGGATGGGGCTTAAAGAACCCATTCCTCTTTTCAAAACCACTTGTAGAAAAAACTGTGTGCAAGTTAATTAAAGGAATTTGGATATAGGTTTAGGTAATTAAAGACAAACATATTGCACTAGATATAGTGGAGGAATAAGTCAGGAACCTTGTAAAGTGAGTTCAAAATGTTTCAATAATGTGGAAAGTGGATAACTTTGCTTTCCATCTAGTTGGGAACTAGTTGATATGGTGAGTTGGAAAAGGAGACACAGTACAAATTGGACTTGATCTATTGGTGGGAAGTAAAGGAAGACATATATTATACCCACAATTGATATTAGAGTTAAGAGGAAGAGGATATTATATGTTAAGACAGGTTGTAAAATGGCATAGAACAAACCTTTGGATCCAAGAATGGTTGACCTAGAGGGAGTTAGGAATTGGGGAGGAGTATGCAGTTGAATGGAAAAGATACATAGGTTATTTAAAATATAGCAATGTTAGCATTAGAGAGGATGATGATTAGTTGGTATGGTCCTTAAACCCATTAGGGGACTATATACCAAAAATAGGATATAAAGCACTTGTTGAGGAAGGAAGGGAGGAACAACATGTATGGTGGTGGAAAATCGTATGAAAACAAAAGAGTCCAACCAAATCCAAAAATTTTATGTGGACGATCTTAAACAATTGGGATCCCACATGGGACATACTACAAAAAAAAAGTTTTGTTGCACCTAGTTGGTGTAGTTTATGTCAAAAATCAAAAGAAACAAATGCATATATTATTATGACCTACCCTTTTACAAAGGAAGTATGGAAGGAAGTGGAAAGGATGATAGGGTATCAAAATGTATAGGAAGGTGATGATATTGAAGAGGCCTTTAGGTTATGGTGTGCCAATAAGGATACAAAAAATATCAGATATCTTCCCTTAAAAATTGCATGGGGAGTTTGGTTGGCCTGGAATCTAAAATTGTTTGAAGGAAAAGAGACACTACCTTTAAAAAGTGATGTCAAGGATTTAAACATCCTAAAATCAAACCCACATTCTCAAGAGAAACAAACAACATATTGTTACATAGAAGAGGTAATGAATAAGGACATTCCATGGCACACTTTGATGGTGCCTCTCAGGGAACCCCTTCCAGGGGTGGAGCAGGAGGAATATCATATATATCACAAAACCATAGCATTAAATTCAAAGATGGAATTGGTTGAGAATCAAATAATTAATGTGAATTGATGGCCCTCAAACTAGTTTTGAAATTGGCCCGAGAATCAAGAGTTTATCATATCCAAATTTATGGTGACTTGCTTCTTGTAAATCAATGGATGCGCAAGGAAATAATATTGAGAAAATTTACATTAAAACCCCTATTTAATGACGTACAGTCAATATTTTCAGGTTTCTCATAAATATCCTTTTCACACATCTATAGGGATAGGAACATGATAACGAATGAACTTTCCAAAGTTGGAACATGGAACCTGGATGGTATCAGTACAACAAGAAGGGAACACATGTGATCATGCACATGAGTCTTGGATATTAATATGTTCACTTATATTTTAATTACTTGTATAAGACTAGGAACTAATGTTGATAGTTACTTGTATAATACTGATAACTAATGTTTGTAGATAAATAGGAGAGGAAGTGTGAGTTTATTTTTTATTTCTTTTGAGATGGTGACAAAAGAATTTGGTAAATTTTGGCTACAATATACAAAGTAGGCTGAAGAGGCATGTGAGATCGAAAGATATGTACAAGGATGCAAGAGTTTTTTTAATGCATTGTAATTGTGTTTATATTAATAAAATTACACACTTTTTTCTTTGTAAAAAAAGAGATATATGGATATAAAAAGAAATAAAAATTGTAGCTAAAAGAGAAACATAAAAGTATAAATATTTTTATAATATTGTTTTTAATAAAATTTTAGATCACAATAAATTTATTATATATTATATTCATTTTTATTTTATATTATTATTATTATTATTTTAAAAATTAATGATTGAATTAAACAAATTATATATGTGTGTATATATATAGGGTTAAATAGTCAATTGGGTTTAGCTTTGGTGGTTGGGAGGAATGATTGGTATCCTCCCCACCCAAGTTCAACTCCCACAAGTGATGTTGAGCTCATAATGAGTATATTGTAATAATGGCTTCAAGTCTTGTTGTTGAATGGCTTTGAGCCTTGTTGTTGAACAACCTTGATCTCTGGTTACCATGGAGTTTTGCTCAAGATTTGTAACATGGAAAAAAAAGAAAAAAAAAAGTTAAATAGAAACATATAAATTATAGCAACACATTCTAAATATGGAAAAATATAAAAACAAATAAACATAAGTGAAAATTAGAAAATAAATAAAAATATGAAAAATATGTAAATACAAATGTTGACGAGATTGTTCCCCCATGATTTTGGGTCATAATCATAGCAGATCAAGATTGTATGGAGAAGATAAAGATATTCCCTTCATGACAAGAACAAAAAACTTGAAAGACTAACTGCTTTACAAGGAGAAGTTAGGGAAGGAAGAGGGAGAAAGGACTCACCTTAGATATTTTGTTTGATGTCGATCCCACTCCTTTCAATCGAAGAGCTATAGATCCTTCATTGGAAATAGCTCACAAAATGGACACAATACAAGAGTTGTTACGAAGGTAGTTACACGATCAAAGAGAATATATGTCATATATCATGTTACAAGTAAACTTAATAAGAAAATGCATACAATGAACACATGATAGGAGGGAAAACAATTTATTTTATTAACACCAAATCAGAAAGGTAAGTTACAACCTTGTCTCACCTTTGGCACCATCTTGAAGCCAGCTGTCTGGGTTCCTCCAAGAATCTCTCAAGCATCAACTCAGCCACTATGCTCTTTCTTGAATGGCCCAAGAGGGATAATTATATACCCAATATCCATATAGACAGGAAAGAGATGTTGGAAAAGGCATTTCCATATAACAAGGGATGTTGCTCAGAGGATTATAGGAAAGGGAGGCTTGCTAGAAATTGGAAGCATAATATTGCACCAAGCGACTTAACCTCTCCTTATCCCTGAAGTGTGCTTTTATCTCTTCTCCAAGAGGTTGGGGGAGTTGGATTTTGTTGTGTACGGGCATGGGACATTGGCTAATGAGCCCAACTGGAAAACCCGCCTAAAAACACCAAAAAAAAATAAAAAAATTATGATTTTTGATGGCATCTGCAGGTTGCAAGATTGAAAGTCATAGATTTTTGCGCTTTGCACTAGGGAAACCCATGGATATGCTCATAAGGAATGTTTTTTAAATGATTTTGGAGAGGAAACTTGGGAAAATGTCTAGCAAGCATTGGGAAAGGGTTGGGCCATGGCACAAATGCATAGGTGTGGAATTTTGTGCTATAACAGATGCCCCCTAATGTGTGAGTTTAGAAGGGAAAAATTATGGCCGAAATACATTATAAACTTTGAGAGGCGAGGATGCATTGAAATACCCCTAAAGGTTCTCGAACAACTTATTCAAGGACAAAAAAATGTCAACAAAGATCAGGCAAGAAATTTTCTTCCCAAGTCGGGCATACCCATGCTCAGGAGTGATATAATCAAGGCCACCAAAGCAAGTACACTGTGGATCCATGGTAAATATGAAAGTATGATTAATTTCCATGGCCACAAACAATACACAGTGGATCCATGTGATAAATATGAGGTAGCAAGCATGGCCACGAGGAATACATAGTGGATCCATCTCCAAGTAGATCATAGCCACAAATAGATATGCAGTGGAACTGTAACATCCCCAACCAACACAAAGACCAGGCAATGCCACTACTCAGACACTTCACTTAGCTCTGATACCAATTTGTAACATCACGGGTCGGGTAATGCTACCAACACAACCTTAAAGTTGCCTTTTACTACTATGATTAGTGTTAGCTCTAGCCTTAAACTATTGGGCTATGCCACACAGAGATACTTGCAGAAAAACATACACATCCATATAAACATAAAATGACTATTCTACATATATATAACATAATAATGCAGAAATAATAGTAATCCTACACATGCAACATATACAACATACACATGAAATACTCATCAATTACAACATATGTACCATTACACAACATGTAAATGAACATAAAAGCAGTACTTATATATTAATAGAAGACCACCAACTATGTGAAAACCTTCCACGAACCTCCCATCCATAGACCACGCTGCTCATCACGCTCAGTAGTGGGTCACCCCTGAGATGAGACTAAGCTCCACCCAAGGCAAAGGAATCCTAGACTAGGCTGAGGTTACAGGAAATTGCACAGTGTAACTGGAAGGATTCTCTCCAGGAGCCTTCTTAAGCCCACTACTCACAGGCTCTCATTCCCCACATGCTTGTTCCACCTGGGAGTATGCACCTTCACTGTCACACATTCCATCGACTACTTCACCTCCCTCTCAGGGTATCGGCAACAGGTTGGATCAGGAATTATCATAGCTCTGTAGCTGGTGCTAGACTCTCTCTAGGAGAAAACCACTTCCCAGAAAACTCTCTCACCTGGAGAGAGCTTCTCACAACCCTAAAAACCTGCCTCTTCAACCACGGGCCTGACAACCCGCTTGTTCAACTAGTTTCCACTCAATTCCCGCAAGGTGAGGACAACAGACACTGGTCAATACAACTCAGGAAAAAAAAAGGAAGCAAGCCACACTCAGTCTAGGAACTGCATGGTCGCAAAAACCAACAGTTATGACACAACATGGCTCAGACAACAGAAAGAAACCACCCAAAAATGGTTAAGGTACGAACTCGACTCTGCAGGTGTAGGTAGACTGGGTTCCTGAATCACACAACTCGACTTCCCTTTCTGGTTTTTAGAGATGCGTCGTTATGCAGAGGTCAGATGTAGAGGAAAAACGGGCTCAGATGGGCATCCCAGCGAACTCAGTTGCAGGATGGAAGAATGCAAGAGAGAATCCCCAACACGGCTGACTTCTTCAGCTTTAACTACATGCGCCTAGGTCGACACCTTTCTTCCTGGAGCCGCATGCACTCCACTTATCATATGTTCCTTTTCCAGGAACTTAGGACAACACTTGATCAATTGACCACCTTAGCCTTTTAGGAAATAATAATAAATTATTATCCCCTTTAGAGGTAAGCCCCCTAGCTTAGCCCCTAGGCCCAAACACTTAGCCTCCTCCCTTACCCAACCTTGTAGAAGATTAGTCCCCCATCACTCTTTCTTCATGGTCGGTCTACATGCAACGATGTTTATATTTTATTAATGATTTTTCATAATTACATATACAAAACAGGATCATGGCCTTAGCATCCTAGGCTCTCTGGCCTAATCGCCACATAATCCTCCTAGCTTATTATAACACTCGGCTCACCAGCCTACAAACATAATTACAATTCATAATATAACTGGGGCACGTCCTTGGGGAATTACAATCCCCTCCCCTTATTTTTGCACTGTCCTCAGTGCAACTCTTTACACAGCATCAGCAGGATTTCCCAAAATCTTCAAAAAGATGTGGGTATTCTGCCCGCATAGCATCTTCATGCTTCCATGTAGCATCCTCAGGACTGTACCCGGTCCACTGGACCTTTACAAGTCCTATGGCTTGATTCTAGAGTTGTTTTCTCTTTCAGGTCCAATATGCGCACAGGATGCACTTGCAAGACGCCTTCTTGCTCCACCTGAATCACATTCCAATCAATAACATGATTAGCATGAGGTATAAATTTATTAAGCAATAAAACATGAAACACATTATCTATAGTAATGGATGCAGGTAATGCAAGCATATATGCAATGTATATATATGTCTATACAGGAAATTCTAATAACATTATAACATATATATAAGATACACAACATACAATAAATAGAGAATTGATGCTTATCTTTTTATTGAGAATACTTTCCACATCAACATGGTCTAGACCAAGGTACCAAACCTCATCAACACTCCAACCAATGGTCTCTCCTTCCCCACATGCTTGTCCCACCCCAGGAGTGTACACCTTCACTATCACACAGTCCATCGACTGTTACACCTCCCTTTCCTTGGGCTTCAGCAACAGACCGGCTTAGGAAGTCTCAGAGCTCTGTGGCTCCCGGAGTTCCAAATTTCCTCAAAGGTCTCTAGGTACCCTCCAGGCCTCATACCAGGGAACCCCTATCCCCACACTTCTCCCTCCAGGGCTCCAGCCTTCCCCAAGGCAACCCAAGGAGAAGTGTACACACACTCAGATCCACCGGGGATCCATAGGGTAAGATCTATTGTCTCCAATCAGCATCTTCCCCGAGCTACTCTTTGTAGTCAACATTTCAACTTTAATCAACATCATCTCATCTGCATCACCCACATGCAGTTATCATGAGAAAACATAAAAGAATTTATTTAGAAACTCCAACTAGTTCAAAAGGGAATTCAACTTTTTCCCCAAAACATGAAATTCTATTTCATAATTCATCTTGGTTGTTTCCATATTATGAATGCATCTATCCTTGTGGTTTTCCACAGGTACCAAACTGCATACCATTTTTCCTGTAATGCTTCATCTTGCATACAGCCAACAAATTGTCAGTATTTGTTGTACATCATAATTCAATTGGAGTATGTACAAAATATTATGCAGTGATTTTAAAATTTCATGCACTTAGCAATTCAATCACAATTAACCAACAATTTAATAAACTAGAACAACTCATCATTCTATTCATATGCATGTTCACAGTAATATCTGTAAGTTCATTACTTCTTTTTCTGAACAAGAAAATTTCCTGTAGTCAATGCTCATGTGACTACTTGACTTGCAACTTTCCTGTTGCAATGTCTAGCAACTCTTGAAATGTCCTCAGCTTCATGAGTTCACAACATTTCAGTTGTTAGTAACAATTATTTCCATGCAATAATATATACGCATGTACTTACAAAACTCATTCAACTATTGCTTTTAATATACAATTCTATCACTTACTATGCATGAGTGCAATTCTCAATGCATACTTATTCAGTGCACCTTGCATTGAATTACATAATGCTCTTCATCTCAGTCATGTATCTCACCATCCATAAGTTGGAATTCTGGCCAATGTCTTGACACATTCTCCACACACTTCCTATTGTCTTCCCAATTAATTGGATGCCTTACTTTTCGACCCGAACACTACACCAAGAATATAATTATGTGGTGTTCATTAGTGTTAGAAAAAAGGTTGCAGTCCAAGTTTTATTTAAAGGTAGAAAGCTTTTAGTACCCGTGTGGCTCATAACCTTTCCATATCCAACCATGTCCTAGTCTCATACATGACCAGCTTACTGGCATTCATTGTTATATAAGGAGTATGTCTCCTGAATTAACCTGGTTATGATCCCATAACCAATCATAACATAATATGCAACTGACATTTTATCTAAGTGCATTCTATCATCAACAACACTTACACACTCTAGGCCTTCGGCCATTACATATCAATTTAAATACTGAAAATTAACTGAGGGAACCCTTACCTCGATCCCCTTCAACATGTATGCATCAACACAAACTAAATGCATACCTGCCTGGTTGTTACCAACCTACTTGTTGTTGTCTCACCAACTGATATTTGTAGAAGCTCACAGACTTCCCCCTTCATCATTTTGATCACCATTCATGCCACCCTCATGGGTTTTCACCTCGATGGAAATTATAAGCAACAACAACATCCACATATTTAACCCTGTTGTATCATTTTTCTTATTTATTTATATATTTTTGTTGTAGTTGGTTGTCCTTGAATTCCTTTAGATCCTTGATGCCTTGTGTTCTCCCATTCTTCTCATCTGCACTATGGTTCCCTGGGTCTGAACACTTTTCCAGCCACGTTCCACCTAGACATTCTTTCCCACTTAGTACCATTCCCCAATGGAAATCCATTTTCATTCAGTGCCACTTTTGAAGTGAGAGAGCATTCCAATTCCTCAGCATTGGCATCTTTCTTCCACTGTGAACTCTGATTTAAGATTTTAGACAGTATATAATGTTGGGTATGTGTTATATTCTTTGTACGAGTAGTACCACATTTTTCGGGACCGCGTTATATTTAGGTGGTTTTTCGGCACATGATTTCTCTGTCGGTGGTTTTCTATTTCCGGTTAAGGAATTAGGGTTTTGGACTAATCCAGGTCATTGGGTTAGGGTTTTGGATGTTGTTGGCTCCTATATGTATTTTGTATTGTAAACATTGTAACATGATGAATAATATAGAATATGTTGGTTTTCCCGGTTTGGGTTTCCAGGGGAAAAATCT
>ML777753.1:977649-990672 GCA_009831015.1 Picea engelmannii | reverse complement strand
TCTCTAACCGTGAGGAATTATGTGACGTTCCACATACCACCGGAAATGACATGACAAGAACTATCCATCTAGGATATTTTCCCTAAAAAATTCACTTTCCTTCATCTCATTATTCCACAATTAAGCATGGGTTCTCTTACTCCGCAAAGCGTCTTCCCGTGAGGGCTTTCACCATAAGGGGATCACTTTGGAGTTCATCCATATTTACTTCTTATCAACCATGACAAAGCAATAATGAGTCATATTTACATCAAACACTATTGGGTCCATTACCCAAACCTTTGTGCTACGGGTCTTTCTTCAAGGGTTGATATCAATGACAACCAACCTTAATCAACAACCAGAAAGGTATAGTCCATCTGATTTCCGTTCAAATTTTGTTTTGTATATTACTGATGATGATCCTAGGACTGTCAGGGAGGCAATGGATTCAGAGGATGGAAATCTCTGGAAAAGGGCCATGGATGAAGAAATGGCATCTTTGGATAAGAAAGAGGCTTGGGATCTAGTGGATTTGCCAACTGGAAGAAAGCCCTTTGGCAATAAATGGGTATTTAAAAAGAAGTTAAATGCAGAAGGAAAAGTGGAGAAATACAAAGGTTGGTTAGTAGCAAAGGGTTATTCCCAGGTTGAGGGAATTGATTTTGGTGAGATTTTTTCTCCTATTTCCAAGTTAACCTCCATAAGATTTATGTTATCTGTTGTTGTTGCATTTGATTTTGAAATAGAACAAATGGATGTGAAGACAACATTCCTACATGGGGATCTGGACGAATAAATCTATATGAAGCAACCAGAAGGTTATGTTGTGAAGGGAAAGAAGGACTTGGTATGCAAGATAAAAAATTCGATGTATGGTTTAAAACAATCACCAATAATGTGGTATCAAAAATTTGATACTTATATGTTGGGAATTGGCTTCACAAGAAGCAAAGAAGATCACTATGTGTATTTTAAATTAATTGGTGATCATTTGATTTATTTGGTCTTATATGTGGATGACATGTTGCTGATAGGAAACAACAAGGAGATTATCCAGGATGTGAAAAATTAGTTGTCCTCTAAATTTGACATGAAGGATCTAGGTGCTTCAAATTTCATTTTGGGCATGGAAATTAAAAGAGATCAGAAAAAGAGGAAACTCTGGTTAAATTAGAGAAAATATGTCGAGACAATATTGCAGAGGTTTAATATGCAGGAATGTAAACCAGTCAAGGTTCCTATTCCTGCTGGTGTAAAGTTATATGTGGATCAGTGTCCCAAGACACATGAAGAAGAGGAGGACATGTTTCATGTTCCATATGCGAGTGTAGTTGGCAGTTAGATGTATGAAATGGTCTCTACTAGACCAGACATTGCACATGCAATGGAAGTTTTGAGCAGGTATATGTCAAAACCAGAGAAGGACCATTGGACAATAGTAAAAAGGGTTTTAAGGTATTTGTGTGGCACTGCTATCTATGGATCGTGCTACGAAGGAAGACCGAGATTGGACAAAGTAGTGGATATACATGGATTTTTGGATGCATACTGGGCTGGAGATTTGGATCGTAGGAGATCTACAAGCAGGTATGTGTTTAACCTGTTTGGAGGAGAAATAAGTTGGATGAGAAAAAGAGGGGTTGTAGTGACACTTTCAACTACATAAGTTGAATACATGGCAGCCACTCATGCAAGTAAGGAAGCAGTATGGTTACAAATAGTGTGTTCAGGTATTGGGTTGGTACAACAAGCTGTAAGGATAGAGTGTGACAGTCAGATTGCAATTTTTCTGGCGAAGAACCCTACTTATCATTCAAAGACAAAGCACATTTATGTTCAATATCACTTTGTGAGAGACATGATTGAAGAAAACAAAGTATCATTAATGAAAGTGGACACTTTGAATAATGTTGCAGACTCATTAACAAAATCTGTGAGCACTGAGAAGTTCTCTTGGTGTAGAGGATCCATGGGCATTGTTGCCCTGGATTGTTGACTATGTAATCATGTAACCCCCTGTATGAAAATAAAAAAACAAGTGGGAGAATGTTGGGTATGTGCTATATTCTTTGTACGAGTAGTAGTGTCTGAGTGGATGCATCGGGGCACGCAGGGGGGTGCAGGGGTTTGGGGGCGCTGCCCCCGAAAAAAAAAATTACATTGGGACCGCATTATATTTAGGTGGTTTTTCGGCACATGGTTTCTTTGTCGATGGTTTTCTATTTCTGGTTAAGGAATTAGGGTTTTGGACTAATCCAAGTCATTGGGTTAGGGTTTTGGATGTCATTGGATCCTATATGTATTTTGTATTGTAAACATTGTAACATGATGAATAATATAGAATTTGTTGGTTTTCCTGGTTTGGGTTTCCAGGGGAAAAATCTCTGTGTAATGTTTGTATTTGCCATTGTATATTTTCTGTTCTTTTTTTGAATATCTGTTTGCAGTAGATATTGTACAATGTTAGAATTTACAGATAATTTATATCTAACAAATCCTTCCCTAGAACTCCTATGCTTGACACATAGAGATTATTCACACACCACCTCTTAAGCTCTTTGGTTCCTTCCACATCAAGATTGCAACTGTCTACACATCTCTACATTTAAGGCTATGGAGCTTTACTTTTCCTTTCTATGCCCGTTAATGACATTATTCACCTGCTAGCTTCATGTCCCATGTGAGGATTCTTTCTTTTGTAGTACCTCATCCAACTTTTGTAAGCAAAGTCATGCCTCCATGACCCTAACATTTGATCCTAATCTTGAATTGATCTGGTTATACCTCTAATCCTGATAAACCTGCAAGCAGCCATCTTGTTAGAACTATACATATCATACAAAAAAATTCAATTAAATTTGCAGGTACCTTTTCATGTAAATGATAATATTATTCTTTAATTAATATCATTTTTCCTTTTTATATGAATTAACTCTTTTTTAATCATGATTGTGTGTCGGTTCTTTTGTCTTCATGAGTTGATCACAGACATGGATCGACACATTATATCATACTCATGCTTCTGTTGTGTTCTCAGTTCACAAACAAATCATATTTTGATCCTTTATCAATTCTATGTATTATTCTAGTGTTAACTCTCTATCGAATTAAATCTTTATGAGGCGTTTCCTTCAAACCATTTACATATGACCATATGCGCAAAACCATGGGCTTATTGATTTGAGTGTTGCCTCTTCTTTTCCCTTTGTTTCTTTATTCCATACGACCACAGGTGGTGACCAGGCACTAATCTAAGAAGTGTTTGATCACTTATCAAAATCAACGGTCACGTCTTAATGTCACGATGAGATGGACAGTTATCATTTACTTCGAAACTTTGAATATTTGTGGCTCCTGAATTCTAGAGTAGCAATTCGTTTGAAGTGATTACCCACTGAATGATTCATAAAGCGGTGGTGACCGCTTGTTATCGGTTAACACCTCCACTTACACTATCCTTCCACTATACTTGATCATTGGTTGGGAAAGCTCCCGAAGTAGATCAATGGTTAACGTTGACTTCGGCCTTCGGCGCTTCGCAACTTCGGAACCTTCAACCAAGACCAGATCAACATCCCTCGTCCTCTTTCACGATCAACGATCAAGATCCAATTCGGGAATCTGGCCTTCGAAGGTCTCAAATTTCCCCTCTTACTTCCTCCTGGAATGCTTTTACCCGGATTTCACGATCTGTCACCACGCACCCTTCTAGATATATGGTCCAGATTCACTTTGGGTCTCTGGTTCTCTAGGCTTTGAGAGTTTCAACTCTCAACTGAAACTTATGAAGTGTTTTTCCTGAAAACTCTTATCTATTGACACATACCCCTCCTGGTGATTAACGGCCAGGACCTACTTTGGTGATTTCAAACTCTCCTTGACCACAAGCTCTCGCTCATGGGTTGTGGATATTGCGTTACCTATCCCTCTTGGCTATGAACAGTCCCTAACTCACTTCGGGACTTCGAGACTTTGGCCAGTCAACCCTCCGGTGCACACAAAGGTTATTACTCGTGCACCTTATCTTAGATCGGACGACTATCGTCCCCTTGTGCTCAGATCTGACGGTTAGGATATGTTCCTTCTCAGCGCTTCTCCTCTACTTCCTTGGACGTTGATCTAACGGTCTAGGATTCTTCCCACAGCCGATCTGACGTGTTTTGTTGCTCCTCCTCTTGATCTTTAAACTTCTTCCGACTTGGAAGAGTTTTGTAGATGTTCAAAGGCCGCAGCCTTCATTCCTCCTGTGAGCCCAGCTATCTTGGGTCTCACCTTTGCTCTTGAAAACATTATCTCTTCTGATATTTTTGATTCTCTCAGACCGACGATACTGAAGGAATCCATTACTCCACAGATTTCCTAAGGGGCTCACGACCATCCATCTCACAATGGTTCTTAAGTCATCGGTAGTTCGGGTAACTTGACTATCGTCTACTTCCTAGATCTGACGGTCAAGATGTTTCCCGGGAATCCTCAAATCTAAGGCTCAGAGTTAACTTCGGGACTTTGGAACTTCGGTGATTTTACCTCCCTTACGATGAACTCGTTCAATTCGCCGAACTCGCGAAGTCTGAATAGCTCCAAGGGTTAACTCCCACACTATTTCCCGTATCCAACGATCATAACAGACTGTGGCTCTTTCCAAACAGATTTTCATCTGTTCTCCTTCCAAACAAAGGGACCTTCCCTTTCGATACTTCGACCTCGCTACTCTTCCTGAACTTTGAAATCTCTGAAATACTTAAGAGATCTATGCTCTTTCTCTTAAATTCAACATTTAGAAGGGTCTTCTGCACACTCTCCAGATCTGACGGTCGTAAGGGTTTTCCCTTTTCTTCCGAATAGATCCTACGGTTCCCATTACTCTGCGGTCCAACACCACTTATGTCGCGGTTTTACGATACCGCTACTCCTCTTAAGCTTCTTAACATGACCAGGGTAATCCTCTTGGCACTCAGGGATGTTTCTGAGGTCCAAAATTGGTTCCTCTTAACACAATTTCCTCTTGAAACCTTGAGTCCAATGACCACTTATCTCGCCCATCCAGGCTCAGTGTTGAAACCATGGGAAAAACTCCTTCTGAAACTTGAGTGTTTTCCATTTTGACAACAACTCCTTCTGAAACTCTTTCTTTAATTTCCACTAACATGGCCCATCTAGGCTCAGTGTTGAAACTATGCTCTGATACCAATTTGTAACATCCCCAGCCAACATAAAGACCAGGAAATTCCACTACTCAGACACTTCACTTAGCTCTGATACCAATTTGTAACATCCTCGGCCATCACGAGGTAGGTAATGCTACCAACACAACCTTAAAGTTGTCTTTTAATGCTCTGATCTATGACAGCTCTAGCCTTAAACTACTGGGCTATGCCACACAGAGATACTTGCAGAAAAACATACACATCCATATAAACATAGAATGACTATTCTACATATATATAACATAATAATGTGGAAATAAAGGTAAGCCTACACATGCAACATATACAACATACACAGGCAATACTCATCAATTACAACATATGTACCATTACACAGCATGTAAATGAACATATAAAATCCGTACTTATATTTTATTAGAAGACCACCAACTATGTGCAGACCTTCCACGAACCTCGCAGCCATAGACCACGTTGCTCATCACTCTCAACAATGGCTCACCCCCAAGTTGGGACTAAGCTCCACCCAGTGCAAGGGAATCCTAGACTAGGTTGAGGTTACAGGAAACTACACAGTGTAACTTGAAGGATTCTCTCCAGGAGCCTTCTTATGCCCACAACTCACGGACTCCCATTCCCTGCATGCATGTTCCACCTGGGAGTATACACCTTCACTGTCACACAGTCCATCGGCTGCTTCACCTCCCTCTCAGGGTCTTGGCAACAGGCCAGATCAGGAATTCTCATAGCTCTGTAGTTGATGTTGGACTCTTTCTAGGAGAAAACCACTTCCCAGCAAACTCTCTCACCTAGAGAGATCTGCTCACAGGACTGACAACCTGCCTCTTCAACCATGGGCCTGACAACCCGCTTCTTCAACCAGTTTCCACTCAATTCCCACAAGGTGAGGACAACAGCCACTAGTCAATACAACTCAGGGAAATAGAAGGCAACAAGACACACTCAGTCCAGGAACTGCATGGCCACAACCGCCAACAGTTATGACACAACACGGCTCAGACAACAGAAAGAAACCACCCAAAAATGGTTAAGGTACGAAATCGACTCTGCAGGTGCGGGTAGACTGGGTTTTTGAATCACACGGATCGGCTTCCCTTTCTGGTTTTCAGAGATGCGTCGTTATGTAGAGGTCAAACACAGAGGCAAAATGGGTTCAGATGGGCATCCCAGCGAACTCAGGTGGAGGATGTAAGAATTCAAGAGCAAACCCCCAACACGGCTGACTTCTTCATCTTTAACTACATGCGCCCAGGTCGACACCTATCTTCCTGAAGCCGCATGCACTCCACTTATCATATGTTCCTTTTCCAGGAACTTAGGACAACACTTGGTCAATTTACCACATTAGCCTTTTAGGAAATAAATATAAATTGTTATCCCCTTTAGAGGTAATCCCCCGAGCTTAGCCCCTAGGCCCAAACACTTATCCTCCTCCCTTACCCAACCTTGTGGAAGCTTAGTCCCCCATCACTCTTTCTTCATGGTCGGTCTACATGCAACGATGTTTATATTTTATTAATGATTTTGCATAATTACATATACAAAACAATCTCTTGGCCTTAGCATCCTAGTCTCTCTGGCCTAGTCATCACATAAGCCTCCTAGCTTATTATAACACTCATCTCACCAACCTACAAACATAATTACAATTCATAATATAACTGGGGCATGTCCTTGGGATATTGCAGGAACTATGTCTCGAGATCAAGAATAGAGGATATCTGGGACCAAGAGAATGAACAAGTTGATCCTTTGCAAGTACCATTGTCTGTGAGGTGGCACCATATGAGTCGGGAAGGAGAAAAAAAGATGTGGTGCTCATACTTCACCCAAAGTCTTCACAACGATCTGTCGTGGTACAAGTCTACACTATGTGAATAGATGTGTTGATTTTAAACAAAGTGAGACATCATTTGATTACCAGTCATTGATGTACATCATTAACAAATGTGATACAACCCACCGATGATGATAATGGGAGTCAAGGTACCATGGTACAATATAACAAGTGTGAATAAACGATTCGACATCGAACACCTAGTAGAATCTATCGAGATGGGGGCATTGATGTATTCTCATTTTCGATAGCAAGGGAACCTACCACTAATGATTGAAATCCCTAAGGTACCAAACATAACTCTAGATCCCTATGTCAGAGCAAGATGTGTCGGAGTCGATGAGAAGATATACGTTGAAAGGAAGGCATTTATGCATTCTCCATCAACCAGCACGAGGGGTGGCAGAAGGCCAAAGATTTGGAAGAAATCAGATGAAGAGACTGGTACTCATGATGATGAGACTGACTTGAGAAGGTCGAATTGCAAGGTCAGAGACTAACTATAGAATGGCTGACATAGGTTGAAGCTTTCCCTTGAACATAAGCACGACACATTATGTGACTTAGGTAGCATGACTGTAAACTGGGATACATTTGTGATATAGGAGGCATCAACAAACGCTTTGTATGGTTGGAAGAGTAACCAATCGAAGGAGATAAAACTCAATAATGAGAAAAAGTCTCCTAAAGCCATACTAGACACAAAATGATGAGATATCGACTCAAGATTGTGCTTTGTTCAAGGATGACAAAAAATGTTAACGACAAAATAAATAAATGGTTTCCCTCCTCTTTTTAGTTTTTTAATTTTTTTATCTTTTTCATATTATTAAATGCTAAAAAGGAATAAAATAATGTTATTGTACAATGGATGGAATGAGTGTCGTGGGCAAGCAAACTAGTTTTTTAGCGTAGGAAACATACCTATGCTAAATGCAAGGAAGCATGTGTAGGATAAGGACACTCAGGGAGTTTTCCCTCCAGGGATAAGGTGTCTAGTCGCAAAGGCATAAAATGCAAGGTTGGGGCTAATAGGAATGTATAAGTAATAGGTTCAACGATAGCATGTTGAAGCCGACATTAGGTCTAAAAGCACGAGTAGTCAAAATGAAATGCAGTTACAACTCAAATTTAGGAACTAAACCTCCTATGATGGTATTTTTTTTAATTTTAGTCTCCATGGCTCGAAAAATAATAAAATAATACCAAGAACTCTTTTGTCCAAGGTTGGACCAGAGTATTCATTTTTTGTACATAGTCAATTTGGTCTGGAAAAGGGTTAAACTTATACCGAAAAGACATCTCTTAAAATCCATTTTACGAGTGTGACAGAGACAAGATCACTCAACCATATTTTCATATTTAAGGAGTATGAAAAGAGATTAACTATGGACACCCTCGTCCTTTTTTGTAAATTTGGTCTCCTAAGCCGGAAAAATTATAAAAGAAAATTGAGGAGAACTCTTCTAGTCCGTAGGCTAAAGTATACCTTTTTCATAATTAGTCTGTTGAGTCCAAAAAAGGGGTAAACTTGTGTTGAATAGACATTCCTTCAAGATTGTTTAACGATAGTAAAAGGAACAAGGTCACTCGACAATCTTTTCAATTTTAAGGAGTCTAAAAAGAGCTTAACTAAGGACTCCATAATGTCGTTGTGAGTAGCATGTAAGAGAGGGATTCTTGTGGGTAATGGCTAGAATAAGAGTGAGTAATAAGTATGATGTTAGAACGTAAACTCATGGCAGGGCTAAACATGACTCTCGGGACTAAAATAAATACTTGTAGCATGAGCACCAGAATACAAGAGGATTGTAGACTAGAGTGCTCATGGAAGGTAGGCTCTACCATAAAAAGAAACGACGCCTGTGAGCAAAGAGAAAGGTGTCATCGCTTGTTAATGGGGTCAACCCTAGGTTTAAGCGGCAATGGAAACTGATAATGTAAAAGTTTAGATGAATGCATCCTACCCTAAATGCCAGTTATGAGAACATTACCTTCCTAGAGCCCTTTAAAAAGGTCGGCCAACCGTTGACAAAAATCCAAAGAGTATCTATATGAGCCTAAGACCTACAAAAAGGGACCAAAGAACTACAAAACATGATCATTAGTTGAAAATTTTGAAAAAATCTTGAAACTAAAGGAAGTGGGTTTTCAAAATTTAATGAAAATTGCTTATATTTACCCATTTGCTATCCATTTTTACCATTTTACCCAAAAAAAAAACTAAAGTGAAAAAAACCCTTGGAGTGCCAATCGAAGAATCATGGAGCTTGGAGCAACTACACCTCTTGCCACCTTACACAAGTAAGTAATCTCACCCTATCTTGCACTTCATTTCTTCAATTTCTTATAAATTTCAAGATTAATTTCCATTTGTTTAGCACTACTCTGGGCATCCACAGGATGCCTTAAGGTAACCCGCGGATATCTGCAGTTGGTGGAAACACCAGTTGCGGATATCTGTAGCTGGTGGAAAGAAAAGTTGTGGATATCCGTGACTGTTCTAACTATAGGTCTTGGATGCCCAGGGAAGGTTTTGAAAAAAATAAACTAACTCAAAAAATTATTGGCAAATGAACTTGATGTTGTTTCTCTGGAGAAAACATGAAAACGAAGAGGTGGATTGGGTAGTGTTTGACAATGACAAGGAAAAACAAACTCTATGGGCATGTGGCATGTATAAGTTCTTCCAAATTGGTGGCATGAGGGAAAAAAGGATATTATTAAATCTGTTGATTGACTATTGGAACCCTGATGTCGAGGCATTCATTCTCGTTGGGAAGTATTTGACTATTACAGTTGAAGACATTTACTTCATTATCGGTCTGTCTAGGAGAGGGGAGGTGCCAAAATTCCAATCTCGCAGAGGAGGCCGGAGTATCAATGACTTATCAATGAGTATTGTGATCCCGACACTGAGAAGAGTGCCTCTCAAGTGTCGATAAAACAGATCACCAACTTGAGTCTCTGAGTCATCTTATATACTTTGGTTCAGATCGTGGGATACAACTCCCTACACTTGGAATCATGGGCACAAATGCAATATGGGTTTGAAGTTATATGACCCACTATATATGACTGGAGAACTACCATTCTCAACAACATGAAAGCACAACTTACTGACTGTAAGCTCGGGAAGGCTAAGAAATTATGCTTCAAGAGTGTCCTATGCACGTTCTTTTTTGAGCGGATGCCCATGATGAGCCTGCGAACACACATAGGAGGACACCTACGACCATGGCCAACCATGGTCCGATGGACTGAGCTCATAGCTTGCCTAGCAGGTGGACAAATTTCCAACACCTATGATGATGATCTATTCAGTTGGTGGGAGCGACAGAATCCCTTCATCGAGGAATATCCTTACGCAATGTAACGTACCCAGCCACCTCCAAGTCGGGCATGCCACTTCAATCCCCCTCTCGGGACTAATTTTGAATTATGATCTAACTTTTAATTAATAAGGATGCATGAAGTGTTCACATGCATAGATCAAGATTCATGCTATAACATAAAGAAGATGAACCATATGTCGTACACAATAATAACCAGTAAGCATGCATATTATGGATACAAAATTCATAGATAAATAAATACACAGTTGAATAAATGCACAAGTAAATAAAACCATAACAGAGAGCACTTATCTTTAATGAAACGAATCACCAATTGGTTGCAAACCAAGAACGTTCCACCCAACCGTAGACATTGTTGTTCCAAGTATTAATAGAAATGTCACCCCCGAGCCAGGGCTATGAATCCACAAGGACGGTTCCATAATGTCACTCATCTTCTCAAACCAATCAGCACTCAATCTCTCACAGGATTTTCAGCACCCACAATAATCCAAGTACACCATCTCTCTTCTACCCATCCTGCACAACCCAAGATAATGGACCCCCTTCTCTGCCACGGAGTCCCTTAGACTATCCATCTCCTTCCAAGGATCCAGTGCATATGGTCAAGAATCTCCATGTTGGGACTCTTAGGATTTTCAGTTGTGAGAAAAATTGAACAAAGGCCAAAGCATCTCAGGCCTTAATTCATGGTTGGAATACACCAGCAATATTTACAGCCAACAAAACCATGGCTCATCTTCAACAATTTGTTTCCCCTTCCCAAGCCAAATGTGAATGAGGAAAGATGAGTGGGTGAAAGAGTGAATGGAGAGAGAACAGGGTGAAAGGTGTGAACAGTGAACAATGAACCATGAGTGAGTGAATGAATGAGTGAAGAAGAAGCAACTCCCACCACAGAGGAAAGATGGGTTTATGTCAATATTGGAATTAAGGAACCACTTGGTCTTCCCCCCAAGAATCTCATGTAACTATTATTCTCCATTAAAAAAAAAATGGGTAAATAAAATATAAAATAAATACTTATCCCCTCAAGCCCCCTCTCTTGTGGAATCATAGCCCCCTATAACTCTTGTCCTTGTCTGTCTAGCGGTCAATGATGTATTTATTATTAATAATGATCAAACATTACATTTCCTAGGAACACTAGCCTCTTTCAATTGTTTGGGCACTCTGGCCTTTCATGGATTAACAAAATACAGTATTTAATATGGGGCTCAAAACATGGGGTGTTACATCCCCTACCCCTTATTTTGGCATTGTCCTCAGTGCATATACAAAAAAAAAAAAAAAATTCAAAATTTATTCAAAAAGTTGCAAGTACTCTGCCTGCATGGCATCTTCGTGCTCTCAAGTAGCATCTTCAGGACCGTAGCAGGTCCATTGGAATTTTACTAGCTCTATAACTCGATTCCGAAGCATTTTGACTTTTATATCCAATATTCGCATTCGCTGGACTTGAAAGTCTCCCTCTGTCTCTACTTGAATCAGATGCCAATCAATAACATGGTTAGGATCATGTACATATTTTTTTAGCAAAGAGACATGAAATACATTATGCACATTCATGGAAGAAGGAAATGCAATCATGTATGCAACTGGCCCTATTTTGTCCAATATCTCAAATGGACAACAAAATTTGGTTGCTAGCTTTGTACAACTACCCAACTTCAAAGAGCTCTTCTTGGGATTCACTTTTAAAAGCACATGCTCCCCCACTTTAAATTATCTAGATTTTTTGTTCTTATCTGCCTAAATTTTTTGTCTATCTTGAGCTACCTTTAAATTCTGCTTAATTCTAACGATCTGGTCTTCCAAATCCTTGAGCAATTATGGACCAAGTACCACTATGTCTGTTGGGTTGTCCCAATTCATTGGAGTATTGCATTTCCTACCATACAACGCTTCAAATGGGCTCATTTTCAATGAAGCTTGATACACATTATTATAGGAAAACTCAACCAAGTGTAAGTAATCTTCCCACTTAGATGGCTTATCCATCACATGCACTCTATAAATTCTAACCTTGTACAATATCTACTGCAAACTGATATTCAGAAAAGAACAGAAAAGATACAATGGCAAATACAAACATTACACAGAGATTTTTCACCTGGAAACCCAAACCGGGAAAAACCAACATATATTATATTCATACATTGTGTTACATTGTTTACAATACAATATACATATAGGAGCCAACGGCATCCAAAACCCTAACCCAATGACCTGGATTAGTCCAAAACCCTAATTCCTTAACCGAAAATAGAAAACCATCGGCAAAAAACCATGTGCCTAAAAACCACCTAATATCATGTGGTCCCAGAAATATGTTGTCTCGGAAATATGTCGTCCCGGCGGAAATATGTCGTCCCGAAAAAAAAAATTCAGGGGCGCTGCCCCTGCACGCCCGGTGCAGATGCTCAAACACTACTACTCGTGCAAAGAATATAACACATACCCAACATTCTCCCACTTGTTGTTTTCTTTGCACACAGGGGGTTACAGGGTTACATTGTCAACAATGACCATGGATCCTCTACACCAAGAGAACTTCTCAGTGCTCACAGATTTTGTTAATGAATCTGCAACATTCTTCAAAGTGTCCACCTTCATCAGTGATACTTTCTTTTCTTCAATCATGTCTCTCACAAAGTGATAT